>SKCR01043586.1:0-536646 GCA_019454045.1 Zanthoxylum bungeanum
AACCCAAACCACCTAACTTAATGACCCGCACATGGCGGGCGGGTCGGTTGCGGATTGGACGGGTCGGCGGGTTAAGCGGATATTTTGCACACCCCTACTTACATTATACTATATTATGGTCTCATATATTTTGAGGAACATATACAAGTTCTTACAAATAAAGCCTCTACAATAAATAAATAATAAAATATATAAATTATATTTATTGAATTTTTTTTAGATTTGGAGCCTTAATTTTGGGACCCTAATCAAACCATTTGTGTTGACGGTCTCAAAGCCACCTCTCAGCTATTAGGGTCGAATTTGAAGGATAGTCAACATATGCTACCATTTAACGCCTCCAATTTTTGGTAGAATTTTAGGACCTCAAATTAATTATTTTTCCATTATTATATTTCTATTGTTTAAAAAGGAAAAAAGAATAGCAAACCCATCAATTCCCGTATATTTAACCCACCTTCGTTATTAGAGAAAGAAAGTGAAAAAAAAAAATAGAATCTCCAAGCCTTTTCAAGTGAGAAAATTTTAAGAACCCAATCTCCAAATCTTTTTAATTGAGGGAAAATTTTAGGATCCCTAATATTTGTTTTTAGATATTATTAATAATTAATAATTTTGACCTAATTTAGAGTCATATTTTCATACACTTCCTCGACAGGCCGACGAAATATTTGGCCTAAATATTTTTGCAATGTAACAAAGCAATCTAACATGTGAAAAATAAAATATTTATATGGTCTCTTTTGAAATTTGGTATGAGAGAATTAAATTTTATAGATGCTTGTTATCGGGATATCCTTTGAAAAACAAAACTTGAACGACGATTTAAATGATTAAGAACAAAAATACAATAATTAAAAATCGGTTAATCTAATTATTTAGTTTGAACCGATGGATTTAATATTATACCACACTTCGCAACCCAAGTCCATGGCTGCACATCATATCTAAATGGGTGACCTCGCGAATCTCATCTTTCGGTCGCAACTGTTGTCTATAATGTGTTATTAATCAAATTTAACATGCAATTTTCAATCAAATTTTTAATGTGATACATTCAATAAAACATAAACATGGAGACTTAGAAAACCCTTAAAGTTTGTGTAGGAGATGATGAACGAGAACCAAGTCGAGTTGTCTCTGTCCTTAAGAACTTATTAGCTCTGCTTCGATACTCTACGAATTACTAGTGGTTAACATTCTCCCAGGATAACTTGATTGCTTCTTGTTGAATGGACACTCATTTCTCTAAAAACTTGAACTTTAAAATGGTGAAAACTCTCTCTATACTTCAGACTCTTTGGAATGAATGTTTTTGAACGATTAAAAAATGAACACAAACACTCCTTTTTATAAACATGGAAGGTTGCCTTTGAAAATGTATCATTTTATCAATGTAGATAATTCTTTAAGGGTTATAACCCTCCATGAGATCCTTTTGACCTAAGGGTTATGTTCTTTCCCATTGAAGAACATGTCATTTCCTTTAAAAAGGTTTAACATTTTCACTTAAGGATTATATATATATATATATATATCACCACACACACACCTTATTTAGAAAAAATTTCCTACAATCCCCCATAATTTTCTAAATATTAATGCAGACATTTAAGAGAGTTTCATTTAAATAAAATTGAATCGGAAAAGGTAATTTTCGCCTTGAACCTTTCCTAGTGAATAAAAATCGGATTTATTTAGCAAACCAATGACTCATAGTCTTGAACTATTCTGCCGTTAGTGTAAACTAAGACAATAGCGAACATACAGATTAACTTCGATCATTTCATGTTCTACGGTTGTGTTCAATTCGGCCATGAACATCGGTCCTGGCATCATCAATTACTTTAGGGAATCCAGCCTTAAAAATTCTCATGGAAACGGCCTCACTTCTTACTTGAAATAGGTGATCTACTATGAAAAGTAATCTATCTTTACCCCTATTAGAACTTTTCTCTTAATATAGTGATCATTAAAAGTCGTAGCTTATCCTAACCTTGACAGACAACACTTTGCGTCATTATAGGAATGAGAAAGAGTATAGAACTCTACAGTGTTTGTTTTGAATTGCACAAAGTTTCAATTGTCCCTTTTGAACCTATATCTTGGGATCTCCAATCAGTTAGGTTGGGTTTCCACAATGACAATTCTTAATTTATAGGCTTCAAGCTCATTCCCCTCGATAACTTCTCAACTTTCTCTCTTGGTAAACCTTAAGATCCACTAGGTTTTCTTTTTACTTGACATAATCTATTCAAATTATGTCGCTTGAGAGCAGTTGCCTTATGGTATTGTGTATTCGACGTATGTGTCGAGACTTACCATTGTACATTATTTTTTGGGCTCTCACAATAGCCGATTGACTATCACAATGTATGCTTATAGCGGGCACTGGTTTTGGCCAATTTGGAATATCCTCTAAGAAATTTCGAAGTCATTCTGCTTCTTCCGTTGTTTTGTCTAATGCTCTGAACTCATATTCCTTAGTAGACCGGGCAATACGTGTTTTCCTCGAGGATTGTCATGATACGGCTACACCACCAAGTGTGAAAATAAATCCACTCGTGGATTTGGAATCCATTATATCAGATTTCCAATTAGCATAGTTATATCCTTTTAGAACATCAGGATATCTCGTATAATGCAAATCATATGTCGAAGTTTCTCTCAAATACCTCAAAACTCTTACTATGACTTTCCAGTGGTTGTGACCTGGATTACTCGTATATCTACTAAGCTTGTTTATAGCTTGAGCGATATCTTGACGGGTATAATTTGTGAGATACATCAGACTTCCAATGATTCTCGAATACTCTAATTGCAATACGCTCGAACCAGTATTCTTTGATAAATGAAGAGTTAGGTCCACATGAGTTCTAGCCACGTTTAGAGCTCATTTGTTATATTTCTCAAGTATTTTCTCAACATAATGAGGCTGAGATAATATGTATCTCTCTGATGTTCTGGAAATCTTAATTAAAAAGTGTCATTTAACTTACTTTATTAAAGTAAACAAGATATTAATTATTTAATTAATTTAATTATTCAACATTTGAATAATCAAATAATTAAATACAAATATCTCAAATATATTTATTATATTTACATTAAATAATCAAAATACATATATTAATAATAAATGTCAAATATCACAATCCAACATTTAAAAAATGGTCGAAAGATCTCAAACGCATGTATTATCGTTTAACCGTTAAACGACTTATAAATAATCCGTATTATTTATAAATGTTGCCCTAGTGCTCTACGAGTATATTTCATTAGTGAGACTCTCTAGGTTCAGGCATATCCGTCACGAAATCCAATTTCGTGTCCATAATCTACCCACCCGTAAATTATGACGAGCACAGATAAAATCTCTGAACCATACAGGTCGAGGTCACTGCATACGTATAATCCTTCTGTCACAGGTATCCGGATTATCCCAGAGATATAGATATAAACGTCAAATCTCTATAGGTATAATCTCGTCGACGATTCTGTTAGCAATCTCTTAAAATAACACTTAGAACTGATTTCTACAATGTACCACGGGCCCATGGATTTAACAGATTGCTAATTCCGTAATGGATACCTATGCTCTATACACAGAACTGACGGATCCTATCTTGATACGCACATGATATCCTTGTTGGGGTTTTATGGGGGAATATCGGTAACGCAGCGGAATAGTGGAAAATCAAAATTTTCCGATTTCAAAATTTTTCTCGGATCAATTAAATAAAATTATTTATTTAATTATCTAATTATCAAATTCTGAAAAATTACACAGGAGCTCAAATTTCTTGGTAATTACCGAATTGCCCCAAAACTTTGTAAATTGATTATTTTAGCCCAAAAATTATCAAATATAATTTTGGATGACTCTAAATCATTTCTAAAATATTTTTCAACACATCTAATGCATCAAAATCAGATTTCACACAAATCCCCAGTTTTTGAGTAATTGCCGGGAGCACCCCAAATTTTCAAGTAATTGTATTTTGGTCCCTTTTGTTCAAAACATGCCAAGATCAAATCCAATCAACCCAAAAATTTACATGCATCATATTCATACCATAATACATCACATATATGAAAATTCCCAAATTTGGAGAGGGTTATGAACCCTAATTTTTTAATTTCATCAAATTGAGCAATTTTACCAAGTCTTTAAAATCCAACACTTTAATCCATTCAATACTTCACCAAACAAGCCTCACCACTTTGAAATAACTCTAGAACAATTATAGGTCACCAAGGAGTGGCTTACTAACTCTAGAAAGGCAACATTGATTTTCAAAGAATCAAAAGTAAGTCTTTGAAACCATTTCAATGCTACTTACATACATGAATCTTTCATCCAAGTTCTCAAACAAATAAACACAAACCATAAGAAAAGAGAGAAAATCCAAGCAACACAAAATGATGCTAAGCATGTTAGAAATAATTTCCATATTGAAGACTTAAAGAAAATACTTACAAAAGTAAGTTTTTCCAAGACTTTTTCCTTTTGTTCTTCAAGCTTGCTCTCAACTCTTTTGTGTTATTTTTGTGTGTTTGAAACTTATGAAACCCTAAAAATGAAACAAACAATATATACCCCTCATATTTGGCCTTGGCCAAAACTAGGCATAAGGGAAAATATCATGATATTTTTTATTTGTTTCATTAAAGCTTTGTCAACTTGTTTACTTGAATCATTACAACTTTAATAACCTTTTAAAAAGTCAACAAAAGCAACTCAAGCCATTAAATAAAATATCATAACCTTAGATATTTATATTTTTAATTAATTTAATTATTTAATAATTAAATAATTAAATAATTATTTAAATATAAATATATTAAATATATGTATTATATTTATATTAAATATCAAATACATAAATATTTATGATATTAGTCAAATATCTCAATTTGACAATTAATTAATGTATATTTGATAAAATCTAACATTAAATACAAATACACAAAAATTAGGAAATGACTATTAGGTATCATCGCATCTATTTTTCGTTTAACCTTTAAACGACTTATAAATATTATTTATAAATGTTGCCATAGTGCTCTACGAGTATATTTCATTAGTGAGACTCTCTAGATTCAGGTATATCCGTCACAAAATCCAATTTCGTGTCCATAATTTACCCACCCGTAAATTATGACGACCACGGATAAACTAGCTGAATCATACAGGTCGAGGTCATTGCATACGTATAATCCCTCTGTCACAAGTATCCGGATAATCCCAAAGATATAGATGTAAACGTCAAATCTCTATAGGTATTATCTCATCGACGTATCTATTAGCAATCTCTAAATAACATTCGGAACTTACTTCTGAAGTATACTGTGGTCACAGATTTAATAGATTGTTAATCATATATGGACTACCTATGCTCTGTACACAGAACTGACGGATCATATCTTGATACACACATGATATCTTGAGGATCAGTCCACACCCAACGAATAGGCGGAGGTCTGATCTAAATAGATCGGTGACGTGACTGCTATCTAAGTGTGGAGGATGTTTCATACATCCATAGTGGTATCTCAAGTCGAAGGACCACTATGCTACTCAACCCGAGAAGATTCTTATTGACGTTGGTGTATCATCCATTAAGAATCTTCGGTGAGTCATTCAGTGTTTATCCACTATAAACACCTACACGTCTATATGAGTCTCCCCAGACTCATGGTTCATTGGGATAAACCATCGGACCAAGTCTCGATATACGACATGTACTGGTCTCAACGGATTTGACTAACCGACCCGTGTTAGCAAATCTTGACCATGAACTATGTTTGATAATATACATATAGCAGTGACACTTCCCAATGTCAATTACAAACTATTTTTGTAACTATGTATTACATTATATATTATCGGGCCTTTGTCTAATATATACATATCACTAAACCACATTTAGTTTCAATCTAATTGTAATCAGATCGAATACGTATATAAAAATAAGAGGTTCAACCATAAATAAGTAATATTATGGAAAAATGAATTGATCAGATTCATGAATCGGACATAAATACGATGCGGATTGGCGCTCTGAGCACCAACACCAATAATTCTGAGGATCAGTCCACACTCAACGAACAAGCGGAGGTCTGATCCAAATACATCGGTGACATGACTGCCGTCAAAGTGTGGAGGATACCTCATATATCCACAGTGGTATCTCAAATTGAAGGATCACTATGCTCACTCAACCTGAGAAGATTCTGTTGGACAATTATGACCCATAGCGTCACTATTTGTACAGATCATGGTGTTGTTGTACAAATTAACTATGTGACAAAGGAGATTGCACTCTTATCATTTGTGATTAGATCACCTAGATGTATAAATGATAGGAGGTCCCTATGATTTGTTCCGGAACAGAGAATTATATGAGACAGTATCAGTCCACGAAGGATAAATCATTAAATATCCCTAGTCAGAGTATTATCGAGATTGGATATCGATAAATACGTAAAAGACTAGTATTACACTTGTGACAATCAATATACTTTGGTTGAGGTCGTCCAGGGCTTTAACAGGTTCTGTGTACGCCAATACTGGGTATATTGAGAATCGTAGTGTGTCGGGTGTGATGTCAAGACGGAAGTGTCACTCCAGTCATATGGAGTTGATGGTCACGTAGGATACGGGATTGGTTCTCTTAAATGCTGCAGCTATCTGGATATTATGACTAGGTCATGTTTATCCGATTATAGAGACTAGTCACCAGACATCCGACATGTGCTTCGTACGGGGCAGACACAATTCCAGCCCTAGGCCTAACACGTGATCATTCGATACTGGACATAAATACGCAATAATACGTATACTATGCCTGATATAGATCCTTTATTCCTGTAAGGATGTTTCCGGAGAATTGGGTAGGCATGGCGCTTTCTAGAGGCCAACCTTGTCTTGTAAATCGGTAAAACGTAGTACGAGGTACTTACGTGTTC
Source organism: Zanthoxylum bungeanum (assembly GCA_019454045.1). NCBI lineage: Eukaryota > Viridiplantae > Streptophyta > Magnoliopsida > Sapindales > Rutaceae > Zanthoxylum > Zanthoxylum bungeanum. Next base: position 6,973 of record SKCR01043586.1, read on the forward strand.
GGATAGTCCGATGACCGAATTTAATGCCAACATATCCGGGGATCTCATGGGTCGCTTCCCAAAGATTCACCGATGACGTATGACTCGCACTCTTAATTAATCTGGGATTAATTAGAAGAAAGAGAAAATTAATCTGGGATTAATTGCGGAGATATTTTATCTGGGATAAAATATCAATTAAAAGAGAGATAACGGTTAATTTGGAATTAATCGAGATATTAATATATTTGATATATTAAAAGAAATTGGATTTCGACGCGGAATTAAAATTATATTTTAATTCGGGCGAACGAATTAATTTAGAATTATTCGTTAGCGATATGAATAGTGATTTTGCTAGGCTTAATCATTTAATTACGATGCAACGGAAAATTCGTTAATTTGGAATTAGCGAACCCGAGCCCGAGATTATTTGCGAGCGCATTCACATTTCGAATTTGAGTGCGGCACGCAAGTCAAATCAAGCGTCAAATCGCTATTCGCATCTAGCGTCACATCATTCGTCAATCAAGTGATAGATGTCTTTCACTTTGAGTGATTGACGTAAGTTATTATTCATGAGTGATGTGAGTTGATGGAGGTTGATGGGCTTTAATTATTTGACTTTTTGAAAGCCAAGTTCAAGTGAAATGAATTTGAAATTCACATGAATGTATAAGACACACTTTAGCCATCAACCAAATTAATCTCTCTCTCATTTCATCTCTTTCTCTTCATGCCCAAAGGGGCAAACACCTTCTGGTTTGCTGTTCTTGAAACCGTGAGCAGTGAGGGAAGCAAGAATGGATTTTGTGGCAAAATCTCAAGTGCTAGCACACTTACGAGACATGCGAAGGTGATAGGGAAGTCCATCCATGAGCCAGGAACCATTCGACGAAGCTTGGAGCTTGACGAAGGACCACCATTGAGGCCAAAATAGTGAGCAACATGCAGTGCACTGCCGCAGTTCACAATGGGCAGAAAGTTCATCTCCGCGTCGCTTAACCGATCGATGTGAGTATTTTGCAACTTCTCGATTATTATTCACACATATTTCATGCTTATTATTGATCTTGGGACCTTAATAGAATCCAACAATGGCATCTAGAGCAAGGTTTGAGCATGAAAAAGTTTAGGGCTTAAAATTGGGTAAATTGATTTTGAGCATGATTTTGTGAAATTGGATGAATGAATATGCTTAATTGATGTTTAATTGAATATTGATTGGATCAATTTCATGAATTTGTGTTTGGAACATTTTTCCCCAAATATTTGGTGTTGGCCGAATGCCTTAGCCCTATTTTGTCTTGGTGATTTTTTGATTTTTGATTCATTGGATGAGTTGGAATCATTCGGGAATGTGATTTAATGTCGATTGTGGAATTAATTGGATTGAATTCGAATCGGACAAAAATCCCCTCCCTTGGCCGAGACTTTGAGCATGTGATTTGGGTTTGATTTTAATCAAAATGTGTTGGACATGTGATGATGTAATTAAGCATGATTAGTTGTGTTAATTGATGTTTTAGAAATGTTAATTTGGGTGATTAATCATGTTATACACTTTGGTTAATTAAATGTGAAATTGGATTTTTATGTTAATTAAATTGGGCCTTAAAATTGGATTTGGGCTTTAAAATGTTTATGGGCTTAATGGGCTTTGTTGTACAAGTTGGGTTTAGACAAAATTGTTGGATCCAATTGGGTCCAAAACCGCATCCATAAAGCCCAAATGCGACTTAATGGACCTTTAAAGTTTAATTGGGCCTAATGGGCCAAGATTGATTTCTAGGCTTATGGGGTAACTCCCGGATTGGATTTTAGTTATTCGGTTTGACCCGAGTTGACCAAAAGTCCACGCCTCAAGAAATTAATTAAAAGCCCATTGGACTTTAATTAAATTGACGTTGGACGTTAATCGGGCTTTGAGACCCGAAACGATTAAATTTGGAATTTAAGTCGTAAAAGTTCATTAATAAAGTGTAGTATTTAAATTGGAATTAAATAAGCTAAATAGAATTAAATGCATATTGAATTGGATTTAATTTTGTAGTTTAATATAATTCGAGAATATGTACTTTGAGTACTTATTCGTAAAAATGAGTTTGACTCGAGCAAAATCAAATCGTTGTTTGAATATTGGATGATCACTAATTATCAGATTAATTAATTTGATTAGATTGATTGATAACATGCTTGTGTGAATACATGGTTGCGATGCATGAATAATGTATATCAGATGGATATTAGATAGGTGGGACAATTTTAGAAATTGTTGTAATAAATTTGATTTATTAATTGGACCTGCGTGTCCAGCCTTATTACCTCTCATTTCTTTGTATTCTCTTCTCACCTATTCCCCTCAATGTAAATGAAGTTTCTTTAGAAGTGTAATGTAACGGGTAGAAGTAAATACTTATGCTAGCGGGAGAGAGAAAATGAGAGATATGATCTAGGATCAATGTGTAAAGTATCCATCCGCATATCATTATTATTTTATTTATACGCACTTTATTATGTATTTAGAATGCATGTTTAAGGGTGTATGATGATGAGACCCTAACAAAGATAATAAATTGGTTGCCAATTTGCACGCGAAAACCCTCGCTACATATTAAGCATTTTTCCTTCCATTGAGTGATTCTTACTCAAGATCTAAGACGGCATTGGTTTGTTGGCCAAAGTCAAGACCTTTGTTTGTCAATAATGTGTTTGAATTACGAAGGCTTTGTTCCATATCAGTGTCTTGTCCAAGTTGTGGTTTGTTGGCCAAAGTCAAGACCACTTCTTGTCAATCGACATTGATTACGAAGCTTTCCATGGTCAATGGGTTGCGCTTAACTAGGATCACTAAGTTTGTTGTGCCAAAGCCAAGACTTAGTTGATTCAGAGGAAAAAGGTTAGGTAATACATTGGATGTATTGGCATATATAAGATATATGTTTCGGACTTGGATGTCCCCTACCAGATCTAGGAATTGGATTGGATCCAATCGATCTTAGAGATCTACCTAGTTAATTATCATACAATTTTTTGGCCAAAGTCAAGATTGTGTGATATTTAACGGGATCCTAGCCCACTAGGAAACGCGGTTTCCCGAGTACTCGACAGAGGGTTAGAGGCTCGCCGAAAAATAGTGGGAGGCAAGAATTGAATTTGCAATACTCGTTTAATTACTTTCCATACGCGCTCAAAACAAATATCATTCGTCATATAAATTAAATGTTAGTTGGACTAATATTTAAATCGTTGTTTTAATAAATAGTTGGACTATATTCAAACTATTCATTTATAGTTGATTTTATAATTGGATTATAGTAATCAATATAATTGATACTAATCTATTAAATTATAGTTGATTAAATAGTTGGACTATTGTAATCTATATAATAAATAGTACCAAAATCGTTGATTAAGTAGTTGGACTATTAGAATCAAGATGTAATTGGAAAATTGACGTTTAATACACAATCCTAGGGAAAATGTATTTAAATGGTTTAATTTTCAAAATTGGGAATAAAATTTCAGGATGGTCCTGGAAAAATAATAAGTTACTTTATTTGATAAAATAACATATAATGCCTAAGCCCGGAGTTAAGCAAACAGTAGAGCATAATCTTTGGAAGATCATGTGATGATAACTTTAGTGCTTAATCCATTAAGCTTGTCGCAGTAGACTCCTTAATTTCTGAATCAGAACTAAGGATTAGATTCTTAAAGTATGATACTGAAATTGAAGGATCTTCATAAATCTATGTTTAGATTTTAGAAGTACTAAATTGCAATAAATAATTCTTGGAGAATTAATGACTATTCTCAATGAGATAAAGTCAAAATTTGCAATAAGGCAAGTAGCGCAAGGCGCACCTTACTTCGATATTCTAGAAGGCCAAGGCTTGGCCAAAGGCTTCTTGAGTGTTGAAAAAGGGCAAAGGCAAAATCATTATAATCTTTTGGGAAGATAAAAGACACATCCCAAAATGCCTGCCTAAATGTGGCAAAAGGGATCGTGGAAGCGTGACTTCCGTTTGGACAAAGCAGACATGAAGGAATTGAAGACGAGCAAGAATCTGACTTCAAATATGTTTGTCAACATTATGTTCACTACTAGTATTAAAATTAGATTTTAAATACTTAGTGTGATACATAAATATATGTATTGATGTTCAGAATCTGTTTTGAACAGAATACTGACTTCAATCGAGATTTATATGCGAATTGTAAACGGGACGAAAGTCGCTGTTTTAACCGCAGAAACCTAAGTTTAGGAACTACCTTCGGGTGTGTACCTAAGTTTGGAATCTGTTATAATGTAACTAGTTTGACTAGAACATTATCTTTATATCAGTGTTTAACCCGCTGCGGGTGAACCTTTATATCCTAGACACTAAAGTGTTTTATTATATAAAGATGATATTGAGATAAACACATTAGATGTAAATGACAGAATTTATATTTTGAATAAAAATAAATCTCAAACGTATAACATGACAAACAAACAGCTCAACTGATTTGATCAGATGAAACTTAATTGTGACATTATTGTCCGGGACACAATTAAACAAGAATCGTATATCCACACTTTTGAAGAGTGGGTACCAGGACTAATTTGATTCTATTCAAATAAAGTCTATGAATCTAGTTTATTGGGCAAAGTGCCTAAAACACTATTTACTTGGTAAAAGTGTAAATGCCACCAATCTATTAGCCATAGTTCATAGTGAAGCAAGTGGGCCCATGTCTAGCTAGGCTAGAGGTGGATATGAATATTTCGTGACCTTACGGATGTGGCATCGCGTTATGGTTATGTGTTTCTTTTGAAGAACACAAATCGGAAACTTTTAAAGTTTCGACACGAAATAGACAAACAGATCGGCTAAAATATTAAACCGTCACGGTAAGACCGTAATGGAAAATACTTAAGCAATAAGTTTCTAATATACTTGAAAGAGTATAGTATTATTTCAATGAGGACTCCTCCCGGAACACGTCAAGTTGACGGTGTGTCCGAACTGACTAACCGAATTATGTTAGACATAATAAAGTTAATCTTGAGTCGCTCTGAGCTACCATTTCCTTCAATGGATAAGCATTAACAGTGCAAGAACTTATTTAGAATAAGGTTCCATAATAATCTGTTTGACATATATCATATTAGATATGAACGAGAAAGAAACCGGGTTTCTCATTCCTGATATTTGGGTATGCTAGGCATATGTTTGGATGATACCAAACTAAAACCCAAATTGGATAAGTGCCAATTGTAGGTTATCCTAGGGATAAGATAAGTATAGTACTTATACAACTCACAAGGGAACAATTAGATTGTTGCTCACCATGCCGTTTTCCTAAGAGGAATACCGATATGCAGTGGTAAGTGGGAGGATAGTAAAAATCGATGAAAATCAGAGTAATATTGTTCAAGGCATTGAATCCCAATGGAACATATATAGTTCATCAAGGATGAAACTATTACCATTAATATTTATATACACAAGAACCGCGTATGTCGGAGAGAGTCAAAAAACAACCTGGGGTATGGGTTTCTGATCTCACCTCATAAAGATGTCTATCTTATTGAGGTATACCAACTGACTACGTATGAGGAAGTGATACAAGGTATCGACTCCCTATTATGACAAAGTGTCATGAGTCCGGAATGGATTCCATGTATATCAACTATGTTTGGACACTAGTTGATGTACCGCAAGGCATTGTGCCTATTGGTACTATATAAGTCTTCTAGGAAGACGTACATGGATGGCAACATACCAACGTATAAAGCTAGGCTTTTAGCGGAAATGTATCGTTATCAACATTGTGTTTCATTTGGAGAATGCTTGCTAAAGCTGCATGTTTCATTTATGAAATATGACAGCTGAACGGGAAAATCGCTTTCCTGAAAAGGAAACCTTTTGGAGGATGTTTATAACATCCTGACGGTTTTGTCGTACCCAAAACTAGCAAACAAGGTTTGCAGGTTATACGATCCATGTTTGGATTGAAGCAAGCATAGGTTCTTGGAATTATCGTTTTGATGTGATCATAATGGTTTATGATTTAATTGAAAACGGAATAATTCTTGTGTATATAAGAGGGTTAGTGGGAGCGCACTGACAGTGGCTGTCTTATAAAATAATGATAATACGTCATTTCTTGGAAATGATATTCCCATAATAACTATCGGTGAAAGCTTGACTTTTCATAAAACTCTCCGAGAACTCGTACATTGAAAAATGTACGTGACCTGGTGTCTCATACGCTTTGAGTGTATGCAGTCACAAACAGGCCAATCCGAGTGATAGTCACTGGATTGAAGTTAATAACATATGTTAGTATCTGAGAGATCTAAGGATGTTGTTTTAATCTGTGGAGATGGAGAACTTGAAGTAACTGGGATCAATACTGCAAGTTTCCTAAACCAATAAAATGACTATAAGTCACAAACGGTACTATACAGTTTGAATGACGGAACAGTGAGCTGGAAATCTTCCAAGCAAGATACTGTTACCGAATAAACAACAAATACGGGTTATTACTGCAGCTGAGGCGGCAATAGAAGCCTTCTGGGTCGATAACAAATCTAATTAGATTAGATATAATTCTGTTAGCAGCTAAGCTAGGCTTGAGCACAGGCTAAAGAATTAATGGTCTCATCAACGATCCAGATGCATACTTCGATATTCATCTGATTCGTTCGGATCATACATCATGGCGATGTGATGATCGTATAAATCGCATCAAACGATAATCATGCAAATCCGCTGACGAAAGCCTTTTCTCAGCAGTTTGAGCCAACCGTACATAGTTCGGGTGTAAGGCACTCGAGTGACTGGCTATAGGCCAAGTAGGAGTTTGTTGGACAATTATGACTCATTGCGTCACTATTTGTACAGATCATGGTGTTGTTGTACAAATTAACTATGTGACAAAGGAGATTGCACTCTTATCATTTGTGATTAGATCACCTAGATGTATAAATGATAGGAGGTCCCTATGATTTGTTCCTGGACGGAGAATGATATGAGACAGTATCAGTCCACGAAGGATAAATCATTAAATATCCATAGTCAGAGTATTATCGAGATTGGACATCGATAAATACGTAAGAGACTAGTATTACAATTGTGCGCATTGTGAGGGCACAACGACATAGTTCTCATATATTTAGGTATAGGATACTCATGCAAGTGTAATAGGAGGTTGTGTTTTACCGATGGTATGGGAAACAGCTTCGCTCTGGATAGACCCCCTCGGAATTCCATTGGTAGTATGACTATGTGTCTATGGAAGTCCGAAATAAGGGTATGTGTATTTGGTCTTAACCTGAGACTTGCACAGCTAATAATTGCGACAATCAATATACTTTGGTTGAGGTCGTCCAGGGCTTAACAGGTTCTGTGTATGCCAATACTAGGTAGGGGTGGGCGCGGTTCGGTTTGGTTCGGTTTTTGCTAAAACCGAACCAAACCATATTTTACGGTTCGGATTTTTTACCTCTCAAACCAAACCATTAAATAACGGTTTGGTTCGGATTGGAAATTTTTTAAACCAGCGGTTTACGGATTGGTTCGGTTCGGTTTACGGATTATTATATTTAAAATACAATTTCATCCACTTAAGTGAAAAAAAAGTAGTCTATCCAACAAACGGTATGAAGTGTTAGGGTGTAAGCTGTGACTTCATGTAACATATGCACTCCATAAAGGATTGAAAAATGAGGCACAATTAATTCTTGTATTTTTTAAAAATTACCTCGAATAATGATGCTACCATCATTCTAATTAAGAAAAAATCCAACATCTTACTTTCAAGAATAATGATGCTACCATAAAACAAATAAATTGAAGAATAAAAGTATTAACAAATAAATATATTAACAAAAATTTAAGAATAAAAGTATTAACATACTAATCAAAAGAAAACATTGAATAAAATTAAAAGAAAAATACAAAATTTTTTATAAAAATTTATATTTTTTTAATTATAACGGTTCGGTTCGGTTTAACAGGTGCGGTTCGGATTAGGTCCTGAACCGAACCGTAAACCGTTTGGGGTGGGCCAATCCGAACCGCAAACCGAACCGTTAGGAAAAAAACGTAAATTCGGTCCGGTTTGGTTCGGTTTGCGGTTTGGTTCGGTTCGGTCGGTTTTTTTTTGCCCCCCTAATACTAGGTATATTGAGAATCGTAGTGTGTTCGGTGTGATGTCAAGACGGAAGTGTCACTCCAGTCATATGGAGTTGATGGTCACGTAGGATACGGGATTGGTTCTCTTAAATGCTGCAGCTATCTGGATATTATGACTAGGTCATGTTTATCCGATTATAGAGACTAGTCACCAGACATCCGACATGTGCTTCGTACGGGGCAGACACAATTCCAGCCCTAGGCCTAACACGTGATCATTCGATACTGGACATAAATACGCAATAATACGTATACTATGCCTGATATAGATCCTTTATTCCTGTAAGGATGTTTCCGGAGAATTGGGTAGGCATGGCGCTTTTCTAGAGGCCAACCTTGTCTTGTAAATCGGTAAAACGTAGTACGAGGTACTTACGTGTTCGGATAGTCCGATGACCGAATTTAATGCCAACATATCCGGGGATCTCATGGGTCGCTTCCCAAAGATTCACCGATGACGTATGACTCGCACTCTTAATTAATCTGGGATTAATTAGAAGAAAGAGAAAATTAATCTGGGATTAATTGCGGAGATATTTTATCTGGGATAAAATATCAATTAAAAGAGAGATAACGGTTAATTTGGAATTAATCGAGATATTAATATATTTGATATATTAAAAGAATTGGATTTCGACGCGGAATTAAAATTATATTTTAATTCGGGCGAACGAATTAATTAGAATTATTCGTTAGCGATATGAATAGTGATTTTGCTAGGCTTAATCATTTAATTACGATGCAACGGAAAATTCGTTAATTTGGAATTAGCGAACCCGAGCCCGAGATTATTTGCGAGCGCATTCGCATTTCGAATTCGAGTGTGGCACGTAAGTCAAATCAAGCGTCAAATCGCTAGTCGCATCTAGCGTCACATCATTCGTCAATCAAGTGATAGATGTCTTTCACTTTCAGCGATTGACGCAAGTCACTATTCATGAGTGATGTGAGTTGATGGAGGTTGATGGGCTTTAATTATTTGACTTTTTGAAAAACAAATTCAAGTGAAATGAATTTGAAATTCACATGAATGTATAAGACACACTTTAGCCATCAACCAAATTAATCTCTCTCTCATTTCATCTCTTTCTCTTCACGCCCAAAGGGGCAAAAACCTTCTGGTTTGCTGTTCTTGAAACCGTGACCAGTGAGGGAAGCAAGAGTGGATTTTGTGGCAAAATCTCAAGTGTTAGCACACTTACGAGACATGCGAAGGTGATAGGGAAGTCCACCCATGAGCTGGGAACCATTCGACGAAGCTTGGAGCTTGACGAAGGACCACCATTGACGCCAAAATAGTGAGCAACATGCAGTGCACTGCCGCAGTTCACTGTGGGCAGAAAGTTCATCTCTGCATCGCTTAACCGATCGATGTGAGTATTCCGCAACTTCTCGATTGTTATTCACACATATTTCATGCTTATTATTGATCTTGGGACCTTAATAGAAACCAACAGATTCTTATTGACGTTGGTGTACCATCTATTAAGAATCTTCAGTGAGTCGTTCAATATTTATCCGATATAAACACCTATGTGTCTATATGAGTCTCCCGAGACTCATAGTTCATTGAGAAACCATTAGAATCCAACATTCTAATATACGACATGTACCGGTATCAGCAGGTTTATTTACTAACCAAGTAATTGTAAACCTTGAGCAGGAACAGTTAAAGAATGATACCATTGTGATACTGCTCAATGTCAGTTGAGACGCTTTTGCAACTGTATCATAATCAATCTGTAATGACCGATAGATTTTATTACTGCATACAGTGGTATTGTTACGTACGGGATGAAGGCACATAAAATAAATTATGTTGAGACTCAATATACGCATGGTATGACTTTCGGGACAATCGGTAAATCCCTCAAAGTCCCGGGACGAGACTGTACAATATTTCCCTCCAACAGCCCGTGGTATTTGGGACATAACTTTTTCATACGAATTCCGAGTTTTAGGAATTTTATACCGCCGGAAAGCTAAATTCGCGATCTACAACTCTCGTGTTGAACAGTTTCCTAATTTGGGACCAGAAACAAATCCAAAATCGAAAAATCTGTGAGCTACTACAGTGACATCGTGATTGGTCTAAAATGATGAGGCGGCTTAATCTAAACCACCCAAATTATTCCAAAAATCAGCCTTCTTATTCTTTAAATAGTAAACTATTCATGAAACCCAAAAATGGAAAAAGAAAAGAGGAAGAATCGAGAGAAAGAATAAGAGTGTCGTGAGAAGAAATAAGAAGATGAAAGAAAGAGAAAAGAAGAAGAAGAAGAAAGAGAGAGAAATGGAGAAGATAATAGCAAGGAAGAAGATAAACAACAATAGAAGATTGAGAAATATGAAAAATCAAGTAGATTAAGGTAAGCATATGTTGACCCAAATCTTGAGTTTTTTATTTTAGTAGTATGAATGATATAATGATGATAATAACATGTTTGAGGTTCCAATTGATGATGATATAAGCTTGGGGATTGATTGTTGTGTGATACCCCAATTTTATAAGAAACCGTAAGTCTTGAGATAAGTAGGGAATATGAGATTAGAAGATTAAATTGGAATATAATGTGTGAAATTGATCTATGATGATGTTATGTGTTGCATATTAGTGGTTAATTAGTAAAGAAATAAGTTATAGAGTAAGTGTTTGAGTTGGAAAAGTTTAAGTTTAATTTAAGAATAATGGATGTGATTAAATGAGTGAGTAGTTAATGATGTTAACTTGGTAGTTTTGTATGTATGAAGAATTGATGTGATTTGTTGGATTGTGTATTAGAAGTGATATGGAAGCATTGGTGATGTTTTTTGGCTAAGAAAACCAGTGCAGAACCTGGAAATTAGGTTCGCATCGCGACGCAAAAAGGAACCTACGTCGCGATGCGTGATGAAAACTGAAATTTATTCCGCGATGAATGCGTCGCGAGGCACAGCACCTTGCGTTGCGATGCGAGGTCAAAATTTTCCTTAAAATGATTTAGACCATCCCAGTTCCACCCTAGTATGTTAGAGACCACCTTTAGGGTCTCGTATCAGTTTGAGAATACACGTTACACTGTGACATAAGAATAATATGCTTTGAAATATTAAGTAAGAGCTTGAGTGGGAAAATTTAGGCTAATTTGGAAATTTAGGCCCATTTTCTAACCAAGTTGTCGATTTTAGGGTAATCGCAGGAACTAGAATTCCTTCAGCGAGCGAGTAATGCCGGCCAGATTCCCAAAACAGTGAGTAGACTTATTTTCTTAAACTGATTTTATTCATTAAGTTTTGATATCAGACTTATCTTTTTACGCTTTAGGGCTTTAGATTTCTTTTATCCCAAATATTTCATGAAATTTATGTTTTATGTTATGTTATGGACATAAAGGTTTTTAAACATGATTTTATGGTTTTTCGGGGCATGAGGGAAAAACTCACCCCAGTATGTAACTTGAGACAGTATGAAATTGACGGACATAGGACATGTGCACATGTAGAGGACTGAGGGGACAACGATACGTAATGCCCTCAGATCCTAGAGCAGGGCTAGGGGGACGATGATACGTAACGCCCTAGACCCTAGTTTCAGAGCTTGGGTGGTATCATAGATCCACACCCCCAGTTCTAGTTTATGGCTTGAGGGACGGCGATACGTAACGCCCCAAGACCACTAGTTTCAGAGACAGTAGTGGCATGCTTTGGGGGACAGCTATACGTAACGCCCCAAAGTCATGAATTTGCACTGCTGGAAATAATTAGGCGTATGGGGGACGGCGATATGTAACACCCTCATACGTCAAGGCTTTCAGATATAGAACAGTTCACAGTAATCAGATTTTCAGACAATTTTTCAGAAAACAAGACTTTCATAAAACAGTTTCAGAATTGGATTTCCAAAAACGGGTTTTCGAAAGAAAATTTTTACTAAAAAGGTTTCGAGAAAATTTTTCAGAAAGAAAATTTTGCTATAAGTTTTTCCTTGAAAATCTCTGTTTCGGGATCAAATGTTTTTTTAATAGCATTTCAGTTTTTAGTCCACTCAATTAGATCGTACGGCGATCTGACCCCCATACTCCCAGTGTTTTTTTGCAAGTATTCCAGGAGGACGAGCGTGAGATGACGGATACTGATGGCAGTCACTAGTGGGTCTGAGTCCACCAGTCAGAGTATAAGTTTCAGTCAAGTTAAGCATAGTCTTAGAAAATTGTATAAGTAAAGTTGTGTTTCAGTAGTAAAGTGAAGAGTCGAAATGTATGTAACGTTAAGTTTATGTAAGTTTGTGTTTTATGTTAACAAGTTTGGGAAATGGTCTCATGTTCGAGTTAGAGTTGAGATAAGATAGTAGCCAAGTATTCAGTTAGTATGTCAGTGGCTCAGGGGAATAGTACGGCCTATTTCCCGCCGGTAACATCTTCAGATTGGGGATGTTACAAAGATGGTATCAGAGCATGGTCTAGGGAGTCAGTGACTGTAGTGGGTAGAGTGTTGGGGTCTTGTATACTTAGTATGTCCGGGATACTAGTATGCGGGGCACTACCTCTCCAGTATCCGATCCTCGAGTATATCCTCAAGATCCTCAGACAGGTTAGTAAGTATTTCCAAGTCCTCTGAATCATTTTTCCTTACTCTAGATAGGAATCATTCCGTAATCATCCTAGATTACTCCCCGAAGTTTAGTACAAGCTAGGGAACCAGATAGTAAGTTCCAAAGAAAGTTATCCAAGAAAGTAAAAGAGAAAGAGAAAGCTAAGAAGAGAAGTAAGGAAATTGTAAGGATGATTAAGTGGTCAGAAGTAAGAAAAGATAGAGATAAAAGATCAGATCAGAAAGAAAGTATAGGAACCTATAGTAGCCAAGAGAATAGAGAAAATCCCAGCAAGTTTTAGAGTTTCCTGGTGGATGTAAGATCCATTCCCTCCTTAGGAAATCTTTTGGACGGATCAAATAGTCTTCGAGTACCTTGAATAAATAGCGAGTCTCCCGAGTAACGAAGAATAGCCAGAGAGATAACATAAGTAAGAAACCCAAATTAGTCTTGAAGGCCCCAATGGTCCTAGATACCAAAAAGGATTTAGAGAACTCCAGATACCCAAACCCCGACCCAGATCCCCAAGCAATAAATAGAAACAATTAGTTACCTTACCTTAGCAAACTGATCAAGCCAAGACCTCAAACTATCTAGTCTTCGAACCCTCCAGTGGCACCAGATAAGGAAGTTGCCCTGATAGAGCCTACCCCATACCTACCTTACATGAGGAATAGACCCTACCAGGACGCGGAGCACCACAACAAGGATACTGAAGCCCGTCGAGACATAAGATGTTTACCCTAGTCCCTACCAGCATAGACATAGGTGACCATAAGAAATCTGACGAGAGTTCACGTAGGATATTGGAAGGTAGATCAGCTGGAAAAAGATTAAGGAAGTTTTGAGGTTATTAGGAAGAGAATCCAGTGTAGCCCAGAGAACAAAACAAGTCAGCACAAGGTTCTCAGCACTAGTAAAAGTCCACATAAATAGATCAAACTTAGTAGAACCTACATATCAGCCCAAAGTCAGAAGAAATTTGTGGGAATATACAGGGATAGACCCGTAAGGTTGGAGAAATTTAGAAGTGATAAAAGTAGCAGTATGGATTATAGAATAGAGTGATATAGCTGAAAATTACAGCAATAACATAGAATAAAGATCTAGGAAGCGGTTAGAAGAGTGAACCAGCATTAACCCCAGTAGCATGGTGTAGAGTCGAGGGATATGATATGGAGACAGTAAGAAGGAAATAGTAGTGTCAAGAGGATTCTGTACGTATAGTGACATAAGAAATGAAGTTTGGAGACAACAAGATGAGTGAAGACCCCAGAGCAATCGATAGTAAATAAGGGACTTGAGACGTGGAGTAGTTGACCAGGTCTCCGCAAAACCAATGACGACCCTCCCTTCCAAAAACCTCAATTCTAGAAAGCGTGCAAACATCTAAACAGATCGTTGTAGAGCCTAAGTGTAAGGCAGAAATGCGCATCTGCAGATCCTTAGAGAGTGTATGTACTCACCCTTCTACTTAGCGCCCAGTAAAGAAAAAAAGAAGAACCAGTAAAGAAGAGTAGTTGACAGGTTAGGTGAATTACGAGATAGCTAGACAGCCAAATCGATGAGTTCAAGAGACATAGACAAGCAGCATGATCCAGAATAGTTTGGAGTCACAATAAGTTATGTTGGTCTAGAGGCCATCATTAAATTAAGGAACCTTTAAAAAGATAAAGACATAGAAATACCAAGAAATCAGGGGGAACGATTCTTAGGATTAAAGTGAATAACTTATCTAGGGACCCACACTAATGAGAAGGAGAAATTAGGTAAAGAATAGTACTCGAACCCAAGGTTTAACAAAAAGATGCCTTAAGCAATCAGAGATGAGGGAGTTTCCAGTGAAATAAAGATATAAGGAATTTAAGAAAACTAAGATGAGAAGGGAAATGCTAGATGAAAAGTAATACATGAACTAGAGATTTAATAAAAGATGTCCTAGATATTCAATGTTGAAAGAGAATTTTCAGGAGAATAGAGATGTAAGAAGTTCAAAGAACTGAGATAAGAAAGAAACTTACGCTGCATTGTAAGCTTATTAAGAAGGAATAACAAGAGAGTGTAGCAACACTCAGAAAGAGAAAGTAAAGACTTTAGAAGGTTAAACAACTGAGATAAGATAAGAAAAAGTATAGAGGCAGTACGAGGAAGTTCTTAGAGAGCACGATCTTAGAAGAACTTCTCAAGAGAGGCAGTGAGTTCGATAGTCGAAGGTAATCAAAAGTAAAGTTGGAAAAGACAAATCAGACAATTTTAGAAGTAGTACCCTAATGTGAGAAAAGATATCAGACGTATATACATGAGAGTTCTAAGTTTATAGTTCAGCAGTATGCGCGACTAGGCCACCATAACCAGTAAGGCCTCAGAATAAGGTCCCAACCCTCATTAAACAATAGCAGCAGAAGTGGATCCCGATGATTGCCTCAGGACATTCACAGGAACAAATGAAAGTATAATGGAAGAAAACTGGAACAAAAGACCTTCAGACATAGTTTAAGAACAGAATAAAAGTAAGAGCCAGTGTTGGATCAAAGAGTTAGGAAAGAAGTTGTTCAGATGGTATGGTACAAGGATAAAGTAGTAGTCATGTATTGACTATGATATAAAGGAACCAGTGTTAGACACAGTAATGGATAGAGAAAGGAAAAGATATCCTTCGGATAAGGAACCAGAGGCATAGACCACAAGAGTTCTTAGTATAACATAAGACAAGCAGAAGAGTGTAAAGGAAAAAGATTAGAAGTAAAGCTGTGGGGGTGCAGTGACGGTAGTAGAAGTATACATAGTAAGTAAAGACAAAGTGTGTAACTATGAGGTTTCGTAATATCGAAATGCAACCAAAGATCCCTTACGTGTTAGTTCACGTAAAGCACATTAAGTACCCAGCCCCAGACTTAGTTGACCAAACCACTACGGGTTTGGGATGGCCTAAGCCACGGGTATGGGTGGTTTGGTAGATGTGCAGAATAGTACGGAATCGAAGAGATAAGTTGCTACAGAGTTTCAACTAGAATATGGAGTGAATCCTTAAGGTATGACATGTGTGCTTATATTTGAGTGATGGCCCTTGACAGCACTAGACTTTGGAAAACAAGTCAAAGAAGAGCACCGTAACCAGACTTTCAGTAGCAGTGAAAATAAGGGTATGAAGAAAAGAATGGACTATAGTCAGAACTGAATAGCTAACATCCCCATCTATAGGAGGAGCATAGTTTAAGCAGAAATGTGCATACAATTCAGTTCCCAGTGAAACTATCAGAACCAACTTTCTTAATACAAACCCATTAGGTGAACAACAAAAGGGACAAAGGTATATAAGGAGTCTGACCCTGCACTACAAGATCTTAAGTAATACAGATAAGTAAGAACCGGTAAGCAGCCTAGTATATATATATATATATATATATATATATATATATATATACACACACACACACACACGCATATACACTTTCTAGAGTCAAAGCCAAGATAAAGGAACCCATTTATAGAAGCGCAAATACCTACAGAGATAATATATCCATAAGTAAAGTTGGACAAGCCTTGCCCAATAGTTGTGCGGAATAAGTTGAGGAAGCAACGAGTTCTTAGTAAGAAACCTCTTAGAATCTCTCTCCTTGTAGATGGATATAAGAATTCTAAACAGTCAAGAAATAGAAGGAGTGGACGTAAACCACAAATCTAAAGTCATTTAGAACTGATAGCTCATGATGTAATGATCTAGAGTAAGCAGAGTATAATGAAAGATCTAGGAATGAGGCTTCTTTAGTGCATAAAAATGACTGTTGCATGGCGGTAAGGTTAAGTAACCAGTCAAAGTTATGGGAACATGATGAGGAATCCCCATATTGACCGAGAATTTAAGAAGCACAAGGTAAGGGAAAGACTGAAGTGAGCGTGAGTTAGTTTACAGAAAAGTAAGAGTTCTAGCAGGTGAAACAAGATAGTTTCGAGCATAAAGCCAGTTAAGGCTGATGGTCTAGAGAGAGGTCGTGAACTCGGTGGTCTGTGGTGAGATCTCAAGTTTAAAAATATGATTCGAGGACGAATCCTATTTAGGGGGAGAGAATTTGTAACGACCGGTAGTTTTTACTACTGCATACAATGGTACTGTTACGTATAGGATGAAGGCACATAAAATAAATTATGTTAAGACTCAAATATACGCATGGTATGACTTTAGGGACAATCAGTAAATCCCTCAAAGTCCCGGGACGAGACTGTACAATGTTCCCCCCGTAAAGCTTGTGGTATTTGGGACATAACCTTTTCATATGAACTCCGATTTTTATGAATTTAATACCATCGGAAAGCTAAAATTGAGACCTACAACTTCCGCGTTGAATATTTTCCCAAATTCGGACCAGAAATAAGTCAAAAATCGCAAAATCAGTGAGATTCTACAGTGACTTCGTGATTGGTCTAGAATGATGAGGTGGCTTAATCTAAACCACCCAAATTATTCCAAAAATCAGCCCCCTTATTCTTTAATAGTACACTATTCATGAACCCAAAAATGGAAAAAGAAAAGAGGAATAATCGAGAGAAAGAGAAGAGTGCCGTGAGAAGAAAGAAGAAGAAGAAAGAAAGAGAAAAGAAGAAGAAGAAAGAGAAAGAAAGGGAGAAATAAGCAAGGAAGAAGATAAACAACAATAGAAGATTGAGAAATATGAAGAAATCAAGTAGATTAAGGTAAGCATATGTTGACCCAAATCTTGAGTTTTTTATTTTAGTAGTATGAATGATATGATGATGATAATAACATGTTTGAGGTTCCAATTGATGAGGATATAAGCTTGGGGATTGATTGTTCTGTGATACCCCAATTTTATAAGAAACCTTAAGTCTTGAGATAAGTAGGGAATATGAGATTAGAAGATTAAATTGGAATATAATGTGTGAAATTGATCTATGATGATGTTATGTATTGCATATTAGTGGTTAATTAGTAAAGAAATAAGTTAGGGAGTAAGTGTTTGTGTTGGAAAAGTTTAAAGTTTAATTTAAGAATAATGGATTGTGATTAAATGAGTGAGTAGTTAATGATGTTAACTTGGTAGTTTTGTATGTATGAAATTGATGTGATTTGTGGGATTGTGTATTGGAAGTGATATGGAAGCATTGATGATGTTTTTTAGCTAAGAAAACCAGTGAAGAACCAGTGCAGAACCTGGAAAATTAAGTTCGCGTCACGACGCAAAAAGGAACTTACGTCGCGACGCGTGATGAAAACTGAAATTTATTTCTGCAATGTACGCGTCGCGATGCGCAGCACGCGACCAATGTCAAAATTTTCCTAAAAATGATTTAAACCATCCCAGTTCCACCCTAGTATGTTAGAGACCACCCTTAGGGTCTCGTATCAGTTTGAGAATACACGGTACACTGTGACATAAGAATAATATGCTTTGAAATATTAAGTAAGAGCTTGAGTGGGAAAATTTAGGCTAATTTGGAATATGTTCCCCAACCCATTTTCTAACCAAGTTGTCGATTTTAGGGTCATCGCAGGAACCAGAATTCCTTCAGCGAGCGAGTAATGCCGGCCAGATTCCCAAAACAGTGAGTATACCTATTTTCTTAAACTGGTTTTATTCATTAAGTTTTGATATCAGACTTATCTTTTTACGTTTTAGGGAGTTAGATTTCTTTTATCACAGATATTTCATGAAATTTATTTTTTAAGTTATGTTATGGACATAAAAGTTTTTAAAGCATGATTTTATGGTTTTTCGGGACATGAGGGAAAAACTCACTCCAATATGTAACTTGAGACAGTATGGAATTGACGGACAAAAGACATGTGCACATGTTGAGGACTGAGGGATTCGGCAATATGTAATGCCCTCAGATCCTAGAGCAGGGCTAGGGGGACGACGATACGTAACGCCCCTAGACCCTAGTTTCAGAGCTTGAGTGGTAACATAAATCCGCACCCCCAGTTCTAGTTTGTGGCTTGGGGGACGGCGATACGTAACGCCCCAAGACTACCAGTTTCAGAGACCGTAGTGGCATGCTTTGGGGGACGGTGATACGTAACGCCCTCATACGTCAAGGTTTTCAGATACATAACAGTTCACATTAATCAGATTTTCAGAAAACAAGACTTTCAGAAAACAATTTCAGAACCGGATTTCCAAAAACATGTTTTCGAAAGAAAAGTTTTACTAAAAAGGTTTCGAGAAAAGTTTTCAGAAAGAAAATTTTGCTATAAGTTTTTCCTTGAAAATCTCAGTTTCAGGATCAAATGTTTTTTTAATAGCATTTCAGTTTTTAGTCCACTCACTTAGATCGTACAACGATCTAACCCCCCACTCCCAGTATTTTTTTTGCAAGTATTCCAGGAGGACGAGCGCGAGAGGACAGATACTGATGGCAGTCACTAGTGGGTCTGAGTCCACCAGTCAGAGTATAAGTTTCAGTCAAGTTAAGTAAAGTTTAGTCTTAGAAAATTGTATAAGTAAAGTTGTGTTTCAATAGTAAAATGAAGAGTCGAAATGTATGTAACGTTAAGTTTATGTAAGTTTGTATTTTATGTTAACAAGTTTGGGCAATGGTCCCATGTTCGAGTTATAGTTGAGATAAGACAGTAGCCAAGTATTCAGTTAGTATGTCAGTGGCTCAGGGGAATAGTACGGCCTATTTCCCGCCGGTAACATCTTCAGATCGGGGATGTTACACAATCACTCTATGGTCTTTTACGTCTTTACCATATAATAAAAGAATTTATATTATAGAAACTGTTTATTTTATTCATTAATAAAATATATACAAGAGTATTTACAGGGAAATACATAAGAAATTGGCGCTCAGAGCACCAACCCTAACAGATATGACTATTGGTTTTCAAAAGCTTAGGCCATAATCACTATGAACTCCCATTTAAAAAAAGGATTGTAAAACATTGTCCGTAAGCTGATATAAAAGGAAAATATTAAAATCACAATTTATAAATATAAATAGGGTTGGTGAATGGGCTGGACATTGAAAAACCCAACCATATTTTAAGTATATTTTATTTAAGTTCGAGTCCGAAAAAACATATTAAGAGTATCAATTCAAAGTTTAATAAACAGGGGTTTTCCAATATCTTGAAAATATTAATAAATAACACTTAAATTTAGGGATGAACTTTTCAAAATCTAACTCAATTATCAATCCTGAATATTGAATTAAAATAAATTCACGTATCGTGCAAGTTCTAAACTAGTTAGTGAATATAACATTTCTAAATGCATTGACAACATATTAAAAAATATAAAAGTTATTGTTAGTAATGTTATCTTAGGATTTTGGCATATACCAGGTTTTGGTCCAATCAATTTAACACAATGAATGAGGTCATGTCGGGTAAATAATTGAGAAAACGGATTGTCTTAAACCCAAAATAGAAAATAATAATATTAATAATAAATAAAAAGGAAAATATTAACGAGTGTCCCACTCGTTAAGGATCCATTTCAGAAAAAAATTTATGGGAAAAATGAAAAAAATAATTAATATTTTGATAATTTTTTATATTTCTCATAAAAATGATCTGAAAACTTTCAAAAATAAATCATTAATAAATATCTTAGAACACTCGTTAACATGACCCTAAATAAAATCATCTCCATTCCTCAGGAAGTCAAGATGACGACTGACGAAGAAAATCACAGTTAAAAATGAGAGATTAACACGTATGCCTACAAGATACATTCACAAGCAAATCTATATTTTAAAAAAATCCGCACACCGAAGAAAATATTCATATGATTTAAGTATGGGAAGATTTTCATCGCTAATAACTATAGTTTTTGAAAATCCGATCATACCGGCAGATTAAATTGGAAATCGATCATGAATTCGGTCTGGTTAAGTAATAAAAATCGATCGTCAAAAAAATAGATCAAAGCTTATCAATCGGACAAATTTTTTTTAATTTTCAAATCTGGACGGTTAGATCAAAATTCAACGGCCCAAATTTTACATGAGGGAGTTCCAATATATTTTGTATTGAAGCCCCCTAAACCTTTTATTGTACTTTATTTTACATGTTAAAGGACGACTGACAAATATGTTGTTATATATGTGTTATTTAATGATTTTAACATGCATTATACAATCAATTTCCACTATCATGCAATCAAATACCATAATCATAAAACATAGAAAAACCTAGAAAAAATATTAAAGATGATCGAAAACTAAATCCAAGTCGAATTGCCTTTGTATTCAAGAACTTATTAGTCTTGCCTCGGTGCTCTACGAATGTATTGTGGCTAACGTTCTCTCATGATTACTTGGATGCTTCTTGTAGAATGAACACTTCTTATCACAAGAACTTGAACAAAGAAGATGGAGGAAACTCTCTCTTTTAGTTGACTCTTTAAACAAAGATATACTTATGGAATTTCTGGATGCCTAAGAATGTACCAAGACCCCTTTATATAGACATGGAATGGTGCCTTTGAGGGCACCATTTGACTTGGGGGTGTAATCCTCCTAAGGATTATACTTATTCTCTTGTGCCATTTGAAGCTTAAAGACTCACCATTCCAATTTAGAAGACATGTTTCTTCATCCTTGTGTTTTTCCCATAAGACACTACTTAAGAGACATATTTCTCCTACTTATATTATAAATATTAGAGAATTTACAAAAAAATACATACGAGCTTCCCCACAAAAATATAAATATAAATTTAAAGTCAGAATAATCTAAATGATTTTATTTTTTAATTTTTTTTTGAAGGATAATTTAATGTCGACAATTACTAACTGTTGTTGAAAGCTTAGAGATTTTTGGCTAATTCAATATTTGATAAAGTCGAATAGTTTAGATGTACAATTCTTAGGGCATAAAACTATATGTTAGTTGGATGTTGTGAATACAAAATTCCCATGTTTGTTTTCATATGAACAAAATGAAATGGTGGTGGTCATGGGTGGCTGAGAGGGAATATAATCAAAACAAATTAAATAATGTCATTTCGGACCAAAACTCATGAGCAAAGATCCCTTTATTCATTCCACGTATTATAGAATTCCAATTGCTTTAAAGGGTCTTTCATCTCTTTTATTGGGATTTTGTTAATTCAATCCCAAATGCTTTATTTCATTTGATAATTACTCGGTCAAAACCTACGACAATTATTTTTGAAGTTAATTAATTAAGTATTTATATAAAAGTTGATTCCCAATATAAACATACTCAACTATCAATGTGTATTAATAAAACAGTAACATTTTTTTTGAAACGTTAGAAATCACACCGCCAAACTATTATATCCAGACTTAAGTGAAGTAGATAAAACCTCCGGCTGCCCCAAACTTTTACAAGAAATATATTTCATGAACTTGAACCCATGATCTGACAATCAAATTTTAAACCATTTACCACCAAATCACATACTTTAGGACAATAAAAAACTAACAAACCTAACAAAAATTCACATATTATATATTGCACCATTCCTCGAATCATCCTCCAAATCGATCGCTCCTCTCCTATTATTTAATACAATGAACCCCAATACATATTTATCTTACAAGTTCTAACTATTATTTTTAATTTTTTTTTTTTAGTTACAACCACATTAACTTAAAATTCAACAGTCCTGTTCCGTTTTATAATTTTATTATATACAGTATTTTCAATTGATCCTTGTTGTAGTAATATCATCAACCCCAAGAGATTTTTTTAGTTGGTAACGACTTTGGGCTTGAGTGGTGTTGACGGTGGATTTTGGTCTCAGAGTAATACGGGAATATCACCTCCGAGGGAACCCTCCTTCAACTGTGAATTTGTTTGGTTATGCGGGAAACCAAAAGCAAACTTAGCGGAAAACAAAGAAATACGCCAATCAGACAATGTGATTTAACGTGGTTCGGTGGATTTTGAGATCCGACCTACGTCCACGGACAAGAACAGGGTGGTACTCTTTTATTACTCAAATACACTCTTTGAACCTCTCCTTTACTCGTACAAATCGGAGCTTTATGATTCTAATCTCTCACCCTTGTGATGATTTTCAGATGTCTTCTACACATGCTCTACCCTCATATTTATAATAATACAGAAATCAGACTCCTATTTGCATAAGAAATCCTATTTGAACTCAATCTTCTCTTCTTGTAGGGATTCATGATCCGGTATTGCCTTCTTCTTCCGTATTCCCTTTTGGATTCTGACTCCTTCTCCTTGTGAGAGTATGATATCTTTCTTTTCTTATCCACGAGAATGGGGTGCTGTTGCCTTGAACATGGCTCGTTGTCTGGTCGGTCTTTAATGAGGTCGGCCATGACAATCTTTTATGCTGAGGGTGTTCCTGCCGACCTCTATAGTGCTCGGTCATATGAACCAAAGTGGTCGGTCTTCCCATGTTGTGGTCGGGTCGGCCACATGATCTTAACTAGAGAGAAAATTTACCCTTTTGTCCTTGTCGTGCTGTCTTAAATACTGTGGTGCCTGAAAAACACCATCAACATCTGTCCCCTAGTTCTCGGTTCCAACGAATATGCGAGTTGGTATCGGGAACTATATGAAGAGGGTGTGCTGATTGTCCTCGTTGGTAGTCGTCCCAGAACGCAAAAAAGAATTTTCTTGCCGTTTCAATTATCTTTCCTCGAGACGCACAACCGTCATGTCTTCTTAAATGCCCATCAAATCAACTTTAGGGTTTCTTCTAATTTTCGATACTTGTCAAACATCCGCTGGGTTCCCGCCAAAACCGACGGCGATGTGCATCCCAGTCATGACTATAAGAAGACGAGGGTTTCACTGTTCCATTTTTTCGGCAATCATCTGCTTCTCTTCTGTAATTTCTTTGCGATCCATTCAACTCCGTGTTCTCGAAACTCATCCGCGGTCTTCATCTCTTTTTTTTTTGTTGCCGAGCACCTAAGGAACGAGCATCACCGCACCGTATAACCTCCTGCTTTTGAGAAGAAGAAGAAAGTAAGTCTTCTGAGCGACCTTTCTTCTTTTGTTGTGTTGTGGTTCTGTTTGTTTATTTTGCTTAGGGAGAGACTTGTGGTTTTGTTGGGTCTTGCTTTAGGGCACTTCTTTAGAGACTCCATATCTAGTTTAGCACGGGCACCGTGGGTAGCTTCTCGTAGACTGATTCTCCCCCCTTCTCTGTTTTTCTGGGTGTCAGGGATGTCTGACAGTAATTCTTCCTCCGGAAGGCCTGCCAAAATCTCAACTCCCCCTGCCGAAGAGCTCTCCTCGGGCTCAGGGGCGCCTAGTGTAGAAGATCTCGACACTACTCCCACTCCTTCTGAGATTGAAAATGACTCCTACCATCAGAGAGTTCCTCGGAAGGACCCAGAGCCTGGAGAACTTGGGTCGTCGGCTCTGGATATGAACCGTCCTTCTAATATAACCGAGGATGATCTGGAGCTATTGCGGCAACGATACAGCATCCCAATAGACATTGCTCTAGAAGTTCCCGGCCCAATGGATCGCGCTAGTCAGCCTGACGAGGGCTCGGTGGCACTTCTTCCTGTTTTTTTCGAGTGTGGGCTACGTTTGCCGATTCAACCTTATTTTGCTTGGATATTGGCCGAGATGGAGATCGCCCCCTGTCAGCTGAGTCTAAACAGTTGGAGGATTCTGGCCGGGTTGTATGTGGCTTGGCATCGGGCAGGACTTGGCGAACCTTCCTTGAAGAGGTGAAAAGGCTATATCGGTTGAAGGCCAATCCCAGGTCGTACCATGGATGGTATTACCTTTCAGCTTATGACAGTTCGTCAAATGTTGTTAAGAAACTCCCTGACTCCAATAAGAACTTCAAAGATCTCTGGTTCTGGGCCACTGGGGATTGGGGGCGGACCTTGAGGTCGGATGAAGGGGAGACTTTAGTACCGGATATCTTCAGGGCGGGAGGTTAGGAGATCGTCCTTTAGCTTCTTTCTTTCCCCCCCTTTTTTTTGTTTGGGTTCTTACCCTTCTGCTTATGTTCTTTTTAGCCTGTTGGAGGGATGCTCCCAAAGTTTCCCGCCGGGTCCGGCGGCGAGTATTTTGGGCTCGTCGGTATGCCGCCCACTGGAGGGAGCTGGTAAATGACGCGGCTTTTATTGGGTCTGGCCTTTTCGGGCTGTCCCCACGGATGCCTCGGGTCGGATAGGTAGATGCCTGCTGTGTTTTGTCTTCCTTGTTTGTTTATTTTGATGTCTCTATTCCTTTTTTCTTCTGTTTATATGTTCCGGTCTTGATTTCTCTTTTTGTTTTTGCTTTTTGTAGGCATGTCGAAGAGGCCAAAGTTTCTTGAAAAGTTGGCCGGTACCGTGAAGAAGGCCGGCCATGCTGATGCTGAAACTTCCTGGGCACGGACTGATCTTGCTGAGAACATATCTTCTGGACAAGTCCAAACAAGTGCTCGGGGACTATCCTCACCTCCTGGCGTGCAATCATCAGGATCTGCTCACCTTGCCAGTCCGCCGAAACCTCTTAGGAAGAGGAGGCGTCAGTTCGGGACCGAGGAGACCGAGTTGGCCCAGGAAGGAGAAACGAGGGAGCTGCTCCAGTCAAGAGGAAGGACGTTCGTAGGGGGAAGAAGTCCTCTGAAGGTCCCTCCAGAAAACGGAAGGGCCCTGTGGTCCTCGGGGTGGATGACTTGGGAGAAAGCATCCGGGAGGCTACCTCTCACTTAGTGCCGGCTTTTAATGAATTGGCCGAGGTGATTCCCCCGGGGGAGGTCTCGAGGTACGAGGATGTATCTCCCGAAGGTGTTGTTACTGAGATGAGTTCTCAAATGGCGAAGGTATTTTCACTCCCCTTCTCGGTTTTTTGGATCTTGGTTCTCTCTTTTCATGTATTGGCTCCTTCCTCCCTTTTTGTGTGCAGACCAACTACCTTATGGCCAAGAACAAGGGTCTTCTTCTGACTCTGCTGTCCGAGGGCGGTCAGGCCCAGAGGCTTCAAAGTCGCCTCTCCGAAGTGGAGGCAAAGCTGGCTGACCGGGAGGAGGTGATCAAGAATCACGAGGCGGCCGCTGTTGAGAATTTCAAAACGAACAAGGCTCTCAAAGCAGCTGCTGTGCTGGAAAGGAAACTTGCTGATAGTACCGGGAGGATCTGAAGGCTGCCCAATCTGAATTGGCGTTCTGAGGGGGAAGGTAACAGGTGCTGAGGCCAAGTTGAAGAGTAAAGACGAGGAGGTTGCACGGGCCCGAGATAGCCTTGAGAGGAAGAAGACCGAGCTTGAGGAGAGAGATATTGATCTCGAGGAGAGGGAGACCGAGCTGGAGAAGAGGGAAGCTGATCTCGAGGCCGAGAAGGAGGCCATCCGTCTCGAGGGAGTTGGCGACTGTGCTGAGATGATACCGATGGTGCTGCCGAGCCTGAATATGGACCCTATTTACGCGGCCATCAGTTACTGCAAGGGGGACATTTCCGAGGAAGAGTTTCGGAAGTGGATCCCTCCCCCACCCGAGGAGGTGATGGATCCCGCCCCCATCTCGGTCGTTCCGGCTCCCGAGGTTCCTCCAGAAGATGGACCGGAGGTTCCTGCTGTGGACGAGGACTGCCTTGAGATCCCTCCTCCTGTTTCTGAAGCGGAGGTCTTCCCTGCTGCCGAGGTTGAAGTCGCAGCTCCTCCTCCTGATGCCGAGCCGCTCTTCCCGCCACCTGAGCCAGCTGAAGAGGAGGTTCCTGCCCCCGTGCGGGCTGAATGAGGAAGGGTAACCCTACCGGGGCCCTATGTACACTTAACTCTTTTGTAATAACATTACAATTTGTATTTATATATACACATATATTTATGTCTATCATACTATCGTAATTTGTCTTGACTTATGTACGTTTGGGCATATATATATATATATATATATATCTTTTCCTTTTTTCTTTTTTATGCCTTTTTTGCTCGCCTGAGTCTTCCGGGATCTTTCGTGAGGCGGAGGGGGAAAAAACCGGGCCCCGTGCTGTCAAAGGAATTTTGGACCTGGGGGGGGAATGTTATGTCCCCAGTCCAAAGGGTTGGCTCGTGTCCTGACCTGAGTTGAGTGAGGTACTTGGGTTTTGGGAGGAATGTTACCTCCCCAGACCAGAGCGGCTGACTCGGTGGGACGTAACCCGACCCCGAGTTGAGTAAAAGACTTGGGTTCTGGGGGAATGTTACCTCCCCAGACTAAAGAAGCTGACTCGGTGGGATGTAACCCGACCCCGAGTTGAGTGAAGGACTTTGGTTCTGGGGGAATGTTACCTCCCTAGACCAGAGGTTGGATTCGGTGGGACGTCGCCCGACCCCGATCTGTAAGAACCACTTGGTCCTGGGGGAATGTTACGTCCCCAGTCCAAATGGCAGACTCGGTGGGACATCGCCCGACCCCGAGCTGTTAGAACCACTTGGTCCTGGGGGAATGTTACGTCCCCAGTCCAAAGGGCAGACTCGGTGGGACATCGCCCGACCCCGATCTGTTTGAATCACTTGGTCCTGGGGGAATGTTACGTCCCCAGTCCAAAGAGCAGACTCGGTGGGACATCGCCCGACCCCGATCTGTTTGAATCACTTGGTCCTGGGGGAATGTTACGTCCCCAGTCCAAAGAGCAGACTCGGTGGGACATCGCCCGACCCCGATCTGTTTGAATCACTTGGTCCTGGGGGAATGTTATGTCCCTAGTCCAAAGGGCAGACTCGGTGGGACATCGCCCGACCCCGATCTGTTTGAATCACTTGGTCCTGGGGGAATGTTACGTCCCCAGTCCAAAGAGCAGACTCGGTGGGACATCGCCCGACCCCAATCTGTTTGAATCACTTGGTCCTTGGGGAATGTTACGTCCCCGGTCCAAAGGGCAGACTGTTGTGATATTTTATATCGTACCGCAAGTGTACGGTTGTCAAGTTTTAGTATAAATGAGTTTAAGAGTGTCGAACCCACAGGGATTGCGTTAACTCGCACTAAGTACTACAATTGATAATCCTAACTTTATTTAGAAAACAATTAATAAAGATTTTTATAAATAAATAAATATAAAAATAAAAATAATTATATAGGAGGAACTAATACGATAGAGACTCTGGATCCTGATTTCACCTAGCTATCACCTATGTATTTGTTATGTCAATTAATCCTTGTTCAGTTATATTATTTATAAGTCAAGATCCTAAAATATCCACTCCCTCTCTCGAGTGCCGAGTGAAAATATTATCAACTATAGACTTCGATATCTCTATAAAAATCCAATAGTTAATAACTCATTACGATTTGTGTGATTCTATTTTAACGACTTCAAAGGACTACAGATTCTCTCGAACTCTATAAAATCCTAGGTTATATTCTCTAGATCTATTCAAAATCCCCTCTCTCGAGTGATAGATTCTAAACATTCATCATCTTCAATTGTGGCCAACAATTAAGAAGCATTAAACTCAAAAGAATATAAATAATTAATAAAACTTCATTACAAAATTGATAAACAAAAATACAAGGTTCAAGCATCAATTATCATTCTCCAAAATTAAGGAGTAAATTCATGACAAAAGATAAAACAATAAATAATCAAGCCACGAAATTAATGGAAATCATTAGAGTCTTAAGAAAGAAATAAGAAGATAAAACCCGAATTGAATCTCTTCCTCTCCGGATATTACAGCCTTGTCTCCTCTTGTCGCTCTTCAATCCTCTCCTTGGATCTCTAAAAATATGTGTTCTGTGTTTTGTGCTCTGTATTAGCCTCCTTTGTGTTTTGGACGAAGTCTTGTATTTATAGAAGTGTCAGGGTGCCATTAGGATTTCGGAAAACCCTAAAATTTGAGTCCTGAACGTGATTGGAAACGCGTGAAACTTCCCTGCGCAGCGCCGCGGCGCTAAACTGTCTGGACTTTGTATGTAATAGGGGCGCCGGGGCGCTGCAAACTCTCGGCAATTTGTATGGGTCTCGTGCAGTCTGAGGCGCCGCGGCTCTATCATGGCGCTGTGGCGCTTGTGCTTATTTCCTCTCATTTAACCTTGGCGCCATTGCATTGGTGTAATTGAAGTGGGCGCCACATCTTTATGCTTTTAATTAATGTCAAAGTCAACTTCTCTTCTTTTACAAATATAGCCCATGTTGCATGCTTATTTTGGTCAAATATAGTGGTGCCTTGGTGTGCTCTCCAATGCGTGAAGCTTGCTTTCTTTCTTTTCTTTTTTTTTATATTTTCTTTATTCAACAATTTGTCCACTCTCTTTGTTGCTTTTATAACTCACGTGCATGCTTTTCTCCATAAACAAATAATGGGCGCCATGGCTCCCGTTGCTCGTCTGTGTTCCCTGAAGTTCCCAAAACACGTGCAATTATTCCCCGATCCATATTTTAATGCTCCTACAAATAAAACATAAAATAAATTATAAATGATATTAAATATCTCGAATTATAACAAAATAATAAGCTGAGAATGCCATAATAAGTGGGTATAAACCACACTTATCAAATACCCCCAAACTTACGGTTTTGCTAGTCCCGAGCAAAAGATAAAATAAAAACTAAATTCTAATAAACAATTAAAAATTACTAAATTAACTAAGCCACTTTCGTAGGGATCACGATTGCATTTAGCGTATGCAACAAGCCTTTAAACCCCTAGGCGGCCCTAGTGGACGAGTTATAGTCTCGTGAGGGCTTACAGTGACGACACCCACAAACGTCATTCACACACAATCATGCAAAAATAAAAATAACAAAATATAGTCTCGATAGTTACGCATAAATATATCCTCAAAGAAAGCTTATAAATGAAATCAAAGAATCTTCAAAGTACGCAATTGCAACTCGAATCCAAATTCTCGAATAAATTATCTAAGCTAGACTCACGGTGTGTGTGTGTAAAGGTTCATTCACAGCTTTGATCTTAAGTAAGCTAACTCAATGATTTCGTTTAAAAATTAGAATCGATGGGTCAAACCAACCTAGATATCTCAATTATGCTCTGTAATTGCCTTATTTTGTGTTCGGTATGGTATGGTTTTTCTTTTATTTTCTTGTCTCTTTTTGCTTTTCTCTTTTTGCACTTTTTTTTTTTCAACTCACCTACCCTTTAAGGTAGCATTTCTCCTCATGGTGGTCCTAATACTCGCCCATGGGTAGCTTCACGCTTATCGGTTATAGGTGGTTTATTTTCTTTCTTTAGAGACATTTTTTCTTTTTCTTTTTTAGCTATACCATACTTCATAACACTAGCAAACCAAGATAGATATCTAAGCAAACGGTCATTCATCGACATGCAATTTCTTCAACTGACCACCTTGTCAACTACTTAAGTTTTACTGCTAAAAACCTATTTTTAAGTGCTTACGAGTCTAACATAGATCAATTATTCAAGGCATCAGATAAAAGTAAATTAGGCACTTATCGTTTCTAAAATTTCACCCATAAACAAACAATATTATCACAAGATTTATGCTTTACTATCAAAGACTAAAACAAATTTTTTTTTTTTTTTTCAATAAATTTAAATAACTAAATAACAAAATTTAAACAACTAAATAACAAGTAAGCAACATGCACACACCCCCAAACTTAAAATTTGCATTGTCCTCAATGTAAGATAAAAATTTAAAGAACAAGAGTAAGGAACAACACTACCGTGCATGGAGTTGATCAGACTCTTGCTGGTTAGAATTTGGTTGCGCGGGCTTTGTGTGTCTCATGCTACCTGCATAAATAACATGCAAATAAATAAATAGCACACAATAAAATAAAATAAGATAAAATAAAATAAAAAGTAAGAAAATAATAATAAAAGAAATGCAAGGGTTGCCTCCCCGCTAGCGCTAAGTTTAACGTCTTCAGCCAGACGCAACCACCCAAATGGTGGTCATGGTAGCTTCTTCTTTTGTATCCACTGACTGCTTTGACATGAAAAAGATAGCTTGGCGGCTGTGACAGTTTATTCAAATGCCCCTACTGCTGCTTGGTTATGGAGGATGCAATCTGCCCAATTTGTGTTTCTAAAGACTTCATTGTAGCCTCCATATTTTCCATGTGTATCTCAATATTATTTAGCCTTGACTCATTCTTCTCAAATCTCTCTGAAGTACTAGCAGCAAACGTGCTCACGAAATCTTCTAAGGAAGATTTCTGCTCATCCTTTTTATAGTCAAAACCAGAAGAAGGTTGCAAAATATTCTCTGTGTTAGCATATGACAGGTTTGGATGATAACGGTTAGGCATAAGATTTCCTCTATAGCTGTGAAGTTCCGATTGTTAACATATTGGACTTGTTCAATGTTCGGGTTTCCTTCCACTAACTGCATATTTGTAGCTGCCGCTGATTCAATAGATGATACTCGTGGTTTTGTCAGGGCTGCTACTTGAGTGGCCAAGGTGGAAATCTGAGCTGTAAGTGCCACAAGAGGGTCTACTTCATAAATCCCAGCCACTTTGGTTACCGTAGCGCGTTCACTTGGCCATTGATAATGGTTAATGGCCATTTCTTCCAATAAATTGCGCGCTTCCTCAGCTGATTTCCTGAATAGAGCTCCCCCAGCTGCTGCATCAACCACAGTCCTATTCGGACCATTTAACCCATTATAGAACAACTGAATCTGGACC
Organism: Zanthoxylum bungeanum; assembly: GCA_019454045.1. NCBI lineage: Eukaryota > Viridiplantae > Streptophyta > Magnoliopsida > Sapindales > Rutaceae > Zanthoxylum > Zanthoxylum bungeanum. The sequence continues at coordinate 38,229 of SKCR01043586.1, forward strand.
CAATCTGCATAATCATGATGTGGGCATCTTCGTAGTAAATCCTTAAAGCGCTCCCATGCTTCATACAAAGTCTCAGTTTCCAGCTGCTTAAATACACTGATTTCTGCCCTCAGTTGAGCTGATTTAGCTGGTGGAAAGAATCTCTCAAGAAATTTTGTGGCCATATCCTGCCATGTCATGATACTCCCTGTCTGTATTGATTGCAGCCAATCCCACGCTTTATCCCGTAAAGAGAATGAAAATAAGCGTAGCCTGATAGCCTCTTTACTCACGCCATTTACTTTTATGGTATCTGCGATCTCCAGGAACATCCTTAAGTGCAAGTTGGGATCCTCTACAGCTGAACCCCCAAACTGATTCCTTTGTACCATGTTGATCAATGCAGGTTTTAACTCAAAACTGTTGGCGTTGATTGGTTGATGGGCAATCCCAGAGCATATATATCAAGGACCGGTTTGAAGTGATCTCTGATTGCCACATGGCGTGGGTTGTTCTCTATGCTTTCAGCTGCCATTGCTTCTTTTTCAATTTTCCTTTCTTTTCTTAGTCTCCTCGCAGTTCTTTCTATTTCAGGATCAAACAGGAGCGAATTGAGACTTGTGGCTTTTCGCATTCACTGAAGCACCAAAAGAAAAATAAAAATCAATAAACAAAATAAAAATAAAAATTAAATACAAAACAAAAATAAACTAAAAATAAAAATAAAAATAAAAATCTAAATTAAAGCTAAAATTACTTGGTAGTAGTATTAATGTGAATTAACAAACAATCCCCGGCAACGGCGCCAAAAACTTGTTGTGTGATATTTTATATCGTACCGCAAGTGTACGGTGTCAAGTTTTAGTATAAATGAGTTTAGAGTGTCGAACCCACAGGGATTGCGTTAACTCGCACTAAGTACTACAATTGATAATCCTAACTTTATTTAGAAAACAATTAATAAAGATTTTTATAAAAAATAAATATAAAAATAAAAATAATTATATAGGAGGAACTAATACGATAGAGACTCTGGATCCAGATTTCACCTAGCTATCACCTATGTATTTGTTATGTCAATTAATCCTTGTTCAGTTATATATTTATAAGTCAAGATCCTAAAATATCCACTCCCTCTCTCGAGTGCCGAGTGAAAATATTATCAACTATAGACTTCGATATCTCTATAAAAATCCAATAGTTAATAACTCATTACGATTTGTGATTCTATTTTAACGACTTCAAAGGACTACAGATTCTCTCGAACTCTATAAAATCCTAGGTTATATTCTCTAGATCTATTCAAAATCCCCTCTCTCGAGTGATAGATTCTAAACATTCATCATCTTCAATTGTGGCCAACAATTAAGAAGCATTAAACTCAAAAGAATATAAATAATTAATAAAACTTCATTACAAAATTGATAAAAAAAATACAAGGTTCAAGCATCAATTATATCATTCTCCAAAATTAAGGAGTAAATTCATGACAAAAGATAAAACAATAAATAATCAAGCCACGAATTTAATGGAAATCATTAGAGTCTTAAGAAAGAAATAAGAAGATAAAACCCGAATTGAATCTCTTCCTCTCCGGATATTACAGCCTTTGTCTCCTCTTGTCGCTCTTCAATCCTCTCCTTGGATCTCTAAAAATATGTGTTCTGTGTTTTGTGCTCTGTATTAGCCTCCCTTTGTGTTTTGGACGAAGTCTTGTATTTATAGAAGTGTCAGGGTGCCATTAGGATTTCGGAAAACCCTAAAATTTGAGTCCTGGAACGCGTGAAACTTCCCTGCGCAGCGCCGCGGCGCTAAACTGTCTGGACTTTGTATGTAATAGGGGCGCCGGGGCGCTGAACTCTCGGCAATTTGTATGGGTCTCGTGCAGTCTTGAGGCGCCGCGGCTCTACTCATGGCGCTGTGGCGCTTGTGCTTATTTCCTCTCACTTTAACCTTGGCGCCATGGCATTGGTGTAATTGAAGTGGGCGCCACATCTCTTATGCTTTTAATTAATGTCAAAGTCAACTTCTCTTCTCTTTCACAAATATAGCCCATGTGCATGCTTATTTTGGTCAAATATAGTGGCTGCCTTGGTGTGCTCTCCAATTTGCGTGAAGCTTGCTTTCTTCTTTTCTTTTTTTATTATATTTTCTTTATTCAACAATTTGTCCATCTCTTTGTTGCTTTTATAACTCACGTGCATGCCTTTTCTCCATAAACAAATAATGGGCGCCATGGCTCCCGTTGCTCGTCCTGTGTTCCCTGAAGTTCCCAAAACACGTGCAATTATTCCCCGATCCATATTTTAATGCTCCTACAAATAAAACATAAAATAAATTATAAATGATATTAAATATCTCGAATTATAACAAAATAATAAGCTGAGAATGCCATAATAAGTGGGTATAAACCACACTTATCAAAGACTCGGTGGGACATCGCCCGACCCTGATCTGTTTGAATCACTTGGTCCTGGGGGAATGCTACGTCCCCAGTCCAAAGAGCAGACTCGGTGGGACATCGCCCGACCCCGATCTGTTTGAATCACTTGGTCCTGGGGGAATGTTACGTCCCCAGTCCAAAGGGCAGACTCGGTGGGACATCGCCCGACCCCGAGCTGAGTAAACAAGCGGCCTCAGCGGAACGAAATCCAGCCCCGAAAAGAATTTCGTCAAGAAAGGAATTTTTATTCATGTTTGGGGGCGGACCGCCCTTTTTACAACAGTTGTTCTGGTTCGGTGTTTTGTCCGGTTTCTGTAAAAAAAAGAAAATAGAAGAAAGGAAAGTTGATTTTTATGGGAAGTACTTTCTTAACATCTCGGCGTTCCACGGTTTCTTTAACCTCGTGCCGTCCAGACGCTCTAGGATGTAGGCCCCTGGTCTTACTACCTCGGTGATTTTGTAAGGTCCTTCCCATTTGGCACCTAACGAACCCTCTTCAGGCCGTCGGGTGTTCAGGGTCACTTTTCTTAGCACTAGATCGCCTGGCAGGAAGGAGCGGGTTCGAACTCTCCTATTGTAGAATCGGGCCATTCTCTGCTGGTAGATGGCTGCTCTTACTGCTGACTCTCTTCTTTCTTCGATCAGGTCGAGGTGATTTTTGATAAGTTCTTCGTTTCGTTCGTTTTCAAAGTGGCGGACCATGTGGGTTGATATTCCGATCTCTGCCGGGATGACGGCCTCACATCCGTATGATAGGGAGAAGGGTGTCTCTCCTGTTGAGTCCTTGAAGGTCGTTCGGTGTGCCCACAGTACCTCTGGTAGCTCCTCGACCCATAGGCTTTTGCTTGATCCGAGTCGAGCCTTCAGGTTTGACTTGATAGTTTTATTGGTGGCTTCAACCTGCCCGTTCGACTTGGGATGGGCCGGCGAGGCGAATTTTAAGGTTATCTGGAGGTCTTCACAAAGTTTTCTGAATCCCCTGCTGTCGAATTGCTTTCCGTTGTCGGTGATGATTGCCTGGGGGATCCCGAACCGGCAGATTATATTTTTCTTCAGGAACTCTGTGGCTTTCTTCTCCGAGATGGTGGACAGTGGTTTTGCTTCTACCCATTTGGTAAGTAGTCTATGGCCACGATTGCATATTTCGCCTGACCTCGTCCTTTCGGCATCGGCCCTATAATGTCTAGCCCCCACTGTGCGAAGGGCCAGGGGCTGGATATGGTGGTCAGCTGCTCTGCCGGCTGATGGTAAAGGTTGGCATTCTTCTGGCATCCCTCGCATTTCCGTGCTATCCTCATGCCATCCTCGTGCATGGTTGGCCAGTAGAATCCTTGCCTCAAGGCTTTGAAGGCGATTGATCTTCCCCCGGCGTGGCTTCCGCAGATGCCTGCGTGAATCTCCCTGAGCACGTAGTCTGTTTCTTCTGGTGCTAAGCATCTTAGGAGGGGTACGGTGTATCCTCTCCGGTAGAGTACTCCTCCAATTAGGGAAAACTTGGTGCTTTTGAACTTCAGCTTCCTGGCCTCCTTTTTATCTTTAGGGGTTTCTCCTGTTTCCAGGTACTCCTGATCGGTTGCATCCACGAATCTTTGTCTTCTTCTTCTAGTACATCCACCCCCGTCTCTCCTATGCTTCTTTCTTGGAGGTATATAAGAGGGATTACCCTGGGGTTTTCTGTCCTCATTGAAGAGGCGAGTCTGGCTAGGGAATCTGCTTCACAGTTGTCTTCTCGTCCGACTTGTTTGAAGAGTACGTTTCCCACTTTCTCCCCCCACTTCTTCACTTCGGCTAAGTAAGCCACAATGGCTGGTTCTCTGGCTTGGAAGTCCCCTTTCAGCTGTTGTATTGCTAGCTGAGAATCACTCCTGATCACTACATTGTGGACCCCTACTACCGTACATAGCCTTAGTCCGGCCAGTATTGCCTCGTACTCTGCTTCATTGTTTGTAGTTTTAAAGGCAAATTTGAGGGCGAGCAGTATTTCTTCTCCCTTTTCACTTTTTAGTGCTACCCCTGCTCCGTAGCCGTGCGAACTTGCGGATCCGTCTACAGACATTTCCCACTTGTCTTCTCCCATGGTCAAGACCTGCGGCTCTGTGAGCTCTGCTATGAAGTCTGCTAAGGCCTGCCCTTTTATTGCTGTTCTTGGGAGGTAGGAGATGTCGTGCTCGCTTATTTCCACTGACCACTTCATCAGCCTCCCTGAGGCCTCTGGTTTCTGCAAGATTTGTCTCAGGGGAAAATCCGTGTATACCTTGATCGGATGGGCTTGAAAGTAGGGTCGTAACTTCCGAGCTGCGGTGACCAGGGAAAGGTCGATGAGTTCGTGTATGGGGTATCGAGTTTCTGCGCCCAGCAGGGCTTTACTGACGTAGTAGACCGGTTTCTGGATATGGTTGGTCTCTTGTACCAGTGTCGAGCTTACTGCGTGCTTTGAGACGGCCAGGTATAGATATAGTGTCTCCCCTGGGAGGGGTTTGGCTAGGAGGGGGGGCTGTGCCAGGTATTGCTTTAGGTGTTGGAAGGCTTTTTCGCACTCAGGTGTCCAGTTGACCCCTTTTTGAGCTTTTTTGATGACTTTGAAGAAATAATGGCACTTGTCGGTTGCTCGTGAGATGAACCGGTTGAGTGAGGCGATTCTTCCTGTAAGGCTTTGTACTTCTTTAACTGTCCGGGGTGATTTCAGGTCTAGCACGGCTTGTATCTTTTGTGGGTTTGCTTCAATGCCTCGTGAACTCACCATGTATCCCAGAAATTTTCCTGAGGCTACCCCGAATGTACACTTCTCTGGATTGAGCTTTAAACTGTGTTTCCTCAGGAGTTCGAAAGTTTTCATCGGACATTGTTATCATGTCGTCGACATATACCAGCATGGTCGTGCCGATGAGCGGTTTGAAGATTTTGTTCACCAGTCTCTGGAAAGTCGCCCCTGCATTCTTCAATCCGAAAGGCATTACTTTATAGCAGTACAACCCTTGGTCTGTGATAAAGGTGGTCTTCTCCTCGTCCGCAGGGTGCATCTTGACTTGATTGTATCCCGAGAAAGCGTCCATGAAGCTTAGCAGCCCTTGGCAGGCTGTTGTATCTACCAGTTGGTCTATATTTGGGAGGGGGAAGCTGTCTTTTGGACATGCTTTGTTGAGGTCGGTGAAATCTACGCACATTCTCCATTTTCCGTTAGATTTTTTCACCAATACCACGTTGGACACCCATTCCGGGTATTTTACTTCCCGGATGAAGCCGACTTTCAGCAACTTTTCCACCTCGGTTGCTATTGCTCCGCACCGCTCCTGGTTGAATATTCTCCTCTTCTGTTTTACTGGCTTATGTAATGGGTTCACTGCTAGGCGATGGCTTACGAATTTTGGGTCGATCCCGGGCATGTCATCGTGTCCCCATGCAAAAACGTCGGGGCACTCCTGTAGACATTCCAACAAGTCTTTTCTTAGGGCCTTGTCTAGACTTCGTCCAATTTTTATGTTCTTCTCTGGCCCGAACAGTTTTACTTCTTCCAACTCTTCGGCTGATCCGAGCCGTGCAGCTTTATCGGGCCGAGGAGCAGGGTCTTTCCTTGTATTCTCGTCATCCTCGTCTCTCTGTCTCTTCTTGGTGCCTCTTTCTACGCAGAGGGTTTCTCGCGAGAAAGTGGCAAAACAGCTGCGGGCTTTTTTCTGGCTTCCGCATACGATTCTGATCCCTTCCCGTGTGGGGAACTTCAATTTCAAGTAATGACAGGACATTGCGGCCTTGGTTTTCATCATGAAGGGGCGGCCGACAATGACTTGATAACTGCTCATGCAGTCTACTACGGTGAAGTTTATCATGAACGTTCGGGTTTTGGGGGGCAGCCCCGATCGTCATTGCTAACTGAATTTTTCCCAGGGGGATGACCGTTGAACCCCCGAATCCGTACAGGGGGGTGCTGTCTTTGGTTAGGGCTGTGCATTCTATCCCTAGGTCCTCCAAAGTCTCTTTGGAAATTATGTCTACCGCGCTCCCAGGATCCACCAGGATTCGGTCCACTTCTGTGCCGCCGATCGTTGCTTTGATTATCAGTGCGTCATCGTGGGGGAAACTTACCCCCTGAGCGTCTTCATCGGTGAACATAATGGGTGTTGACCGATTTCCTTGGGGGTTTGGGATTTTTTCTGTTTTCAGCACCTCTGTCCCCCGTGCTCGGCTGTAATTCTTTCTTGACCGGTTAGAGTCCCCGGCCAGCGTTGCCCCTCCTGCGATGACGTTCACCCCTCGATTCCTTGCCCTTTGTCTGGCGGCCATGATCTCGTGGTCGATGTAATTGTTCAGGTACCCGTTTCGGGCCAGGTCCTCCATTTGTTCCCGCAGATCCTTGCACTCATCGGTTGTGTGCCCTTTTAGATTGTGGTGTAGGCAGTAGGACCTTTTGTTTTTTCTGTCTGGGGGAAACCTCCTGAGGTCGGGTTCTATTAAGAGGCCTTTCTCCCGTATCTCCATGATGATTTCTCCTGGTGGCTTGCTCAGGGGGATATATGCCTCCTCTCGGACCACATGGTTTACCTGAGTTGTGGGCCTCTTTCCTGATCCTTTTGAGCCATTGGCTTGAATTCTTTGGGTCTTGGATTGAATTTCCGGAATTCTCTCTCCGGTCGCCGGTGGTCTTCCCTCCTTGTCACCCTTTCTCTGGTGGTTGTCCCCCTCCGGGATACTTTTTCTTCGCTTTCTAGTAGGACGTACTTCCTGGCTATCTCCAGTGCGGTAGCGTAGTCTGGTGTCTCATGGATTCTCAGGTGGGTCCAGAGTTTCCCGACCCTTAGGGCCCCTTTCAGACTTTCCAGGGCCTCTTGGGATTCGTATCCTCCGACCTCGAACACGGTGTTGTGGTACCTTTCAATGAAGCTTTTTAGTGTTTCGTCATCTCCATGTTTTATGAGCCTTAGTTCTCCTATTGTCTTTTTAGGGGTGCAGGCTCCTTTGAAGTGTCGGATGAATGATTTCTTAAGCTGGGAGAAGCTCTGGATGCTCCCCGGGGCCAGACTTTTATACCATAGGATGGCAGGTCCACCCAAAGTTAAGGGAAATACTTTGCATATGGCGTCGCCTGTTACTCCCTGTACTTCCATCAGGAGGACAAAGTTTTCGATGTGGGATTTTGGGTCGGAGTGGCCTTTGTATGGTGCCGTGGTCGGCATGTTAAATCGCTTCGGGAACTGTGCTGCCTTTATTTCTTCCGTAAGGGGAGACCCCTCTTCCTCACCTCGGGTGTCTCCCGCGCCGATCTCCAGGCCTTCTCCCCATCTGGTCATCTCTTTTCTTAACCAATTTTATTTCACGGGTTGTGCCCCCGTGTCGCCTTCTGTGTCCTTCTGTTCGCCTGTCGCCCCGGGCGTGGCGTTCTTTAAACCCAGAGGTCTCCTGTACGTCTTCGTTATACTTCTATCCTCCCTCTTGGAGTTGTGAAAACTGTCGGAGGAGGGGTCGGGTGATTGCTCCTCCTCTTCTTCTTCCCATGTGTCTTCTGACCTTCCTACCACCGCAGATCTTATCCCATAGGGGCCTCTCTTTCTGGGTCCCTCGTCTTCGCTTACATCCACTACTCTTTTTCCTTTTTCCCTCTCTTTCCTCCTTTGTCTGGTCTCGGTTTCAGTTTTCTCGTTGTTTGTTCCTTCCATTCTTTCTAGTCGATCCATCATAGTCCTCATGCCATCTTCCATTCTTTTCATCCAGTCCATTGCCGGACCTCCTGGTTGGTGATCTCCGTCTTCCGCCATTTGTCTTATCACGCGAGTTGCTTTTTGTTGAAGTTCCCCACAGACGGCGCCAACTGTTGACGGTGGATTTTGGTCTCAGGGTAATACGGGAATATCACCTCCGAGGGAACCCTCCTTCAACTGTGAATTTGTTTGGTTATGCGGGAAACCAAAAGCAAACTTAGCGGAAAACAAAGAAATACGCCAATCAGACAAGGTGATTTAACGTGGTTCGGTGGATTTTGAGATCCGACCTACGTCCACGGACAAAACAGGGTGGTACTCTTTTATTACTCAAATACACTCTTTGAACCTCTCCTTTACTCATACAAATCGGAGCTTTATGATTCTAATCTCTCACCCTTGTGATGATTTTCAGATGTCTTCTACACATGCTCTACCCTCCTATTTATAATAATACAGAAATCAGACTCCTATTTGCATAAGAAATCCTATTTGAACTCAATCTTCTCTTCTTGTAGGGATTCCTGATCCGGTATTGCCTTCTTCTTCCGTATTCCCTTTTGGATTCTGACTCCTTCTCCTTGTGAGAGTAGGATATCTTTCTTTTCTTATCCACGAGAATGGGGTGCTGTTGCCTTGAACATGGCTCGTTGTCTGGTCGGTCTTTAATGAGGTCGGCCATGACAATCTTTTATGCTGAGGGTGTTCCTGCCGACCTCTATAGTGCTCGGTCATATGAACCAAAGTGGTCGGTCTTCCCATGTTGTGGTCGGGTCGGCCACATGATCTTAACTAGAGAGAAAATTTACCATTTTGTCCTTGTCGTGCTGTCTTAAATACTGTGGTGCCTGAAAAACACCATCAACAAGTGGTTTGCTCCCTTTCAGGTTCAAGATTCGAATATCATTATATACATTTCTTTGGGGCCATGACCCTTGGTGTAAAAAATCAATGACTTACCCTGATGTGTACGTGGTGAGAAATTTCTGATAGCACGAAAAATAGGTCCCGGAGATTAATCGAGATTTGCGTAAGTTGGCCCGGATACCATGGTAAAAAAAAGATTAACTTTTTTTTTTTGATGGAGTGACCCATCCTACGTACAAATAAGCTTAAACGATTTCCTAAATCTAATCAATGTGAGACATATAATTCAACCCAAAAAAAAAAGAACTCTCTTTATAACTAACTGTATAAGCCATTGCTCATTTGCTTGCATTGCATGCATGTGGCTAATGGTGAGTATATTAGCTATGAGACTATGTATTATTATTTCCATTAGTTTTAATATTTTTCAATTATTGGTTTGAATTTGTGTCGATGTAAATAAAATGAAATTAACTAATTACAAGGGCTGCTCAGGAGAATCATATACAGTTAGAAGGTCAGTGAGTGGTTGTTGAAATTTATAAAATTCTACATTGATTGAGACACGTGTTAGGTATTAGCCTAATCTCAACCCATTAACACCTTAAAAAATTGTCAATCTGTTATGCATTTTAGGTACCTGTCCACTCTTGACGTTTTCAACACATAACTGCACATAAATCACACATGCAAAAATCGTTGGGAACCTGCCGTTAAATCATTCTTGCCGGGTTTAAGCGGAGTAGATAAAACATTCGATTATCACAAACTCTTATAAGAAACACACTTTTTGGATTCGAACTTAGGACCTGAAGGTCAAATTCTAAACCCTACACCACCAAACCACGCCCCTTGGGGACGAAATTCAATTATTTGAATATGCCATAAAAAAAAATACTATAATAATTAAAACAATGAAATTTACACGTCTAAATACATGCTTATGTCCATATATCCTGTATAAAATATCTGAATAAGAGAGAAATCTTGAATTGCTCTTGATATATACTTACTCATCAATTGGATTATAATCACACATGTATTTATTTTTATATGATTTGTTGAGAGATATATGTGATAAAAATCCAACTGATGAAGGAATATTTATAGGAGCAACCAAAACTTTCTCTTGAATAAGCTAGCTATCAGTATCATGGACACTAATTAAACATTTTGATGTGATGGTCTCCAATCATACGATAATTTTTATGCCATTTTTAATTCCTGAATCCTTTTCCTCTTCAGTGTTTGATTCTTGCCCATTTCCAAGATACTCATTTGGCACAACATACACAAATGGTCCAACAAATGAATCCTGGAAATCCTGAAGTGACTCCAACACTTTAACAACATGGCTCATTGTTGGCCTTGGCTTTGGATTATGGCTCAAGCATTTGAAAGCCAAAGCAGCAGCCTTTTGGGCACCTTTAATTGAAAATTGCCCTTCAAGTCTGGGATCAATAAGCCTTTCCAGCTTTCTTAGGTCCTTCTGGAATGGCCTTGCCAACTCCACAAGGCTTTGCTCACGTCCCGGGCGGGTGTTATCCATCGCCCGTTTACCCGTCAGCAATTCTAACAGGACTACTCCAAAGCTATACACATCACTCATTGTTGTCAAGTGACCTGAAATTAGAATATAAAACCGTGTTAGAGGCGAGTGGAGGTAGTCATTCCCGCTCAATCTGCAAATTTATTAAAGTGAATCATATAAATTAATGAAATGGTTTGTTAATAAGATAATTTTATTTTGTCTCCGTTAAAATGAAAAATATCTATCACTTTTTATGAAAATTAAATTTTATCCCTCATTGAATCAATGTTTTGTTTCCGTCACTAGATTTAGGTTTCATTTTTCTCAAATTCTTGCGTAATAAAAAACATTTTACGACTTTCAGAAAGTCAGATTGATGGCTGCTTTGCTGCTGCATTTGGAGATGTGTTTGGTGGGATAGTTGCTTAAAGGTATAATTTTATGTGCAAAGTTTCTAAGAGTTTGGCAAACGTGAGTTTTGAAATTCAAACCATAGTCACATTCAATGATTTTTTCTTTTTCTTTTAATTAGATCAAAAGAGAATAATTAATTAATTAACATACCAGTCTTGACATATTCAGGTGCGGCATAACCTTGCGTGCCCATTACACGTGTTATGACATGCATATCTTCTCCTTCTGGGGCATCCTTGGCCAGCCCAAAATCAGAAAGTTTTGCAGTATAATCCTGAAAATTAGACAACATGCAATCAAAATCTCCATCGATTTGAAACATTGATAAGACGGATACCTAATCTATATATTGAATGCGAATGAGTATAAGGACCTCGAAAATTCTTTTTTCGTTATAAAATTTTATACGGATTCTGATTGGATAATAGATGCTAACGTATCGATAAAGAATAGAAAATAAATAGAGAGGATGCTTACAGAGTCCAATAAAATATTTGATGTTTTGAAATCGCGGTATATAATTGGTTTATCTTCTTCGTGTAGAAAGGCTAGGCCATTTGCAGCCCCTAATGCGATTTTCATCCTTGTTGACCAAGGCAAGGCAGCAGCATAACCTGCACATGTCCCAATTATTTGAAGCTCAGTGAATGTAATTAAACACAATGCAACAAGAATAATTTGAACATTTTGGTCATTAATTTATAAACATACTTCTGAAAAGTTGATTATGTAGGCTTCCTCTTTCCATATATTCATATACCAGAAGCCTATGCTCTTCCTCCCAGCAGTATCCTATCAGTTTAACAAGATGGGGATGCCTCAGCTGCCCAAGAAATATTATTTCTGCCTACAAAAGTTGACAAAAGAAATTTCCGAACCTGTGATCTCCGTATCACAATAGATTAATATTCTTACTGTCATACTAAGGCTCATCCTCAAACCAACTGACGAAATTTAATTTAAAGTAATTAATTACCATCCACTCCTTGTGACCTTGCGTGCCATCCAAGTCAAGTGCCTTAACAGCAACAGGCTGAGCTTCCAACCCCGGCTTAAGCTTTTCATCAACAAATCCTTTATAGACAGGACCAAATCCACCTTCTCCAAGCAAATTACTCCTGGAGAAATTTGATGTTATTACTCTTAGCTCTGCGAGTGTGAATACGTGAAGCTTTGAGCCAATGACAGAATTGGAAAGATCATCAGCAGAGAGAGATGAGCTTGGATTGCTTATAATATCCGAAAGACATAGCCTCTGAAATGAAGCTTGTTTATGGACCAACTGCTTGTTATTATTATTGGATTGATGATCTGCTGGCATGGAGCTCTTGTAACAACTTAAGATGATTGATTTCCAAGTAAGCTTCTTGTTGATCATCAGGGTCATTTTGTTGCATCAAGTATATGCATGCACTTAAATTAATTGAAAAAGAAGAGAGAAAGATGAGAAAGTGGAATGAAATTAATTTAATTTTTTATGTGTAATAATCCTTGATTTGTTTGAATGCTGGGATGAGACCTTATAGTTCATTCACTCACCAACTACATTTCCCAAATGACATATTTTTTTTTTTCATTTTTTTAAAGGTAGGAGTGGCAAAGCCAAATTATTTTTCTAATAGTCCCCTATTTTATCACTATTTGAATTCGGATGGTTAGTTAAAGAAATATATTTGAAACTCACTCAGTTAAACCCCTGTTCCCGAGAGAAATTTCAATGAGTTATTTTATTTTTATTTAGACCTTATCATATAATTGTTATGTTGAGCTGTTTCTTAGTTTGGATACATTGTTGACTTTCTACTAGGGAAAAAAGGAAAAAAAAAACAACTTAATTAATATATAAACAAAAGATTTATGATAATTTAGCATAATTTTAGAGGTAGTTTGATTGGTGGTCATGTATTTGAATCCCATAAATAATTATTTGGTCTATTTCTATTTGAGTTTGGCTTCTATTTGGTCTATTTTCATCCACGTGACAAGTCTATTTGATATTAAAGGCTCGCACAGAGCCTCCTGAGATAAGTTACAAGATGACAGCTACATTACAACTTCTAATAGCTTTATAAATTAGGAAATAATAATGATAAGATAAAATAATTTAACATATTATGATTTAAGGAAAAACCACATTACATTCCATATATTCCATATTAATTTTATATTCTAACAGATACTTTACGTTGCATCCGTATGAAAATTTCGCGCAAATACTTTTTTTTTTTTTCTTCTGGAAACGATGGAAACCCCGCCACCAAACCACTCATTCTGGGCCGCAGTGCAGGTAAAACCACCGGCTGTCCCAGGCTCTTACAGAAGTGCACCCTCTGGATTCGAATCCAGAACCTCAAGGTGAGATCCTGGACCCTACACCACCAAGCCACACCCCTCGGGACTTCGCGCGAATACACTCACTCATTATATATTCGTATATGTATATATAGAGCGTTGTGGAAAGTGATTTGGAGCGAGCTTTCTAACTAAAATTCAGTTCTCTTCTTTATTCTCTTCCTGTAAACAAGATAATTATCAAAAACAAGACTTTAATTTTTTTTTAAATAATAATAATAATAATTTGTCTTTCAAATACCAGAGGAAGTCGTTATCATAAGGGTTTTGACGAGATTCAATGAGCAATTAACTAACACGTTATATAAACGAAAAAAGATATACATATCACTATTAAAATTAGGAAAACTTATTAGGAATTAGAGATGGATTAAGCATAATTTTGACTCATAATAATATAATATATACACAAAGTTTTAAGCGTATTTACACAAATAGCCATCAACAAATTATAACTAATTTGACAGCTTGTATCAACACAACTTGTAGCTATGTAGATGATATTCTCTGCTTTAGCGGCATACATGATCTTTCACGACTTTATTCTTGAAACAAATAATTTTAAACTCTTAACTCATAAGATCTCATAATAATTAATGATAGTCAACTCATTATAAGTACATTCAAGGACCCGGACACGGAACTGAAACTGAATCGGATGGAATCGTAAGGTTACGGTTCTATCCGGTTCCGATTCCAAAACAAACTGAACCGAAACTCGAACGGTTCGGTTATGGTTCCACATAATTTGGAACCGTAACCTTAAGGTTCGGTTCGGAAACGAAATCAAACTAATTTTTTTTTCTCCTAAAAAAATAAGGAACCGAACCGAATTTTCCGATTCGATTCGGTTCTACGGATGGAATCGAGGTCTACACATTCTTATACTCAATCCTAAGTCATATAGGATATTACACAACTCTTATGTCAAAGTGAAAACTCAATTGCAGTAAATTAACTTAAGCTTCTAGAACTGTGATACTCTATTTGCTAAACAAAAGTGAAGACTCTTTGAAAACAAAATGGTAATTAGCATGATAATATGTTATTAATATTTGATAATATATCATAATCTGCTAGTTGCCTTTGTTCAGGAAAAAAATAATAATAATAATAAAGGTCAAAGGAAAATGGTGAACAAATCAATCTACCCACAACCACCTTTTCTCTATCATGGAAATTTACCAAACCTCGCAATTTAGAATTTTATGGAGCATTGAATAGATTATTAATTGTTGAAACATTTACAATTTGATTTTTTTTTAATTATTATTATTATTATTATTAAGCCATTAATTTATAACTACTTCGGTTTGAAACATCCATTTATGTAAATAATCAACTATAACTTGATTAGCTTATTTCCACTAGAAATCAAAAGTGCATTAAATTGTTTTGTTTACTTGTTGTTCATCCTAATCAATCACAAATTCGATTATAATAACCTAAAAGTAGAAGCTCAAGTAATAAAAATAAGTAGGATTCACATTAAATCCCGGATCTTATTCGATATTCGAGATCTCTTAACGTTTGGTATAAGATTTGAGAAAAAATTTCCGTCTCGATCAAAAAAATATAATAGTAATTTGAGACGATTTTTTATCTTGATTAAAAATCAGGTCAAGTTTCATGACTTTTTTTTTTGTCTTTTTTTTTTTTGTCTTGATTAAAAAATAAACTTGGGATTCATGACTTTTTTTGTTATGATTAAAACTTAAGCCAATATAAAATCAACCTGAATTTATGAAACGACCCAACTCATTGTATATAAAATTTCGATCAAAATTTAGAATACCATATATTTGATAGAAGATTCAATACTATTTTTTATCTCGATTAAAAATCAATTACATAAATCGTGAACCAACCCTAGCTTTTAACTTTTAAGGGTGTGTTCGAACTTAGATGCTTCTATAGTTGCTAAAGCATTCTGTATACCTAGCTCCATTTTCAGTTGACAGCAAAAGATATAATTACATTGGTGAAATTAAATCAAATCTCCATTATGTTTTAAAATTAAGGGAAATCCTATCATATCTTAAAATCTCAAATTTTAGTCTAAAAGTCTCTAATCTCGACCGGGATTTAAGATTAACTATTCAATTCGATCGGGATTCGAAATGAATTTTTTATCCCGATTTAAAAAAAAAAAAAAAAAAAAAAAAAAAAAAAAAACCAATCGGAATTTGGGATGATTTTTCCATTCCGAATCACAATTGAGATGAGACGGGACTAGATCAGTTCGAGACAGAATATCCCGATTACTGTTCATATCTCATGTTTTATAATAAAAATTAAAATATTTATAGTGAAATTTCATCTAAGAGAATTTAATTTAATTTTAAAACATCTCATAATATTATTATTTGTATCAAATATCAAGAGATTTTATTAATTTTTCCCCCTAGAAAATCAATCGAGTTGGTAATATGGAACTGAGCTGTATGTAGGAATGAACTTGTCAATATCTACACAAACTTTCATTGAAAATACAAACATATATCGTGCATTCAAAGTATTTTAATAGCATTTTCAAAAAAAAAAGTATTTTAACAGCAACCAGATTATGTGGGTGTTTGCCACGTGTCAATTAGGGCTTTTTCGCCTGTCACGGATTAACAAAAGGTACAGCTTGTCCTGAAGTTGAAAAAGTTCATAAGAATCCTTCTCTCATCACCTGCCCTCCGAAACAATCGGATGTTTTTTTTACCAATGATTAAAAAAACGAATTTGGATTCCGTGTTAAATTGAGATTTATATTCAATTTTTAATAAATATTTTAGTTGTTATTAGATAATATTTTAAACATACTTAAATTTCCACCGTATATTATTATTAAATTAAATCACATATGATAAAAAATTATAAAAAATTTAATAGAACTGAAATTAATAATTGATCTAAATTTGGAATGAATATCAGTCTTGTGATTTGACTTTTTAATAAAATTTTCCATTTTCATGTCTAGGGTTTATTAAAATGCCGGAAATATTGACCTCATTCCTAATTTCCAGCATATAATTTCTCATTAAATTTCAATGGGAATAAGGTTGGTTTAATTTGAATGTGCTTCAGCCGAGAAAGGTTCATTGTATTGTAAGATTGTGATTAGGTTTGTTTTAATTTATTTGCTCTATTGGTTTATGTCTTGGTCACACTGTAGAATAATAAGACAGAATTATTAAATTTTATTTATTTTGAAGTGGAATTGGAATAAGACATTAATAAGCTTTATTAATGAATCATTGACATGAGTAGATCGATTTTGAGAAATTATTATAGAGAAATTATATTTTTCAAAAATGAATATATTAGGTGGCAATGTAGATGGGTGGATAGAGCGATAAATCAACTGAGCCGTTCATGAACAACTCAAGCTTGATTCATATTTGACTTGATTCGACATCGATTCATTTAAGAAAATGAGTCACTCAAACTCAAAAATAATAACTCGATTATTAAATGAGACCGATTCGCAAAAGCTTGACTCGGCTTATTTTTGACTTGCGAACACTACTTGAAATATATTCCACTCGGATTGTATAGACACGACTCAAACTCAATATTACAATATATGTGTCTGTCACAAATATTTTTTATTTTATAAGAAATTTAATCAAAATTTGAAGAAGTAAATAAAAAAATCCAAAATTTGAACTTTTTAAATTCGAGCTCGAATAATTTAATAATCGTGTTCGAGTCGAACTCGATCCTAGCATTTTCTTAACGAGTAGATCTTAAATAACACATGTAAAGCTCGAGTCGAGCTCAAGTCAGGCTCGATTTTTATGTAATTGCTTATCGAGCCGACTTCGAATAGCCACTACTAGGCTCGACACGTCTCGATTACACCTATATGTGAGGATCTCATCTTTTTAATATAAATTTATTTTTATGATTTCTATTTATATCAACTTAGGTTTTCATTGGCCTTGTTTGTTATACTATTGATTTTTTTTTTTTTTTGAAAAGCATAATCAATATTATTAAAGTAACGAGAAAGACGAAACGCTATAAACACCTTTTAGAGTCCGACAAAAAAGAAACATCCAAAAAATACCCCAACTAACACTTCATACTACCATCACACTTCCCTAAGACCAAAACATAACCCTTTGTTTGTCTTGATATTTTGGTTTAGGGAAATGCTAACGTGTGCCCTAATGGCACTCATTAAGGATCCATTTTAGGAAAGTTTTCATTGGAAAAAAGAAAAAAGTAATTAATGTTTTGATAATTTTTTACATTTCCCATAAAAATGATGTGAAAACTTTCCAAAAATAAATTTTTAATGAATACCCTTAGGGCACTCATTAGCATGACCCTTTGGTTTATAAGGGTGTGGATATTTCAACACAAATATATACATCAAAATCTAGCCACTAATTTAAGTCAATTTAATGTGGGAACTCAAAATCAAAATTTAGACATCATTAAATGTTATTTTGAATTTGAGTATTTATTATTGGATTGGCTTAAATTAATGATTAGATTTTGATATTTAGATTTGTATAAAAAATTTATGTTGAAATATCATTTAATTAGCTAATCCAAATAAAAATTAATTAAGTAAATACTTTTGGATATTAATGTAACTTTAACTATTATATATAATATACACTTATAATAATAAACATCATTTGCACTACTAAAATTATTTATTTTATTAGTAAATAAAGCATAATATCAAAATTAAGATTCTTTTTTATAATAATAATCCTTACTCTTATATTCAAACTTGTGATAATTAAGTTATTTCCACTTCCCACTATTCTTTCATTATGTTCTAGACGTCGTCCCAACATAGGATTACTAAAACATGTAATTAAGTTTTTCACTTAATAAATCTTGATTTTCATTTGATTCATTCAATTCATAGTGCAGTGCATTAATTTTAAAAATTAAAAAAAAAAATCCTTAAATATTAATTATAATGGAGGAATCAATGACACTTTCGCCTTTGGAGCAGGATGAAAATTGACAAGAGGGTTTGGTGAATTGGTCAGCGTCAAACCAACATATCCATCTCCACAAATTAAAACTTATTTGAATTAGATTGGGCTCGTATTTTGTACAGATTATGCTCATCTTTAACTATAATTTTATATCATAATAAAAATCTTAATGCAATCTTAAAATTACATTTAATAAGAATTGAATTTACTAATTTTATTCTCAATTTAACAAACAAATTATTTCAAATAATTTGATAATTCGAACATAATTGAGGTGTACATTCTCAAATAATAATCTATTTGAGATAGATAAATAAAAAATGAGGTATTTTACCTAATTTGTTTCTAACATAAAATTACATTAGAATGTTATCTAAACAACTCATCAAATTTGTTATGATCTTGATATTTTTATCCCCAAATAATAGCCTACTCAACTTCCATTTTACAGACTTACTTTTAAAAAATTGAATATTTTTTCTAACCTCTCTTTCCTTTATCCACTTTTTTTTTACTTTTGTTGACGACTGATTTTCATTCCAGTGGCAAATCGGTAAACTCACTCCTCGAACAATCCTCCATCAACTGTAAATTTGTTTGGTTTGATGGGAACCAAATGCAAACTTAGCAAAAGATGAGAAAACACACAGACGGAACATAGAGTTTAGCATGGTTATGCGGAATGGATCCAACCTACGTCAACTGACACAGGGGAAAAGAAAGCTTTTATTACGTGGTCGAGTATGACCGACCTGCCTATCTCTCGAGCTCGGTTGACCGACCTCTTACAAACTCAATCTTACATTTAAGCTTCTTGCTCTATTTTTTACAAGTTGTGTGTGAATGAATTTTGCTAACATTTTACAATGAATTCTCGATCCCTTTATATAATAAGGCAAATTCTACTGTTATAACAATCTCATGTTGTTAGCCACGTGAATCTACCATTAATGTGATGGCTTTCTTCCCCAACGGCTCTGCCGAAAATAGGCCTGTTATCTGACATCTCTTTAAACCAAGCTACTATTGGCCACTGCCACACGCTACCTCCAGCCTGTAATTTGTCATTTCTCATATGATAGCGTGTGCTAGAAGATTAGCTGGTGACCTGCTCCGCTCACGTCTGACCTCTTTGGAAAGTACAAATCCCCATGTAGGGCTTACGCCATCTTGATCCTGATCATTTCATTACCATTCCGACCCGCCCTACCAGGTCATGAACCAAAACATCATCCATCCTGCCTATGCTAGACTAGCAGGTCAGGTCGGTCCCGATGTCTTAAATCCTTTCGCTTCTCTGAACATCTTCACTCCTCGGGTCGGTCGATAAATGTGAACCGACCCCGACCTCTAAGCTGGACTTGACGTCCATGTTCCTTGGGCTCGGGCCCTTGAATCTTAAAAATGGAAATCTTTTTTTATACCCTTCCTCGAGATTCTGACTTCTTGGGGGCCGAAATCCACCATCAACATCTGTCTCATAGTTCTCGGTATCAACGAGTAAGAGAGTTGGTGCCGGGAACTATAAAAAGATGGTGGTGCACGAAGTTGGAAACTGATCTGGTGTCCTTGGGCTAATGCATGCTATTGACACTCTGCGATCCCGGAAGAGAATGATCTGCAAAGACCTACAAAATAAAACATAGGTCACGAGGGAAAGCTCCCCTCCTCGGGCTGTCACACAACAAAAGGGCCTCGGCGGGACGTAACCCAGCCCCGAGCTGATCTGACAAAGAGAGGCATTGGGGGAAAGATCGACCCCAAGCCATCTACGTCACTTGGTCGCAAGGGAATGAACCCCCTTGCACCAATACACAAGAAAAAGACCTCGACGAAACGAATGTAGCCCAGAGCCGGATTATCAAAGTGGTCTCGGCGGAATGAATGGAGCCCCAAGCCAATGTAATTATTTAGCCACAAGGGAATGATCCATCTTTGTGCGGATAAACATTTGGCCGTTGGGGAGAACCTCCGACCCCATGTCAACAAAGATAAAAATACCTCGGTGGGACGTAACCCGACCCCAAGCCGATCTGACAAAGAGAGACATTGGGGGAAAGACTGACCACAAGCCATCCAAATCGCTTGGTCGCAAGGGAATGAAACCTATAGCGCTAATACATAAGAAAATGACCCCAGCAGAACGAATGCAGCCACGAGCCGGAATATCAAAGTGGTCTCGACAGAATGAATGTATCCTCGAGCAAGTGCAATGATTTAGCCATAAGGAAATAATCCCTCCTTGTGCCGATAAACACTTGGCCATTGGGGAGAATCTCTGACCCTATGCCAACAAAGATAAAAATGCATCGATGGGACGTAACCTGACCCCGAGCTGATCTGACAAAGAGAGACATTGGGGGGAAGACCGACTCCAAGCCATCTAAGTCGCTTGGTTGCAAGGGAATGAAACCTCATTGCACCAATACACAAGAAAATGACCTCGACGGAACGAATACAGGCCCGAGCAGGAATATCAAAGTGGTCTCGGCGGAATAAATGCAGCCCCGAGCCAGTGCAGTTGTTTAGCCACAAGGGAAATATCCCTCATTGTTCCGACATTTACATAATGGGATAACAGAACTACGAGGGCATTTTCTCTCCCCGTTATCGGCCTACCCGAGATACACAATGGGATAACCAGAACTATATGGGCATTTTTCCTCCCTGTTATCGGCCTACCGAGATACACAATGGGATAACCGGAACTACGAGGGCATTTTCCCTCCCCGTTATCGGCTTACTCGAGATACACAATGTTAAGGCCTCGACGGTACAAAAGTAGATCTAAGCCAATGAACTGAAAGGGGCCTCGGCGGAACAAATACAGACCTGAGCCATAATATCACATATAATAAACAAACATGAATATATAAATTTTTATCTGAGAATGAAAGAGTTTTACTCATATTATTGGGATCTATTGCTCATCTTACAACTCTTTGTGGGTCATTTTAAGAGAGGCTCTATTGAAAATATCCCCTCAGCACCTCAGCGTTCCGAGTACCCATCCTGGCAACAGTCGCTAATAGCGCTGGTCGGCCTTAACAGCTACTTGGTCTATGTACTCATTTAGATAGTCGTTTTTTACCAAGTCTTCCACCTGCTCCTGCAGGTCTCTACATCTTTATGTGGTGTGTCCTCTCAGATTATTGTGCATACAATAAGCTTTGTCATCTCTCTTATCAATGGTAAACTTCATCGGGTCGGGCTCAGCCAACAGACATTTGTCCTGGATTTCCCCAACTATCTGGGCCAGGGGTCTGTTGATGAATGGTAAATAGATCACTATTTCCCACTCCTTTGACTTAATATTTTGTATAGTTTCTTGAGTTTTGTGAATATTTTGATGTGTTTTGTGGTATTTTATAGATAAATAAAATAACAGGACTCTCTGGAATCAATTCGGGGCCAAAACAGCGAAAAACGGATAAAAATGGCAAAAATGTAAATTTCCTGCTAAAATGCGATGTGCTAAAATACGCCGTCTGCTAACGTGCGCCGGAGACTGCTAACATGCACCGGACACGTGTCACAATCAGAGAAGTTTTGCTATCATGCGCCTTTGCTAACATGTGTCTGCCACGTGTCAACATCACAGTAAATCTGCTAATGTGCGCCGGACACGCGTCACCATCACATGCTGCCGACACTCATCATTGAAAATGCATCATTGCTTGCGTCATGCTGACATCAGTGTCGTGACGCGCACACCCTTACGCGTCGCGACGCCGAGCCAATAATTCTGCCGACAGCCACGTGTCCTCATCTCGGGAAGCCGCGCGCCATGTGGCACAAATCAACGACGCATCGCGACGCGCAAGGTTATGCGCATCGCGACGCGCGAGACCCATGGATGCCTATAAATTCAGGCCGATTTCAGTTGTAAATTCATACTTTCTTCTAAGGAATTCCTTAAATAATACTAAGAAGATTGTATCTTGTTTGTTTATTTACAGCTTTCTGTATTTAATTTTATTTACTTTACGCAATAATACTTTCTTTTCTTTACTTTTCAGTCTTTATTTTATTTTTTAGCATGATGAGGTAACTCCCCTCTGCTGGGGTTAAAGGTTAAGCTTTTATTACTAATATTTAGATTAATCTCCCTTAATTATAATATATAAACTATTTAAAACCTGACTTAATGGGATACTGCCTTTATGGTCGGTTGGACTTAATTAAATTGATTTTAACCTGACTAAATTGGATACCTCCTTTATGGTCGGTTGGAATTAATTATAAATTCTACTTAATCAGGATACCGCCTATATGGTCGGTTGGTAATATCACGCAAAGTTTATATATTATAATAAGGGAGATATCTAAATTAGAAGTGATAAAAGTGGATCCTCTAACCCCGGTATTTTCTTTTATTGTATTTTTACCTTTTTAATTTTCAAGCTTTTACTTTATGTCATTTATTTTATTTAAGCTTTTATTAGTCTTAGATATGTGTCGTAACTAAACCCGTTATCTAGGGTTGTGATGAATTCCAATATCATCGGTTTATAAGGGGTTATTTTGTGTCATGGGTAATATAAATGTTTATTTATTAAGTCTTAAGCTTAATGCTTCTTGTTAACTGGCCATTAATAAGATTGATGTGGTAAACTTAAAATAAATTTGACAAAGGAATTTTATGTTTCAGTCTTAAACTTAATAGCCCAAGATCTTCTTTGAGGATAAATAACCCTTTAATAGATTTCTTACATGATAAATATATATCTGTCGAGCGGGGGTAGTCACAATTGGAACTTAATTTTAATGAATTCAAGTAACTTGGTTGACATAGACATATGATTAATTGGGTTACACTGGGTATTTGCATCTGACCATCGACAGAGGCTTTTGCATAATTTCGTGTTTCAGGTTAGTAAACCAATATATTACACAAACATGAGATAACCACTTCATCTTTAAAATATATTGGAAGGATTCACAACCCTGGATAGTTTAATAATATTGAATTTTCCTTTAATTTACTTTCGCGCTGTTTAATTTACTTGTTTTAAGTTTAAAGTCACCATCCAATCAAACAACCAATCTATTAGATACTAGTAAAAAATTTGCTTAATAAATTAATAGCTTAGGTATTAAGTCCTCGTGGGATCGATACATTTATACTACTTGAACGATACGTGCGCTTGCGTTATACATGTGTGATTACTCCAGTCATCTGTTCATGGGGTGTACATTATCCCTTTGGAAACATGGTTGACCTAAACTCCTTTTGCCTCGGGGCCGGTCTACTCATGTCTCTACCCACATCCCGTTGATTTTTCGGCCTGAGCACCTTGGTCCTCTGGGTGCCTCCTCCTCGGGCAATCTTCTCCTCTTTGCTCCAGAGTCCCGTCATAGTCCGGTATCTCCTGGATCCTCAGGTGGGACCACATTTTCCCGACCCTGAGAGCTCGTTTAAAAATTTCAAATACCTCAGAGGACTCATATGCCCCGACCTCTAAAACCAGGCTGTGATACCTATCGACAAAGCTTTTCAAAGACTCGTCGTCTTCTTGCTTCATCAACCTCAACGACCCCATTATCTTCCTCGGTACACATACTCCTTTGAAATGCCGCACAAATGATCTTCTCAACTGCTTAAAGATGCTGACACTCCCCGAGGTCAAGTTCCTGAACCACAGACTTGCTGACCCACCCAAGGTCAAAGGTAACACCTTGGAGATGACCTCTCTGACCATTCCCTAAATTTCCATCAACAAAATGAAGTTTTCAATATGAGACTTGGGGTCGGTGCCGTCTTTGTAAACATCTATGGAGGGCATAGTGAATCTCCTCGGAAATCCCATCGCCAAAATTTCCTTCGTGAAAGGGGACGTTGTCCCCATGTCTTGGTCATCCATTGGTCCGTCTTTAATATTTTCTTCCCATTTTTTCATCTCCTTCCAAAACCAGCTCTTCATCCGATTCTCGGAGCTATCATAGTCTCAACTTCGGGCTTCTCGGCATCTTCCACCCTAGTCACGGTGTCCTCCGTAACTAGAGACTTCATTGTCTTCCCCCGGATACCGTCCCAGGTCACTCTCCGCAAAGCATGGACTGTTGTTGGAGGATTCCGAAGTTCGCCAGCCTTTCTCTTCTTCCCACAGCTCTCCCACCGGTACGGCTCCGGTAATAACTACAGATCTCATTTCACGGGTATTTTTCTTCATATGTTCACCATCTCTTTCTGCTCTAGCAACCCTTTTTCCCTTTACTATCTCTTCTTTTCTTTGGTTGGGTCCCGTCCCCCATATTTCACCATTTTTCTCTTCCAACTTCTCCAACATGGTCTTCATGAATACCTGAGTTGATTCTCTCTTCCTCCAAGCTTCTTCCCTTTCTTTCGCATAGTTTCCTCCATTTTCTCCATCCACTCTGTCGTCGAAACCTTTGAAGATCTATGGTTCCCGTCTTCTGTCATTGCCTTAGTATGTTTGTTACTTTTAGTACTGTTCCCCACAGACGGCTCCAACTATTGACCGCTGATTTTCATTCCAAGGACGAATCGGTAAACTCACTCTACGAACAATCATGCATCAACTGTAAATTTAGAACCAAATGCAAACTTAGCAAATGATGAGAAAACACACAGACGGAATATAGGGTTTAACGTGGTTCGGCGGAATGGATCCAACATTTGTCAATGGGAAAAGGGAAAAGAAATATTTTATTACGTGATCGAATATGACCGACATGCCTTTCTCTCGAGCTCAGTTGACCGACCTCTTACAAACTCAATCTTACACTTAAGCTTCTTGCTCTCTTTTTACAAGTTGTGCGTGAATGAATTTTTCTAACCTTCTATAATGAATTCTCAATCCTTTTATATACTAAGGTAAATTCTACTGTTACAACAATCTCATGACGTCAGCCTCGTGAACGTACCATTAATGCGATGACTCACTTCCCCAACTGCTCTGCCGAAAGTAGGTCTGCCATCTGACATCTCTTTAAACCAAGCTACTATTGGCCACTGCCACACGCTACCTCTAGCTTGTAATATGTCATTTCTCATATGATAGCGTGTGCTAGAAGATTAGCTGGTGACTTGCTCCGCTCACGTCTGACCTCTTTGGAAAGTATAAATCCTCATGTAGGGCTTATGTCATCTTGATCCTGATCATTTCATTACCATTCTGACCCGCCCTACCAGGTCAGAAACCAAAACACCATCCATCCTGCCTATGCTGGACTAGCAGGTCAGGTCGGTCCCGATGTCTTAAATCCTTTTGCTTCTCTGAATATCTTCACTCCTCGGGTCGGTCGATAAATATGAACCGACCCCGACCTCTAAGTTGGACCTGACGTCCATGTTCTTTGGGCTCGGGCCCATGAACCTTGAAAATGGAAATCCCTTTTATACCCTTCCTCGAGATTCTTACTTCTTGGGGGCCAAATTCACCATCAACAACTTTTCTTGCTAACCTTCAACGCTCAAGAAATCAATGAAGAAAATATGAACTCTTACACTGCACATAATCTAAATTTTTCAAGAAAAATTGGGAAATTTTCCTACTACAAAATATAATCTGCCTTGGCATACACATTGCAACTCATTTATCTAATTACTTGTACAATTACAACAAAATGACAAATTAATCAAGAACAAACAAATTTGTGTTCTAAAATTCGTATAATGAAATCAAAGTACAATAAAAAAAAAATCATCACTTGAGGCAAGAACTAAACACCGAGTTCCTACAAGGAGATTGAAAATAGTAAACTGTAAAAAATTAAAGAAATTTAAATTAAAAAACAATAAATGAATTCATGTCACTTTTGAATCAAAATACATACTCTTCTTATTTTTCTTCTCCTTTTTTTTTCCACGGCTATCTCTTTCTACTACTTTGTAATCATTAATTTCTTCATCCATCATCGTTTCTTCAATAATGAGTAGACGTGCATGATTAGTTGGCCAAGTAATTAAAATTCAATTGGCATTTTAATGACATATAAGAATTAAATACTTATTAGGAATATATGATACGTATATTTATATTTTTTTTAATAGTGAATTTTAATAAAATTATTGAACTTTTAGTGGATTTTAATATTTCTCTTAATTATAATAATATTATTCAAAGCTGGAAAAAATATTAACATATCATATTTATTAATAAATTATATATATAGATTAGCAATAAAAATGATAAACATATATGAATCTATATTTACGGGATTCTATTTGTGGTGATGAAATTTTGATGATAAACTATATAGATTTATATACGTATTTGATTAAGAATATGATAGATCAATTTGTTAGTTATTTTTATTAAGAATAGGATAACTTAATCTAATATTTAATTAAAATTATTTTATTTTATTTTTCTTATTTCAAAATTGAGTCGCCTATGTGGCGCATTGAGAGAATTTTAAAAAAAAAAACAAATTACTTTCATCCAATCCAACAAATATCATAAAATAAACAAAGTTGTGGATGTCATGATCATATGTTTTACTTTTTTTAATATGTCTTTGTCACACCCTTTATTTCATTTTCTACAAAATAAATTGTTGAATTCGGAGGCGGATGTTACAACAGACAATGCACGAAGCATGAAAGATAGGCAGAACCCATAATTAGCCCACTGAACTTTTATCCGACATCTCAATAGCCCACCAAACTTTTATTTTCACCATTTAGCCCACTGAACTTTTAAAAACGGTGTAACAAACCCATTTAGTGTAACGCCGTTCCGTTTACCGTCCACGTCAGATTTTTTCGTTAGGAGTTGATGACGTGGCAGCCAACAATGCAAATGTCAAATATAACAGAACACATATTTGACCCCCTGAACCTTTATAATACATCCCAATAGCCCACTGAACTTCAATATTTTACCTATAAGCCTACATAACTCTAAAACATGATGTTAAAAACTCTTTATAACTACATAAACCATCATCAACACAATCATGTCTTGAAAAAATTACAAATGATCTGTTTAATTTCATTTGAACATTAATCAACACTAATAAAAAAATAAATTTTCAATATTAAAAAATAATAGTAAAACACAATCATATCTAATTTTTAATAAATAATTTTAGAATAAAGGTGACGCAACATATTAAACACAAATTCATGGTACTTAAATTATCAACAAATATCATTATTTGTTGATTTAAACATGTTTGTTACACACCTTAAATTAAACAAATATCATTATTCTAGATACTATTGGTTAATCTAAGTCTATTATTTTGAATTTTCGTTTCAATATTCTGTTTCTTTTTCGTCTTTCTGTATTGTTATTGTGGACCATTTAATATGTTGCGTCACCTTTATTCTAAAATTATTTATTAAAAATTAGATATGATTGTGTTTTACTATTATTTTTTTAATATTGAATTTTTTTTTTAGTAGTGTTGATTAATGTTCAAATGAAATTAAATAGACCATTTGCAATTTTTTCAAGACATGATTGTGTTGATGATGGTTTATGTAGTTATAAAGGTTTTTAACATCATTTATGAGAGTTATATATGTAGGCTTATAGGTAAAATATTGAAGTTCAGGGGGCTAATGAGATATATTATAAAAGTTCAGGGGGGTCAATTATGTGTTATGTTATATTTGGTATTTGCACTGTTGGCTGCCACGTCATCAACTCCTAACGGAAAAATTTGATGTGGACGGTAAATGGAACGGCGTTACACTAAATGGGTTTGTTATACCGTTTTTAAGAGTTCAGTGGGCTAAATTGTGAAAATAAAAATTTGGTGGGCTATTGAGATGTCGGATAAAAGTTCAGTGGGCTAATTATGGGTTCTGCCTGAAAGATAACATATCATAAATATCCATTCATATGCTACTTCTTCATTTTTATTTTATTTTATTTTTATTATTTTTTTTAAAACAATCAATTTTTTTTATAGAGTAAAAATAACATATCTTAGTGACAATTAAATGTTATAAAGGAAAGTTATTAAATCAATATAATAAAAATGTTATATATGTGGAGCAATTTGAAATAGAAAAAGGAATATATTTGAGTATTAAATCAACAACTAAGAGATAAATTGAACGCACGTGGGTTCAAATTATATAAAATACTAATGGTTGATTCAATGTTGCGCAAATAAATTATTTATGATCTCTCAAACACTTCTCAATTCTCATCAACATCACTCACTCCCACACAAGGAAACCAAAACTGCTTCTCTATCTTTATTGTTAGTGTTGGTGCTCTGAGCGCCAATCCGGATCGTATTTATGTCTGATTCATGAATACGAGCAATACCTTTTTCCATAAGATTACTAATTTAAATGTTAGGACCTCTTGTCTTTTATATACGTATTCGATCTAATTTCGATTAGATTGATTAGATTGAAACTAAATCTGGTTTAGTGATATGTATATATATTAGACAAAGACCCCAAGATTTACAACGTAGTGCGCAGTTACAACATAGTTTGTAATTGACATTGGGAAGTGTCACTATAAGTTGTATATTCTTAAATTAAGTTCATGGTCAAGATTTACTGACATGGGTCGGTTAGTAAAATCCGCTGAGACCAGTACATGTTGTATATCGGACTATGTCCGATGGTTTGTCACAATGAACCATGAGTCTTGGAAGACTCGTATAGACGTGTAGGTGTTTATTTGATAAACACTGAATGACTCACCGAAGATTTCCTAATAGATGGTACACCAACTTCAATAGAAATCTTCTCGGGTTGAGTAGCATAATGATTCTTTGACTTGAGATACAATTGTGGATATATGAGTTATCCTCCACACTTAGATGGCAGTCATGTCACCGATCTATTTAGATCAGGCTTCCGCCTCTTCGTTGGGTGTGGACTCATGCTTATGATATTATGTGAGTATCAAGAAAGGATCCGTCAGTTCTGTGTAAAGAGCATAGGTAGTCCATATATGATTAGTAGTCTGTTAAATCTATGGCCATAGTATACTTCGGAAGTGAGTTCCGAATGTTATTTAGAGATTGCTAATAGATACGTCGACGAGATTATTCCTATAGAGATTTGACGTTTATATCTATATCTCTGGGATAATCCGGATATATGTGACATAGGGATTATACGTATGCAGTGACCTCGACCTGTATGATTCAGCGAGTTTATCCGTGGTCGTCATAATATACGGGTGGGTGAATTATGGACTTGAAATTGGATTTTGTGATGGATATGCCTCAATCTAGAGAGTCTCACTAATGAAATATACACATAGAGCACTAGGGCAACTGTTATAAATAATACTGATTATTTATAACTCGTTCAATGGTTAAACGAAAAAGTTATGCAATCGGAACCTAACGATCATTTCCAAAATTAATGTGTATTTTATTTAATACTTGATTTTATTAAATACACATTAATAAAATATCAATTTGTGATATTTGACATATATCATTAATATATATATTTGTGAAATTTAATGTAAATATAATACATATATTTAAGATATTTGTATTTAATTATTTAATTATATAAATGTTATATGATTAAAATAATTAAAGTTACATATAACTTTATTAATGATTTGCTTTATTAAAGCTTGGAAATGACATGATGTTATTGGAACACATTTAAAGTTTACTTTATGTATTAGATAATAGTTATCTTTTATATTTTGTAAATTTGGACAAATAAAAATGAAACAAGTAAAAAAATCTTTTTTGTTTTTCTTGTGTATATGTTCGGCCATATCACAAAATTACAAATAAAAATATTTTTGTTTCATTTTTCAAATTAAGACAAGCTTCACCAATATTTTACAAAGTGAGTTGAGAGAAAAAAAAGAGTTGAAGAAAGAAAGAAAAACAAAGCTTGATTTGGAATTTTGTAAGTTTTTCACACTTTCTTCTACATGAAAATTGTTTCAATTAATCTTATCTTCAATTGTGTTGCTAAGATTGAATCTCTACTCTTTAAGTTTGTAATTTATAAGGTTGTAATCTTGTTTGAAGGTGTTTAGCATGTATGTTTAATTAATTAAGCTAATTAGGTGTAATTATGCTTAATTGATTAATTAGAATTTAAAGTTTCCATTCTAGAGTTGATTAGCCATTCATAATTAACCTATAATTTTTCTTGATTAATTTCATGATGGTGAGACTTGATTGGTGTGGTAATTAGATGATTAAAGTATTGAATTTTGTCAATTTAATGTAAATTGTGCAATTTGAGTAATTTATGAAATTAGGGTTTTTAACCCTTTCAAATTTTGTGTCTTTTCATATATATGATATATTTTTATGTATATTTGACGTATGTCAAATTTGGGATTGATTGGATTTGATCTTGATGTGTTTTGAACAAATTGGGCCAAATTGTAATTAATATAAAATCTGAGTTATTTTCGTAATTCTGGAAAAATCTGGGCAGTTTCGAAATTCTGGAAAAGTTTCTGGTTTATTGTAACATCCCTGATCCGAAGATGTTACCGGCAGTGAATAAACCGTACTATTCCCCTGAGCCTCTGACATACTAACTGTATACTTTACTACTGTCTTAATTTAACTATAACTTGAACATGGGACCATTGCCCAAACTTATTAACATAAATTACAAATTCTCATAAACTTAATGTTACATACATTTCGACTCAACACTTAGTACTGAAATACAACTTTACTTATACACTTTTCTGAAACTAAAATTTGTTTGACTTGACTGAACTTTTACTCTAACTGAACTCTTATACTCCCTGACTCTGAACTGGTGGACTCAGACCCACTAGTGATTGCCATCAGTATCCGTCCTCCCGAGCTTATCCTCCAAGAAAACCTACAACCAAAGAAAATTGGGAGTGGGGGGTTAGATCGCTATTCGATCTAAGTGAGTTGACAAGAAAACTGAAAAACTTAAATCAAAACACCATTTTTTTTTTTAAAAAAAAAAAAACTAAAATTTCAAAAAATCATTTCATATGAAATCTCCTTTCTGAAATCTCCGTCTGAAATATTTTAAATAAAGATGATCTTTCTAAAAACTACTTTGAAAACTATGGTTTCCAAAAACTATTTTCTAAAATCTGATTTCTGAAAACTGTGGGCTGCTCTGTATCTGAAAAACCTTGACGTATTGGGGTGTTACGTATCGTCGTCCTCCCATACGCCTAACTGTAGCCAGTAGTGCAAATCCATGACTTTGGGGCGTTACGTATCGCTGTCCCCCAAAGCATGCAACTACTGTCTCTGAAACTGGTGGTCTTGGGCGTTATGTATCGCCGTCCCCCAAGCTACAAACTAGAACTGGGGGTGCGGATCTATGCTACCACCCAAGCTCTGAACTATAGTCCATATACACGAACCTATGCCGTCATCCTGGCTCTGAAATTAGGATCTAGGGGAGTTATGTATCACTGTCCCCCTAGTCCTTTACACGTGCACATGTCTCTGTCCTTCAATTCCAAGCTGTCTCAAGTTACATACTGGGGTGAGTTTTTTTCTCATGCCCCGAAAATCATAAAATCAAATTTTGCAAACATTTCTTTTCTCAAACAACTGTAATGAAAATCAACTAACGCCCTAAAGCGTAAAAGTAAGTATATTATCAAAATAATAAAATGAAAATCAATTTAAAGAAAGAGTGTCCACTCACTGTGATTAGAAACTGGCTGGAACTATACTGCTTCGACGAAGGAGATCGCAATTCCTGCAATGGTCTAAAGGTGATAGCTTGATCAAACTAAAAGTTACGAGAAGAATTCAAGAACTAGGCTATACCACTAGTTTTAAGTACGTAAAGTCGTAATTCAGTATATCATGTTGTACTAGAATGTATTGTGAGCATAAGAACTGATTCGAGATCTTAAGGGTGGTCTCTAATATGCTGGGGTGGAACTGGAATGGTTTAAAATCAATTTGGCCAAATTTTGTCTTCGCGTCGCGACGCAAAACTTTCCTTAATTCCAGCATGCGTCACGTCGCAAGGGTCTTCCTGCGTCGCGACGCAGACCAATTTCCCAATTTTCTGCATTTTCGTTCCTCATGTGAATTTTTACCCAATTTCATCCTCAATGCAAATGTAATCAACTAAATACACCATCTATCACTTCATATCAATTCTACACATACTAAACTACAATTTTATCATCATTAATTACTCATTTAATCATAAATCCATTATTCTTAAATCAAATTTTAACACTTTTCAAACTCAACACTTAACTCCATAACTCATCTCTTCACTAATTATTCACTAATATGCAACACATAATCATGCCTCTACAACATCCATATCATCAATTTGTCAAAATCTCATAACTTAGAATTTGGGTTTAGTTTTATTACCTTATTTTTTGTTGGATCTTCATCTCTTCCATTAAGTTCCATGGATACCAAGTCTCTTTTGCTTCTCTCTCTCTTCTCTTCCTTCTTTCTTCTTCTTCTTTTCTCTTTTTCTTCCTCTCCTCTTTCTTCTTTTTTTCCCTCTCTTTCCCTCACGTTTCTTCTTTCTCTCTGTTTCCAAATTTTATGATGAGTGAATGGTGAACCCTTTATATAATGGGGGGTCATATGATATTTGGAAATATGGAGAAAAGTGTAGAAAAATCTAGAAAGTTTAAGATTTCTCCATTTAACCCCGAATTCACTATTCATTCGAACTTTGACTTGCATTTTGGATCCGGTTCTGGTCCGAATTTGGGAAAATGTTCAACGCGAAAGTTGTAAGTCTCGGTCTCATATTTCTGATGATATAAAATTCATTAAAATCGGAGTTCATAAGAAAAAGTTAAGCTCAAAATACCATGGGCTGTCCAAATGGGAACACCGTACAGTCTCGTCCCGGGACTTCGATAAATTTACCAGTTGTCCTCAAAGTCATTCTATGAGTATATTTGAGTCTCAATATGATTTATTCTATGCGCCTTCGTATTTTTCAAAACAGTACAGTTGTATGTAGTAGACACAACTACCGGTCGTTACAAATTCTTCCCTCCTTAAATAGGATTCGTTCTCGAATCCCTTTTTAAACTTGGGATCTCACCACAGACCTCTGGGTTCACGGCCTCTCTTTCCAGACCAACAGTCAAAATTGACTTCATACTCGAAACCATCTTGCTTTACTTACTAGAACTCTTACTTCTCTGTAAACTGACTCATGCTCGCTTCAGTCTTTCTCTCATCTTGGCTTCCATTTCATACTTAATACTTTTGAACTTAGAATCGAGAAGGAAACACATTATCCTTTTTCCATATCTTCATGTTTATTGCTTTATACTACGGTCATGTCCCAACTTTTATGGTACATCAAGGAATCTCACTTCTAAATTTTTCGTTATGCTCTACTTACTCCAACTCATTTCTTACTTGAGCTATTAATTCCAAAGGATACTAGGTTCGTGGTTTAGATCTATATCCTATAGCTTCTGATTGTTTAAAGTTCTTATATATGTCTATAAGAATATATGTCTTAAGGGTTTTCTTACTAGGAATTTAACGTCTTCTTAACTTATTTTGTATAATGACCGGGCTAGGCTTTTCTACCTTTACTGGCAGATCTTTTATCTCTGAAGGTATTTGTACTATCTTGAAACTGGGCTCTTTTACTATAGCTTTGACCTTGGGAGGTATATACGTACATGCGTCTATATTAGGCTGTTTACCGGTTCCTCTTTACCATTTCTTGTCTCTGCTTATTTGAATAACTTAGGACTTCATGATGTAGGATCTGACTTCTTATGTACCTTTGTCCTCTATTATTGTCCACTTAATGGAGTTGTACTAAGAAAGTTAGGTCTGGTAGTTTCGCTGGGAGCTGAACTGTATGCACATTTCTACTTAGACTGCACTCTTACTGTAAGCGGGGACATTGGCAATTCAGTCCCAACTATAATCCATTCTTTTCTTCATACCCTTATTTTCACTGCTACTGTAAGTCTGGTTTCGATGCTCCTCACTGACTTGTTCTCCAAAGTTTAGTGCTGTCAAGGTTCATCACCCAAATATACGTACACATGTCATACCTTAAGGATTCACTCTGTATGCTAGTTGCAACTTGTTATAACTTATCCCCTTGATTCGTACTATTCTACACACCTACCAAACCACCCATACCCGTGGCTTAGGCCGTCCCAAACCCGTAGTGGTTTGGTCAACTAAGTCTGGGGCTTGGTACTTAATATGGTCACACTTTGTGCTTTCTTACTATGTCTCTTTTACTACTGTCATTGTACCTCCGCAGCTTTACTTCTAAACTTTTTCCTTTACACTCCTCTTGTCTTTTTCTTTGTCTTATACTATACTAAGAACTCATGTGGTCTTTGTCTCTGTCTCCTTTTGTGAGAAATATCCTCTTTCTTTACATACTCACCATTCATCAAACCTTGGTTCCTCAAAATCTTAGCTGTTACTTGACTACTACTTTATTTATGTACTACTTCATCTTATCAACTTCTTTCTTAACTCTTTTACTCGGAACCATTTCTTACTTGGTTTCGTTCTTAATCTGCATCTGAGAGTCTTATGCTTCTAATCTTCTTTTACTATACATTTACTTATTCCTGAGAATATCCTAAAGTGACTTTGAAGATCTGTTTCTACGATTGTTGTCTGTCGAGGGTTGGGAGGGTGGGACCTTGCTCTGTAATCTTTCTAGTTGTAATCTTACAAAAATAGTCTGATTGTCTCTTCCATTTTACTCTCGATTATCTTCAACTGTCGAACTCACTGCCTCTTTTAAAAAGTCATTCTAAGATCATGCTCTCTAAAAACTTCCTCGTACTACCTCTGTACTTTTTCTTGTCTTATATCTGTTGTTTGGCCTTCTAAAGTCTTACTTCCTTTGTCTGGGTACCACTATTCTCTCTTTACTATCTTTCCTAAAGAAACTCACCATGCAGCTTAGGTTTCTTTCTTATCTCAATCCCTTGAACTTCTTTTATATTTACTCTCCGAAGATCTCTATCAGTTTTACTTACTTAGGACGTCCTCTACTAAACTCTTTGGTTCATGTGTCACTCTTACCTAGTCCTTCTACCCAACACCATGCAATCCTACATATGATGTTGCTATATTCTTAAGATTTATTGTCACTGGTCTCTTTCTACCTTTAAGTCTGTACTTCTTTTTAAGGGCCTACTATATCCCCTATTGTTATTCTTCCTTATAATTCCCATATATTGTTCGCCCCATCCTCACTTTAGACTATCATATCTCGTGTTTCTTATCTACACTCTGTTTAACTCATCACTTGACTATCTAGCCATCTCGTGATTGGTCTGATCTGCCCATTGCTCTTCTCTATTTATTCTTCTATTTACTAAATTCTAGGTTGAGGGGTGAGCATAAATGTATTCCATAGGGATCATGCGGTCTGCATTATATTTGACACTTAGACTCTATGACGATTTGATTAGTGTTTGCATGCTTTCTAGAACTGAGGCTTTTGGGAGGGAGGGTCGTTATTTGTTCTGCAGGAACCTGGTCGACTATTCTACGTACTAAGGTCCCTTATTCACTATCGTTTGCTCTGGAGTCGTCACTCATCTTGCTGTCTCCAAACTTTATTTCTTATATAACTAAACATACTGAATACTCTTGCCACTTCTATTTCCTTCTTGCTGTCTCCATATCCTATTCATTGGCTCTACGCCATGCTACTGAGGTTAGTGGTGGTTCACTCTTCTGGCTACTTCCTAAATCTCTGTTCTTTGCTCTTGTCACCAATCACAACTAGTACCTTCATCACTTCTTAAAATCCATATCCTCATGGGTTTGTTCTTTTATACTTCCATGGTTTTCTACTGGCTAGTAGGCTTATCCTTAGGTTCTACCGTATTGGTCTATCTTGTGGACTTCTACTAGTTCTAAAAACTTTGTGCTTGACTTGTCTTATCCCCTGGACTATACTGGGTTCTCTTTCTAATATCCTTGAAACTTTCTTAATCTTTTTCAGAGTGATCTTCCTTCCAAGATCCTACGTGGACTCTCATCATACTTCATATGGTCGTCTATGCCTATGTTGATAGGGACTGGGATAAACATTTTATATCTTAACAGCTTTCGGTATCCTTATTCAGGTGCTCTGTGTCCCGGTAGAGTCTATTTCTCATATAGGATAGGTATGAGGTAGGCTCTGTCAGGGCAGCTTCCTTATCTGGTGTCATTGGAGGGTTCGAAGACTAAATGGTTTAAGGTCTCATCTCTATCGGATTGCTGGGGTATAAGATAACTAACTGTTTCAATTTCTCGCTTGGGGATCTGGATCGAGGTTTGAGTATCTGGAGTTCTCTAAATCCTTGTTGGCATCTAGGTCCATTGGGG
The DNA here is from genome assembly GCA_019454045.1 of Zanthoxylum bungeanum. Lineage (NCBI taxonomy): Eukaryota > Viridiplantae > Streptophyta > Magnoliopsida > Sapindales > Rutaceae > Zanthoxylum > Zanthoxylum bungeanum. Next base: position 74,712 of record SKCR01043586.1, read on the forward strand.
TCATCAAGACTAATCTGGGTTTCTTACTTCTGTTATCTCTGTGGCTATTCTTCGTTACTCGGGGAACTCACTATCTATAAGAAGATCTCGAAGGCTATTGGATTCATTTGGAAGAATTTCCTGAAGAGGAAATGAACCTTACTTCTACTGGGCAACTCTAATATTTGCTGGGGGCTTTCTCTATTCTCTTGGCTGCTATAGGATCATGTACTTTCTTACTGATCTGGTCATGTATCTCTATCTTTTCTTACTTCTGGCTACTTAATCATCCTTACATTTTCCTTACTTCTCTCCTAACTTTCTTTTTCTCTTTTACTTTCTTGGATAGCTTTCTTTTGGAACTTACTATCTGGTTCCCTATCTTGTACTGAACTTCAGGGAGTAATATAGGATGATTAGGGAATGATTCCTAACTAGAGTAAGGAAAAAGGATTCAGAAGACATGGAAATACTTGCTAACCTGTCTAAGGATCTTGAGAACGTACTCTAGGATCGGATACTGGAGAGGTAATGCCCTGTATACTAGTATCCCATACATACTAAGTATACAAGACCCCAACACTTTACCCACTGCAGTCAGTGACTCCCTAGACCATGCTCTTATACCATCTTTGTAACATCCCCGATCCGGAGATACTACCGGTGGGGAATAGGTCGTACTATTCCTCTGAGCCTCTGACATACTAAATGTATATTTTGCTACTGTCTTAATTTAACTTTGACCAGAACATGAGACCATTGTCCAAACTTATTAACATAAATTACAAATCCTCATAAACTTAATGTTACATACATTCCGACTCAACACTTAGTACTGAAATACAACTTTACTTATACACTTTTCTGAAACTAAAATTTGTTTGACTTGACTGAACTTTTACTCTGACTGAACTCTTATACTCTCTGACTCTGAACTGGTGGACTCAGACCCACTAGTGACTGCCATCAGTATCCGTCCTCCCGAGCTCATCCTCCAAGAAAACCTGCAACCAAAGAAAATTGGGAGTGGGGGGTTAGATCGCTATTCGATCTAAGTGGGTGGACAAGAAAACTGAAAAGCTTAAATCAAAACACCAGGTTTTTTTTTAAACTAAAATTTTAGAAAAATCATTTCATATGAAATCTCATTTCTGAAATCTCCGTCTGAAATATTTTAAATAAAGCTAATCTTTTTGAAAACTAATTTGAAAACTCTGGTTTCCGAAAACTATTTTCTAAAATATGATTTCTGAAAACTATGTACTAAAAATCTGAAAATTGTGGGCTGCTCTGTATCTGAAAAACCTTAACGTATGAGGGCGTTACGTATCGCCGTCCCCCATACGCCTAACTGTAGCCAGCAGTGCAAATCCATGACTTTGGGGCGTTAAGTATCGTCGTCCCCCAATGCATGCCACTATTGTCTCTGAAACTGGTGGTCTTGGGGCGTTACGTATCGTCGTCCCCCAATCCACAAACTAGAACTGGGGGTGCGGCTCTATGCTACCACCCAAGCTCTGAACTAGAGTCCAGGTACAAAACCTATGCCGTCATCCTAGCTCTGAAACTAGGATCTATGGGCATTACGTATCGCCGTCCCCTAGTCCTCTACACGTGCACATGTCTCTGTCCGTCAATTCCAAGTTGTCTCAAGTTACATACTGGGGTGAGTTTTTCCCTCATGTCCCGAAAATCATAAAATCAAATTCTGTAAATATTTCTTTTCTCAAACATATCATAGAGCACAATCTTTCATGAAATAACTGTAATGAAAATCAACTAACGCGCTAATGCGTAAAAGTAAGTCTGTTATCAAAACAATGAAAAGGAAATCAATTTAAAATAAGAGTGTCCACTCAATGTGATTAGAAACTGGCTGGAACTATACCGCTTCGACGAAGGAGATCACAATTCCTACAATGGTCTAAAGGTGATAGCTTGATCAGACTAAAAGTTACGAGAAGAATTCAAGAACTAGGCTATACCACTAGTTTTAAGTACGTAAAGTCGTAATTCAGTATATCATGTTGTACTAGAATGTATTGTGAACATAAGAATCGATTCGAGATCTTAAGGGTGGTTTCTAATACGCTGGGGTGGAACTGGAATGGTTTAAAATCAATTTGGCCAAATTTTGTCTTCACGTCGCGACGCAAGGGTCTTGCGCGTCGCGACACACATCACACTGAAACTTTCCTTAATTCCAGCATGCGTCGTGACACAAGGGTCTTCCCGCGTCGCGACGCAGACCAGTTTCCCAGTTTTCTGCAATTTCATTCCTCATGTGAAGTTTTACCCAATTTCATCCCCAATGCAAATGTAATCAACCAAATACTCCATCCATCACTTCATATCAACTCTACACATACTAAAATACCATTTTATCATCATTAATTACTCATTTAATCATAAATCCATTATTCTTAAATCAAACTTTAAAACTTTTCAAACTCAACACTTAATTCCATAACTCATCTCTTCACTAATTATTCAATAATTTGCAACACATAATCATGCCTCTACAACATCCATATCATCAATTTGTCAAAATCTCATAACTTAGAAATTGGGTTTAGTTTTATTACCTTATTTTTTATTGGATCTTCATCTCTTCCATTAAGTTCCATGGATACCAAGGCTCATTTGCTTCTCTCTATCTTCTCTTCTTTCTTTCTTCTTTCTTCTTCTTATTTTCTCTTTTTCTTCCTCTCATCCTTCTTTTTCTTCTTCTTTCCCTCTTTTTCCCTCACGTTTCTTCTTTCTCTTTGTTTCTAAATTTTGTGATGAGTGAATAGTGAACCCTTTATATAATGTGGGGGGTCATATGATATTTGGAAATATGGAGAAAAGTGTAGAAAAATCTAGAAAGTTTGAGATTTCTCAATTTAACCCGGAATTCACTATTCATCCAAATTTTGACTTGAAGTGTTGATCAGGTTATGGTCCGAATTTGGGAAAATGTTCAACGCGGAAGTTGTAGGTCTCGGTCTGAGATTTCTGACGATATAAAATTCATAAAAATTAGAGTTGATACGAAAACGTTACGCCCAAAATACCATAGGCTATCTAAATGGGAACACCGTGCAGTCCCGTCCCGGGACTTCGAGGAATTTACCAATTGTCCTCAAAGTCATTCCATGAGTATATTTGAGTCTCAATATGATTTATTCTATGCGCCTTCGTCCTTTTCAAAAAATTACAGTTGTATGTAGTAGACACAACTACCGGTCGTTACATTTATGTTGCAAATTGTATAAATTATTTTGGGATTGATTTGGAATCATTTAAATATGTATTTGACAATTTAAGGATCAAAATGATTAATTTGCAAAGTGTAGGGGTCTCATAGCAATTAATGATAAATCTGATTTTTCATATAAAAATTCAATTTTTATTTATTAAGTAATTAGAATAAATTGGTTTATTTTAATTGCCCAAGAAAATATTTATCGGAAATTGTTTCGGAGTGAAAATACGAGAAAACGGCGAAAAATAGCATTACCGAGTAACGGCTGTCCAAACATTGAACTAGACACTGTTCGGCAGCCCACGAACTGTACAAATATTTTTGGGGCTGACCTGGGCAGTCCCCATGAGCATTGGTCGGTCGGTTCGGCCGGAAACGCGTTTTACGCTATTTTGCGGAAATATATTTTCTCAAAAGTTTCGCGATGTTTCTATATTATTTATGTCCTTATATGATATCGAATAAATAGGTTTAGGTAAAATATGAATGAATTATCAATATTAGATATTGAATAATTTATTCGTAAGTTTAAAAATTTTAAACTACGATTTCGCCTGAATAGCACTTCTTCCGCTGCGCCTCCCTGATTTGACCCCAAAAAATGGTATCAGAGCGAGTCTGATCCTGGACACCTGATATGATTAACCCCTTTATAATTCAATGTTTAATTTAATCATTACTTAATACATGCATGTGTTTATTTAATTTGATTAAATAAAGTAAAAGCATCTTTTGTTGGAAAATCCCTATTTAAATAAGGTTTCAAGAAAGTGACTAGTATTAGGAATACTTGTTTTCTTCGTCCGCCTTATCAATACGGATGTAAATGTTTTCATGATGCTATGGCTGTAACGTGCCAAAGCTGTGCAGTTATGGTTGAAAGTAGTTCATTTGCGCCGGTAGAACTTATATGATAAGAGACAAATTCAAGTGAAAGTGAAAATCTTGAATGTGCCAAAGCTGTCAGGACTACATCGGTAGCTTGATTTTGTCATTGACAAGTTTAACCTTGATACGCCTCCTTGTGAACGTGCCAAAGCTGTTGTAACATCCTCGATCCGGAGATGTTACCGGCGGGGAATAGGCCGTACTATTCCCCTGAGCCTCTGACATACTAATTGTATACTTTGCTACAGTCTTAATTTAACTATAACCTGAAAATGGGACCATTGCCCAAACTTATTAACATAAATTACAAATTCTCATAAACTTAATATACATACATTTCGACTCAACACTTAGTACTGAAACACAACTTTACTTATACACTTTTCTGAAACTAAACTTTGTTTCACTTGACTGAAATTTTACTCTGATTGACTGGTGGACTCAGACCCACTAATGACTGCCATCAGTATCCGTCCTCCCGAGCTCGTCCTCCAAGAAAACCTTCAACCAAAGAAAACTGGGAGTGGGGGGTTAGATCGCAATTCAATCTAAGTAGTGGACAAGAAAAATGAAAAACTTAAATCAAAACAATAGGTTTTTAAAACTAAAATTTAAAAAAAAAAATCACTTTATATGAAATCTTTTTTCTAAAATCTTTGTCTGAAATCTCTTTAATAAAGCTGATCTTTCTGAAAACTACTTTTGAAACTCCGGTTTCCGAAAATTATTTTCTAAAATCTGATTTCTGAAAACTGTGTACTAAAAATCTGAAATCTGTGAGCTGCTCTGTATCTGAAAATCCTTGACATATTAGGGCGTTACGTATCGTCGTCCCCCCATATGCCTAACCGTAGCAAGCAGTGCAAATCCATAACTTTGGGACATTACGTATCGCTGTCCTCCAAGCATGCCATTACTGTCTCTGAAACTGGTGGTCTTGGGGTGTTATGTATCGCTGTCCCCCAAGCCACAAACTATAACAGGGGGTGCGGATCTATGCTACCACCCAAGCTCTGAACTAAGGTCCAGGTACACGAACCTATGCCGTCATTTTGGCTCTGAAACTAGGATCTAGGGGCGTTACGTATCGTCGTCCCCCTAGTCCTCTTCACGTGCACATGTCTTTGTCCGTCAATTCCAAGCTGTCTCAAGTTACATACTGGGGGTGAGTTTTTCACTCATGCCCCCGAAAACATAAAATAAAATTTTGCAGACATTTCTTTTCTCAAACATATCATAGAGCATAATCTTTCATGAAATAACTGTAATGAAAATCAACTAATGCCCTAAAGCGTAAAAGTAAGTCTATTATCAAAATAATAAAAAGAAAATCAATTTAAAATAAGAGTGTCCACTCACTGTGATTAGAAACTGGCTGGAACTATACCGGTTCAACGAAGGAGATCACAATTCCTGCAATGGTCTAAAGGTGATAGCTTGATCAGACTAAAAGTTACGAGAAGAATTCAAGAACTATGCTATACCACTAGTTTTAAGTACGTAAAGTCGTAATTCAGTATATCATGTTGTACTTGAATGTATTGTGAGCATAAGAATTGATTCGAGATCTTAAGGGTGGTCTCTAATACGCTGGGGTGGAATTGGAATGGTTTAAAATCTATTTGGCCAAATTTTGTCTTCGCGTCGCGACGTAAGGTTCCTGCGCGTCGCGACGCGCATCACCCTGAAACTTTCCTTAATTCCAGCACACGTCACGACGCAAAGGTCTTCCTGCATCGTGACGCAGACCAGTTTCCCAGTTTTCTGTATTTTTGTTCCTCATGCGATGTTTTACCCAATTTCATCCCCAATGCAAATGTAATCAACCAAATACACCATCCATCACTTCATATCAATTCTACACATACTAAACTACCATTTTATCATCATTAATTAATCATTTAATCATAAATCCATTGTTCTTAAATCAAACTTTAAAACTTTTCAAACTCAACACTTTACTCCATAACTCATCTCTACACTAATTATTCACTAATATGCAACACATAATCATGCCTCTACAACATCCATATCATCAATTTGTCAAAATCTCATAACTTAGAATTTGGGTTTAGTTTCATTACCTTATTTTTTATTGGATCTTCATCTCTTCCATTAAATTCCATGGATACCAAGGCTCATTTGCTTCTCTCTCTCTTCTCTTCTTTCTTTCTTTCTTTCTTCTTCTTTTCTCTTTTTCTTCATCTCCTCCTTCTTTTTCTTCTTCTTTCCCTCTTTCCCTCACGTTTCTTTTTTCTCTTTGTTTCCAAATTTTGTGATGAGTGAATAGTGAACCCTTTATATAATGGGAGGGTCATATGATATTTGGAAATATGCAAAAAAGTGTAGAAAAATCTATAAAGTTTGAGATTTCTCCATTTAACCCCGAATTCACTATTCATCCAAATTTTGACTTACATTTTTGATCTAGTTCTGGTCCGAATTTGAGAAAATATTCAACGTGGAAGCTGTAGGTCTCGGTCTCAGCTTTCTGAAGATATAAAATTTATAAACATCGGAGTTCATACGAAAGAGTTATACCCAAAATACCATGGTTTATCCAAAGGGGAACACCGAACAGTCTCGTCCCGGAACTTCGAGGAATTTACCAATTGTCCTCAAAGTCATTCCATGAGTATATTTGAGTCTCAATATGATTTATTATTTGTGCCTTCATCCTTTTCGAAACAGTACAGTTGTATGTAGTAGACACAACTGCTGGTCGTCACATTTATATTGCAAATTGTATAAATTATTTTGGGATTGATTTGGAATTATTTAAATATGTATTTTACAATTCAATGACCAAAATGATTAATTTGCAAAGTGTAGAGGTCTCATAGAAATTAATGATAAATCTTATTTTTCATATAAAAATTCAGTTTTTATTTATTGAGTAATTAGAATAAATTGGTTTATTTTAATTGCCCAATAAAATATTTATCGGAAATTGTTTCGGAGTGAAAATGCGCGAAGATGGTGAAAAATAGTATTACCGAGTAACGGATGCTAAGATGGTGAAAAACAGTGAACTGGACACTGTTCGGGCAGCCCACAAACTATCCTAATATTTTTTGTGCTGACATGGGCACTCCCCATGAGCATTGGTCGGTCAGCTCGCTGGAAACGAGTTTTATGCTATTTTGCGGAAAAACATTTTCGTAATGGTTTCGCGATGTTTCTATATTATTTATGTCGTTATATGATATCGAATAAATAGGTTTAGGTAAAATATGAATGAATTATCAATATTAGATATTGAATAATTTATTCGTAAGTTTAAAAATTTTAAACTACGTTTTCGTCTGAATATCGCTTCTTCCGCTGCGCCTCTCTGATTTGACCCCAACAAAATGGTATTAGAGCGAGTCTGATCCTGAACACCCGATATGATTAACCCCTTTAAATTCAATGTTTAATTTAATCATTACTTAATACATGCATGTGTTTATTTAATTTGATAAAATAAAGTAAAAGCATCTTTTGTTGGAAAATCCTTGTTTAAATAAGGTTTCAAGAATGTGACTAGTATTAGGAATACTTGTTTCTTCGTCTGCCTTATCAATAGGGATGTAAATGTTTTCATGATGTTATGGCTATAACGTGCCAAAGATGTGCAGTTATGGTTGAAGGTAGTTCATTTGCGCCGGTAGAATTTATATGATAAGAGACAAATTCAAGTGAAAGTGGAAATCCTGAACGTGCCAAAGCTTTCAAGACTACATCGGTAGCTTGAGTTTGTCATTGACAAGTTTAACCTTGATACGCCTCCATGTGAACGTGCCAAAGCTGTTGTAACATCCCCGATCCGGAGATGTTACCGGCGGGGAATAGACCGTACTATTCCCCTAAGCCTCTAACATATTAACTGTATATTTTGCTACTTTTTTAATTTAACTATAACTTGAAGATAGGACCATTGCCCAAACTTATTAACATAAATTACAAATTCTCATAAACTTAATGTACATACATTTCGACTCTACACTAAGTATTGAAACACAACTTTACTTATACACTTTTCTGAAACTAAACTTTGTTTGACTTGACTGAACTTTTACTCTGACTGACTGGTGGACTCAGACCCACTAGTGACTGCCATCAGTATCCGTCCTTCCGAGCTCGTCCTCCAAGAAAACCTTCAACCAAAGAAAAGTGGGAGTGGGGGTTAAATCGCTATTCGATCTAAGTGAGTGGACAAGAAAACTGAAAAACTTAAATCAAAACACCAGGTTTTTAAAAATAAATTTCAGAAAAATCACTTCATATGAAATCTCTTTTCTGAAATCTCCGTCTGAAATCTCTTTAATAAAGCTGATCTTTCTGAAAACTACTTTTGAAACTCTGGTTTCCGAAAACTATTTTCTAAAATCTGATCTCTGAAAACTGTGTACTAAAAATCTAAAATCTGTGAGCTGCTCTGTGTCTAAAAAACCTTGACATATTAGGGCGTTACGTATCACCGTCCCCCATACGCCTAACCATAGCCAGCAGTGCAAATCCATAACTTTGGGGCGTTACATATCGCCGTCCCCCAAAGCATGCCACTACTGTCTCTAAAACGGGTGGTCTTGGGGTGTTACGTATCGCCGTCCCCAAGCCACAAACTAGAACTGGGAGTGCGGATCTATGCTACCACCCAGCTCTGAACTAGAGTCCAGGGACACTAACCTATGCCGTCATCTTGGCTCTGAAACTAGGATCTAGGGGCGTTACGTATTGTCGTCCCCCTAGTCCTCTACATGTGCACTTGTCTCTATAACCGTCAATTCCATATTGTCTCAAGTTAACTACTGGGGTGAGTTTTTCCCTCATGCCCCGAAAAATATAAATCTCATGTTTGAAAAACATTTCTTTTCTAAATCATTACTATCTGAAAAACAACTGTAAGTAAATAATGGCTAACGCCCTATTTGCAGGAAAGTAAGTCTTAATCTATAAAGAATAAGTAAATCAATAAATAAAATCAACTTAAAGAAAGAGGTGTCCACTCACTAAGCTCGGAAACTGGCTGGCTTTCGCTGGCTGAGGGAAATTTATGGTTCCTGCGATAATCTAAAATTGACAACCTTGGTTAGAACTAAGCTGGGAACATATCCGCAGTAAACTAAATTCATCCATTCAAATACTTATATCATGATGTACTGTACCATTACGGACTGATACGAGACTCTTAGGGCGGCCTCTAACACGCTGGGGTGGAACTGGAATGGTTTAAAATTAATTTGGTGGAATTTCTATCTTCGTGTCACGACACAAAGGTCTCGCGCGTTGCAATGCGCATCAACCAGAAACTTCTCTGAAATCCAGCATGCGTCGTGACACGAGCTTTTTCCTGCATCGCGATGCAGAACTGATTCCTTGTTTTATGCATCTCTTTTTTATGCGTTTTCACCCAAAAATATTCTTAATACTTCCATACCACTTCCAATGCACAATCCAACAATTCACATCAATTTCACACATTATAAACTACCAATTTATCATCATTAACCACTCATTTATTTCCAATTCCATTATTTTTAAAACAAACTTTAAACTTTTCAAATTCAAATGCTTGACTCCATAACCCATTTCTTTATTAGTAAACCAACCATAAGTAGCTCCTAACATGCCATCAACTCTAATCTACCTTTATACCTTCAAAATTAAACAAATCAAGAATTGGGTTAAATGGGTTTTACCTCTTTTTCTTGGATTTCTTTATTCTCTAAGTCCTCCAAGGATTGCCAAACTCATCCTTATTTATTTTCTTCATTTTCTTCTTCTTTTCTTCTCTTATTCCTCCTCTTCTTCTTCTTTTTCTTCTTCTTCTTCCTCTTCTTTCTTTTCTCCCTCTTTTCTTCTCTCGGCTTCTTCATTTTTTCTTTTCTAATTTCTTCAAATTTTGGTATTTGTGAATAGTGTTTTGTTTTTATAGTGGGGGTGTATGATATTTGGAATGTTTGAGAAGAGTGTGGAAGTTTGGAGAAAGTTTGGGATTTTTTACATTTGGGTCCGAAATTACTATTCATCCAGATTTTGACTTATATTTTTTACCCACTTCTGGTCCGAATTTTGGGAAAATGTTCAACGCGGAAGTTGTGGGTCTCGGTCTCAGCTTTCCGACGATATAAAATTCATAAAAATTGGAGTTTATATGAAAAAGTTACGCCCTAAATACTATGGACTATACAAAGGGGAACATTGTACAGTCTCGTCCTTGGATTTCAAAGAATTTACCGACTGTTTCCAACGTCATACCATGCATATATTTGAGTCTCAACATAATTTATTTTATGTGGCTTCGTCCCGTACGTAACAGTACCACTGTATGTTGTAGTAAAACTACCGGTCGTTACAGCTGTCATAATGAGAAACGATCATGACCGAACCCAGGAGTCACAGTGAGTGTGATTGACAATGAGTTGTCCATCTAATGAATATATGTAGGCAAGAACGTGCCAAAATTGTGAGTCAAAATATATTCATGGGGTCCACTTCTCATTATGGAATTCAATTTAATTATTGAATTCTCATTTCCGTTGGGGATTACGGTATTATGTAAAGTAGTGGAGGGAACTGCTAGGTTAAAAATCCATAACCAATGCAGTATGTAATATTATGAAAATTGTCGCTTATGTATTTTCCTTATTATATTTTTAGATAGAATTAAACTTTTATCCCCTGCATACATATCTTATATAAGTTTTTTGACTTCAATTCTAGAATAGGTTCTAGATTAAAATAGACTATGATATAATCATTCTAGACAGAATAGTTTCTTATGCTGTAAAGATTGACATGAATTGGTTCATGTCTCGAGATTCTTCACTGGCATTAAGAAAACCCCATTAGGTATTTGTTTATCTAATAATGACGTTTCTTGGCTTTAGTGATATTCAGAGGTCACGTGTCAGACACTATTTATTTTTTGATTATTTGCAAATGTTGTAAATAATTTGAAAGTAAATAATAAGGCTAAAGAAAGAATATGTGTATAGTTGTGTATAGAAAATATTGATTTTCACAATACGACAACTGTAGATATTGGATATCAGATCTCCCATCTAGTTATTTAAAATTTTGTTGAATGATTGTTTCGATATTTGATATCAGAACTTGCGACTATTTGATAGCTACTTGTTCTTTGTAAACAATTGTTACATATTTTAAAACGACTAGTAGTGTCATTAACGTATAGATAAAAATTAAGAAAAATATTCGGTTAAGTAAATAACTTAGAACATTGTTTTATGAGATTTTATCATTTAAGTATTAGATGCTTATTCCATATAGTAAAGGATGGTCTGATATGAGATCACACCACATATCCTTATCCATTTAACGAATATTGTATTTGGGAAGGTGACTAAATCTCATTTAACCAATGACTTTCATTGGACCAGAAAATTTATTAAATTGATACATTGGATGTATGTGTTAGTGTCCTAGACATGTCAATGATCTCTAAGGAATGATTTGTGTGTGAATAATCTAAAGTAAGTTGAGGAAATTACTTACAAAGATTGGTAGAAGTTCAAAACTTTTTCATGGATGATGGAAGCTCCAAGCCCTCTTTGTTGTTCCAAACTCATGGGTGAGTCTCCCTATTACCTTCCTTTGACTCCTTAAAGTGCTAGCTTACTTGAATTTTGCAACAAAATTCCATGGGAGAGACAATGAAGCTCACGACAATGAGCAAAAATGGAGAAGAAAGAGTTGTTGTGAATAGTAATCTTATCATGCTTCCAAAGTTGACTTGGTTTATATAATAAGTTTGTGTGTTGGAATTGGTTTGAGTGTATTATAAGCAATCCAAGCTTTACTCGACCAACAAATCAAGCCCATGATTTAAGCCTAACCATTTCCATCACATGTCTAACATGTTGATGTAAGTGAAATGGGCCCCACCACTTTTAAATTCGAAATTTAAGTCGACTAACTCAACACGCAATTTCGCTCGGGCCCGGATTCGTTTAATTCCAAACTAAACGAATTTTCCATTGCGACATAATTAAATCCAATTTAATTAAAGAATAATACCCAGCAAAATTATTACGAAAGTCGCTTACGAATTAATTTTAAATTAATTCGTTTGCCCGAATTAAAATCCAATTTTAATTCCGCTTTGAAATCTAATTTCAATTAATATATCTAATATATTATTTTAACCCAATTAAATAAATTAAATAGTAAAATCTAATTTAACTATTAAATTTACTTTGTCGATTAATTCCAAATTAATCGCTTTCTCTCTTCTAGTCGAATTAATCTCATATTAATTCTTGCCGTAATTAATCCTAGATTAATTTTATCTCTCTCATAATTAATCCCAGATTAATTCTGTTCGAGTCAAATGTCATCGGTGAATCTTTGGGAGGCGACCCAAGAGATCATCGGACTATCTGAACACGTGCGTACCCGGTACCACGTTCTTACCAATTTACAAGACATGGTTGGCTTCTAGCAAAGCACTGTGCCTACCCAATTCTCCAAAAATATTTTTTTAAGGAATATATAATATATATCAGGCGTAGTTTACATAGTATTGCGTATTACGATCCAGTATCGGATGTCACATGCTAGGCCTTGGGTTGGAGTTGTGTCTGCCCCGTACGAAGCATATATCGGATCACTGGCAACTAGTCTCTTTATGATCGGAAAGTCATGACCTAGTCATATTTTCCCGATGGCTATAGCACTATAGAGTATCAGTTTTGTATCCCTGCGTGATCATCATCTCCATATGACTGAAGTGATACTTTCATCTTGACATCACACCCAATACACTACGATTCTCAGTATACCCAGAAGAGGCGTACACAACCTGTTAAAGCCTCGGACGACCAAAACCAAAATATACTGATTGTCGCAAGTATTAACGATACAAGTCTCAGGTTAAGACCATATACACCTACCCTGATTCGGATTCCCATAGACACATAGTCATACTACCAATGGGATTCTGAGGGGTCTATCCAGAGCGAAGCTGTTCCCGTACCATCGACAAACAGAACCTCCTATCACACTTGCATAAGTATCCAATACTTAAATATATGAGAACTATGCCGTTAAGCTTCCATAACGCGCACAAGTGCAATACTAGCCTATTCCGCATTATCGATGTCCAGTCTCGATAATACCACGACTATGGATATTTAATGATTAAACCTTAGTGGATTAATATTGTCTCATATCTTATTAATCTGGTACTAATCATATGGACTTTTATCATTTATATATCCAAGTAATCCAATTACAAATGATAAAAGAGCAATTTCTTTTGTCACATAGTTAATTTTGTACAAGAACACCATGTTCTTTACAAAATAGTGATGCTATGGGTCATAATTATCCAATAGTATGTAATTTAATGAATTGTAAATTGCTTAATGTAGTTTTCTTTTCTTCGTAACTTATTCAATGAACTGTCGTGACTTAGTTACGTGTTTCTGATGAAAAGTGGATAGAATATTTTGACTGGTTCAAAGATATTCAATCTAAAGTTTTGAAAATTGTATCTTTAAAATTCATCGTGAGTCTTTGAATTGTTCAAAGATGTTTGATACGATCAAACATATGAATTTATAGCAATTTGTTCTAAGGTTATTCGAAGAATATAATTCTTACATCAATATTATTCTTCCACGATTCCATACTGATGGAATTGGTTAGTGGAAGAAATCGGATCTTATATGATTTGATTCGTTTGATATTGAGTGTTGCCGAATCAGTTTTCAATACTCTTGGGGTTATGCTCCAGTAACACTTATTCATCATTTTTAATTAATGTTCCATTAGTTTTTACAGTTACATATATGATATGTATAAGTAGAAAATTTGAATCTTGAAATGTTTGAGATTTGAATCTATTTTTTGTATAATTTTTGTATAATTGATATTACTTGCGCCTCGGAGGTACGAGTAGAAGTTTATCATTTATTTTATTTAATAGAATATTGTATTATATTTGATAAAATATCTTTTCTACGATCTCGAGTAATAAAATCGTTTATTACTTAGTGTGTAACATTGGATGTTGACTATTGTAGAAAAAACTTGACTTATTAAAGTCAAATACGGTGATAAACTATAAATGGAACTACATAATTAATAAGATGAAAATACCATTTTATTACTTCCATATAAGTGCTATAGGATGTCAGAATCATTCACAAAGTATTTGATACTTAATGGTTCTGTTGTTTTCTTATCGAAGAAAATTATCCTATAACTTACAGTGGGAACGATATTTGATATCGATTCCGGAAATTAACATTAAACCATAGATCTAAGATTATTCATAGCTTACTACGATCAAGTTTGGAACTTGATTGAGTTTTCATTATGAATCGTTCATAAAATGTGCAAATGATTTACGCAGCAAAAGCACAGTGAGCTTATTAAAGGTTTCACCTTTATAGTATGACAGTGAGAAAAGTTATACTCAGCAATCTATTGTAGATTCTGAGGAAACTTGTCTCTAGTCGCACTGATTGAATAATTTAATATCTGTTGGTTATTGATGATATTAAATTGTATATTTTAGCTAATGAATACAAAGTGGCGTTTCTGAATGGTTTCTTCAGATAAGAGATCTTTTGTGATTTCTTAGTTTGAAGAGTTTGTTTTGGAATGGCCCTAGAGTTTGTATTCTGCTAAGATTACAATTTGGTATATTAGCTTATAGAGTCTATTGTAGACTCGAATGAGTTTTCTGGAAATTTGTGTTTTCTAATTTTGATATCAGTCAGATTGTCTGATTTTATCAAAGCATGGAGAATATATTTGTGAAAGAAGGGTTAGTGGGAGCGTACAAATTTCTTTCTAGTATTTTACATCATAATGACATTATCATTATTAAGGTAATAATGAGATGTTTATGAGGTAAAAGATTTACCTCAGTCTTATTTTCTCATTGAAAGCAGTGAGAGTGGTCTCTATTATATTTGATATAAAGTTTTATATAAGATATAAAACTAAGAGACTTGTGAGATACTCCTATTAATCGTACATAAGATATGATCTAATAAAGGGCGCAACAAGACTATCTGTATGACAGTTAGTATAACTGTTTGACAGTTAATGTGTGTCTTATTTATAGTATTCATCTTTCGTAAAGGATGATTCCTTTTTCGAAAGAGACATTGATTAGAATTTATAATTACTCTTATGTATCATAGGATGATGGCATAATGAATACTATATCGAGTGCGATTAGAGATATCAATTTAATCGTAATTGTTACAAGTTATTTTGATATTCTCTAGACCATAAGATGTGTCTTGAAACATGTTCTTTATCATCTTTGAGATATTAAGAACGAGTTTCTAATTAATGGAGAATAAAGTTCACAACCATTAGGGTCAGATTAGTTTTGAGTCTAGTTATGATGTTAGACAGTCTACGTCATAAAGAGTCAGAAATGATGTAGTTAGAGTGTCACGGATGATTCTACTGTATGAGTGGAATTAGTTGCAACTTATGAAGTTGCATAGTGATCTCGTAGATTAGAAGTTTGTTATTAGTGTTGTGTTTGTGGTTGTCTACATAGTATTTTGGATTTGATCCGTAAATACTTAGACAACTTAGTAGCTGAAGCACAAAGTTGATATGGCATCTGAGTCATATTGATTTAGAACTTAGTTTCTACAAAAATATGAATGATGCTTGCTAAGGAAAATGATTGTGTTTGTTGGATAAACTCAATCTGTCATAGTGGGCTTACTTGTTGTTACCTACCTCTTGAGCGCTAGGTGAGTTCTTGAGGGTCGTGAGTATGTGATACACATTGGGATGTGTATATGATACTATGGAATGACACTAGAGAAAGTGGGAGAAATTGTTAGGGTTGGTGCTCTGAGCGCCAATCCGGATCATATTTATGTCTGATTCATGAATACGAGCAATACTTTTTTCCATAATATTACTAATTTAAATGATAGCACCTCTTGTTTTTATATACGTATTCAATCTAATTTCGATTAGATTGAAACTAAATCTGGTTTAGTGATATGTATATATATTAGACAAAGACCCTAGGATTTACAACGTAGTGCGCAGTTACAACATAGTTTGTAATTGACATTGGGAAGTGTCATTATAAGTTGTATATCCTTAAATTAAGTTTCTGGTCAAGATTTACTGACACGGGTCGGTTAGTAAAATTCGTTGAGACCAGTATATACCGTATATCGGACTAGGTCCGATGGTTTATCCCAATGAACCATGAGTCTTGGGAGACTCGTATAGACGTGTAGGTGTTTATTTGATAAACACTGAATGACTCACCGAATATTTCCTAATAGATGGTACACCAACGTCAATAGGAATCTTCTCGGGTTGAATAGCATAGTGATTCTTTAACTTGAGATACCACTGTGGATATATGAGTTATCCTCCACACTTAGATGGCAGTCACGTCACCGATCTATTTAGATCAGACCTCCACATGTTCGTTGGGTGTGGACTCATGCCCATGATATCATGTGAGTATCAAGAAAGGATACGCCAGTTCTGTGTACAGAGCATACGTAGTCCATCTGTGATTAGCAATCTGTTAAATATATGGCCATAGTATACTTCGGAAGTGAGTTCCGAATGTTATTTAGAGATTGCTAATAGATACGTCGACGAGATTATTCCTATAGATATTTGACGTTTATATCTATATCGCTGGGATAATCCGGATTCTTGTGACAGAAGGATTGTACGTATGCAGTGACCTCGACCTGTATGATTCAGCGAGTTTATCTGTGGTCGTCATAATTTACGGATGGGTGAATTATGGACTTGAAATTGGATTTTTTGACGGATATGCTTGAATCTAGAGAGTCTCACTAATGAAATATACTCGTATAGCACTAGGGCAACTGTTATGAATAATACTGATTATTTATAACTCGTTTAATGGTTAAACGAAAAATACATGCAATCGGAACCTAACGGTCATTTCCAAAATTAATGTGTATTTTATTTAATACTTGATTTTATTAAATACACATTAATAAAATATCAATTTGTGATATTTGACATATATCATTAATATATGTATTTGTGATATTTAATGTAAATATAATACATATATTTAAGATATTTGTATTTAATTATTTAATTATTTAATTATATAAATGTTATATGATTAAAATAATTAAAGTTACAAATATTTTTATTAATGATTTGCTTTATTAAAGCTTGGAAATGGCATGATGTTATTGGAACACATTTAAAGTTTTCTTTATGTATTAGATAATAGTTATCTTTTATATTTTGTAAATTTGGACAAATAAAAATGAAACAAGTAAAAAAAAATCTTTTTTTTTGTTTTTCTTGTGTATATGTCGGCCATATCACAAAATTACATATAAAAAGATTTTTGTTTCATTTTTCAAATTAAGACAAGCTTCACCAATATTTTACAAAGTGAGTTGAGAGAAAAGGGGTTGAAGAAAGAAAGAAAAACAAAGCTTGATTTGGAATTTTGTAAGTTTTTCACACTTTCTTCTACATGAAAATTATTTCAATTAATCTTATCTTCAATTGTGTTGCTAAGATTGAATCTCTACTCTTTAAGTTTGTAATTTATATGGTTGTAATCTTGTTTGAAGGTGTTTAACATGTATGTTTAATTAATTAAGCTAATTAGGTGTAATTATGCTTAATTGATTAATTAGAATTTAAAGTTGTCATTATAGAGTTGATTAGCCATTCATAATTAACCTATAATTGTTCTTGATTAATTTCATGATGGTGAGACTTGATTGATGTGGTAATTGGATGATTAAAGTATTGAATTTTGTCAATTTAATGTAAATTGTGCAATTTGAGTAATTTATGAAATTAGGGTTCTTAACCCATTCAAATTTTGGGGCTTTTCATATATATGATATATTTTGATGTATACTTGATGCATGTCAAATTTGGGATTGATTGGATTTGATCTTGATGTGTTTTGAACAAATTATAATTAATACAAAATCTGGGCTGTTTTTGTAATTCTGGAAAAATCTGGGCAGTTTCGAAATTCTGGAAAAGTTTCTGGTTTATGTTGCAAATTGTATAAATTATTTTGGGATTGATTTGGAATCAATTAAATATGTATTTGACAATTTGAGGACCAAAATGATTAATTTACAAAGTGTAGGGGTCTTATAGCAATTAATGATAAATCTGATTTTTCAGATAAAAATTCAGTTTTTATTTATTGAGTAATTAGAATAAATTGGTTTATTTTAATTGCCCAAGAAAATATTTATCGGAAATTATTTCGGAGTGAAAATACGCGAAAACGGTGAAAAATGGCATTACCGAGTAACGGCTGCCCAAACAGTGAACTGGGCACTGTTCGGGCAGCCCACGAACTGTCCAAATATTTTTGGGACTGACCTGGCCAGTCCCCATGAGCATTGGTCGGTCGGTTCGGCCGGAAATGCATTTTATGCTATTTTGCGGAAAAACTTTTTCGTAAAAGTTTCGCGATGTTTCTATATTATTTATGTCGTTATATGATATCGAATAAATATGTTTAGGTGAAATATGAATGAATCATCAATATTAGATATTGAATAATTTATTCGTAAGTTTAAAAATTTTAAACTACGATTTCGTTTGAACATCGCTTCTTCCGCTGCGCCTCCCTGATTTGACCCCAACATTTATCTCCCATGGCTACTTAACCATTTGCCTTCAAACAAGGGGAAAAAACAAAAAGAAAAAAAGAAACCCCAATGGCCCTATTTGTGAGCCTAGTTTCTTTGTACAGCATTTACCTCCGTCGCTGTTTCACCACCGCCGGCCTCTCCCAGCAATCTCTTAACATAGACGCAGAGTCGGCCCTTGGTTAAGGTGGGCGAGGCATTCGTCTATACCCTCCAGATTTTTTTTATAACTCTTAAATAACTAACGAATAAAGACCTCGAAATTTTAATATTATAATAATATATTATGGTTAAGAACCATGAATAAAAATTATCTTAGACTCCGAAGATCCCAAGATTGGCCCTGCATAGACAATCGATGAAACTTGCATTCACTAATGGTGTCCAAAACTCAACGATAAAAAAACCTTAAAAAAGCCATTGCTTGCCTTAAATATTAGTCTTCAGATTACAATTCATATATTATAATATAAGTAAAATTAATTTATATTCTCATATTTAGAGTCTCACCATTTACCCCAGTAGAATAGAATTAGCTACTCATGATTTGAATAAAAACTTGCATAATTTTATTACTGAAAGAAAAAAAGAAATTATAATAAAAATAAAACATACAAGACACTTCTTCCAAATTCTTCAAGAGAGAAAATGAAAGAATCATGAAGAAAATGAGTGGTGAGCACCTATATTTATAGTAGAAGTGTTTATCTCTCAATTATTAATTACAACTTTCCAAACCAAATACAAAATAATAAACTTTTACTAATTTTTTTTTTTTATTATTTTTGTTGATCATTTTGTAAACATTCGTCACAATCCACCTAAAGATAGATTGTGAAAGTTTTACTTTTTATTTTTTTTCTAATAATTAAAATTACATGTACACATTGGCTTCTTCACCCATTTCGACTCAGAACTAGAAAATCTTATCAACATTACAGTTGTAGATATTTGAGTTTTCTTTTATCTGGAACTGAAATAGCCTCAATCCGATATCGGAATAAAAAATTATTGTCAAAATAAGAAAATTACGCAATGTTGAAATTTCCGAAATTGTACACTGTTAGAACGCTCTTTTAAATTTTTGGTCCCCAAAATTCAAATGTCACGTCCATTTTTCTAGTTAAATATCCAAATTATTATTTCACCTACATAAGAAATAAAAATCACAATAAAAATATATAAACATAAATTTAATTATTATTTTACAAATGTGCTAAATTAAAGGGATTAATGAAATTATAAAAGGGTACACTTTTTGATATTCATCAATTCTTTTGCTGCGAAAATTAAATAACAATTCCACTTTATTTTTTTTTAGGTAAATAACCCAAAACCAAATCCTCTTCATAATCCATTCTTTAACCATACCAGTTACTTCTTAATTAATATATCCACAATCTCAAATACGAATTAGTATCCAACTCAATTTATATTGAGTATTAAATCAACAATTAAGAGATAAATTGAACGCACGTGGATTCAAATTATATAAATATTAACGGTTGATTCAATATTGCGCAAACAAATTATTTTAGCTAATCAGTGAATCATGATCCCTCAAACACCTCTCAATTCTCATCAACATCACTCACTATCACATAAAGAAACCAAAACTACTTCTCTATCTTTATCTCTCATGGCTACTTAATCATTTTCCCCCAAACAAGGGGAAAAAAAACAAAAAGAAAAAAGAAACCCTAATGGCCCCTTCTTTTATGACCCTAGCTTTTTTGTAGAGCATTTACCTCCGTCGATGCTTCACCACCGCCGGCCTCTCACAGCAATTTGTTAACATAGACGCAGAGCCGGCCCTCGACTAAGGTGGACGAGGCGTTCGTCTATAGCCTCCAGATTTTTTTTATTATTATTATTATGGGTTATTTACATTTTACTACTAAAGTTATGATAAAATAACAATTGGGTACTATGAATATTAACATATTATACTTTACTACTAAACTTATATATAATTTAACATTTTACTACTTTTCCATATAAATCGTTAGTTGACCGTCAGTTGACCTTGAAAAAGATTGTTTTCTCCTCAAAATAAAATAAAAGTAAAAATTACAATTATACCCTTTAAAAACATATCTAAATCTTATATATAACAATAAAAGAGATGCAATCAACAATCACATTTATAAAATACTTTAGTCTCTAAACTGTCCATAAAACCCAACAAAATAAATAATTTAATTTACCAAATTAATTTAATAATTAACTTTCTAATAATATCCAAAATACTTTAAAGTATAACAATAAAAGAGATGTAATAAAGAATCAGTAATTCTTTGTTCAATTATATTATTGGCAGTGGAATGGAACAATAAAGACAATGAGTAATCGTATTGTCAATATTTTTTTTAGTTTTTATTTTTGTTCTTCCTTTCGTAATGACAAAATCACCCTTTATTTTTTTAGAATATTTATAATTTATAATAATTTATGAGTTAAGACTCTTTTATCCTTACGATGTCAGCATGATGTCATTGTCAACTGACGGTCAACTAACGGTTTGGATGGAAAAGTAGTAAAATGTTAAATTTTATATAAGTTTAGTAGTAAAATGTAATATGTTAATATTCATAGTACCCAATTGTTATTTTATCATAACTTTAGTAGTAAAACATAAATAACCCTATTATTATTATAACGCTTGCCTTCATAAAGGCCTCCAAAACTCAAGGCAGTGATAATGAAGCCTTGGTTTATTGTGTGTGGGGATGTTGATGGCCATGAATCTCAACATCATTTTCAATTTTCATTATTGATGTAGGTCGATTGTGTGTGTGGTGCCATGCAAAATGGAAGTGTTTGGCCATACGTTATTTTATTATTTAGGTAAGTTATTTTATTATTTAGGTATGTTGTTTCTTTGTCAGGTGGACTTATTAATATGGACAATTAACACAAAAGTATTGTTTGGTGGGTGTGGTAGGTGTCAATATCGGCAACCATGAATAATATTTGTGTAATCTTGTTAATATGATATAAATATATTTTTACAAATCATTTATTAATTGTTTTATCATGTTAACTTGATAGTTGATAATCATGTTATTAATAGTGTAATCATCTCTTAATCGTGTCAAATATGAAATCAAACTATTTATTGTTGTTTTTATGTTTTTGGTTATATATAGAGTGATGATATTTTAACCCAAATCTAAATATCAAAATCTAACTATTTATTGAAGTCAATCTAATGGTAGATACTTAAATTCAAAAATCTATAATCATCAAAATTTAAACATATTTTTGACTTTAAATAGTATTTGGAAAATCAATGAAAAATCTTACAAAAATTAAATTAATTTATTTTACTATCTCACTATTTATTTAATGAAGCCCTATCAATTGAAAATAAATTTTTATAATAAAATTTTGGATTATTTAGCATTATTTGAAATTTTGGCAGGCTTTGTAAATGAAATGCTGGATTAAAGAGCAGCTCCATGTCCCATGAAATTTGGATTTCCAATAAACTATTATATAACATGGGGTTATTTATATTTTACTACTAAAGTTATGATAAAATAATAATTGGGTACTATGAATATTAACATATTACACTTACTACTAAATTTATATAAAATTTAACATTTTACTATTTTTCCATCTAAACCGTTAGTTGACAGTCAGTTGACCTTTAAAAAGATTGTTTTATCCTCAAAATAAAATAAAAGTACAAATTACAATTATACCCTTTAAAAACATATCTAAATCTTATATATAACAATAAAACAGATACAATCAACAATCACATTTATAAAAATACTTTAGTCTCTAAATTGTCCATAAAACCCAACAAAATAAATAATTTAATAATTAACTTTCTCATAAATTGTCCATAAAACCCAACAATGACAATGAGTAATCGTATTGTCAATATATTTTTTAGTTTTTATTTTTGTTCTTCCTTTCGTAATGACAAAATCACCCTTAATTTTTTTAGAATATTTATAATTTATAATAATTTATGGGTTAAGACTCTTTTATCCTTACGATATCAGCATGATGTCATTGTCAACTGACGGTCAACTAACGGTTTGGATGGAAAAGTAGTAAAATGTTAAATTTTATATAAGTTTAGTAGTAAAATGTAATATGTTAATATTCATAGTACCCAATTGTTATTTTATCATAACTTTAGTAGTAAAACGTAAATAACCCTAACATGGGGTAAGTATTTGATATAAGTGGTAATTATTTCTGTCAAGTCTTTAATAGATGAGTGTTATTAACTTACAGATTGGTAATAGTTATAAATTTGGCAAGGTAAAGTTATATAAATAATATCTGCAATGGACATGATCAAGCATTCTATTTTTGGGCCCTGAATCTATACAAATTGAGATGTTGGGCCTAGTGGGATAGGCCCAAAATGACTCTTCCAACTTCCAAGTGTTTCTAAATACATCTCAATATCATTTAATTAAAGTATTTAAGATTAAAAAATGTACTCAGTATTCGATTAAAGAATACTAGATTATCCCTCGTATTGCTACGGTTATTGAAAATTAACTTTAAAATACAAAGAAATAACAAATCTTCTCTATTATTATAACCTAATAATATGAGTTCTTATAAAAATGTGATTCAAATCCTAAATCACTATTTAATGATAATTAAAAAAACACGACATACGTATGTGCCACCGACTCTATGAAAAATACAATAAAAATGTAATGTTAGTAGATAAAGCAAATATACTTCGTGATTTTTCACACAAAAAAAATCCAAAATAACTCACTCTTTTTTCTTTGAATTTAATGCTTTTTCATCTTCATTTTCATTTTCGACGAACTCTACTTAAGTTAGCATTTACTTGTGATTCCAAGGTGTACATGAGTGGAAAAACCTAATATTTTGTTCTTAATTAGAATTTACTTGATCACCCAGCTCAATGTGTAATTATTTAGTGAATGTATTGAAACCAACAATATAAAATATCAACATACAATGAATCAAGGGATATATTAATTCATTGAACATAAGATTTAATAAAATATTGAAAAACTAAATAATCACAACTCTCTGTAATGTAGTTAGTGTATCAAGATTGTTACATACAATGAACTTCGCAAAAAATTCAATTTTGTCTCTTATCATATGCAGCGCCATGTGGTAGCACCACTCAAAAGAGGATACAAAAATATATGTAAGTAGGGTCTATCGACAGTACCTCTAAGGATACTTGATACCATTGGTTCAAACATGTAATTTTTATCATAAAATATGCAATTCAAACCATTAAACATGCAAACTCTGCCAATAAACACGGAACTTTTCAAAACATGAAATTAGTTGCATGTTTAATTGTTTGAGTTGCATGTTTAATGTTCAAAATAACATGTTTGTATCAAATGGTGTTTGATACCCTTGGATATCATAATAGTGGCCATGTAAGTATGATATGATTTGAATTAACAAATTATTATAAATTCATAAGAAAATAATTTTTTTTATCTATTAGTTTACATGACTGGCCCTAGTGTCCTCAGGATTCAGACGATTTTATATTTTGAGACCTTCTGTCCATAGCAAAATATTATAATAAAAAGATGTTAAAGCCCCTAACTATTAGTTATTTGTAGATAATAATAATAAAAAAAAAATTGGGAGCCATAAATGAGCCGTCTAACCCGTCTATGATAAAAGTGGGCCGAGTAGTTCATTTTTTCGATCATCCTTACATGGGACTCATTCTACATGATTTGTGTTTGTGAATATATAATTCATGTAAAAATCTATAAATGTTTTTTTAATGCTTTGTTCACTTTTTATTAATTTATTGTCTTGCAGAATCCATCGTAATTCATATCTATAAAAACAATACTAATGTCTTAAAAAAAATTACCATACAAATTGACGAGACAATATTATATTAATCTTATGTATTGCACATTATTTGAGAATTAAAAAATATATTAATGTGGAATTTAAGGCAATAATTTAACATTGTCATTTTTTTTTATGGGTATATTTAATTTAAGAGACAAGAGTTTTGAAAAAAATAAATATCGAAAGCGATAACCCAAAATCACAAATTTTTAATATTTGATAGTCAAGAAAATTGGATTTAAAAATATTTTAGAGGTCAAAATCATAATACACGCTTTGATTATTTTTGTACCATTCACATTATCCCTCCTAAAATAACTTCTAGATTGACATAAAATTCGACGTAGAGAAACAAAAAAAAAAACTTGTCCTTTTCACCCCCAAAAAAATTGTATGGGGTGCCTCCTATTAATTTTTATGAATATTAAAAAAAATTTACACAAAATAAAACTATAAATATAAAATGTGTAGTGTGAATATTGACATATCCGAACACCCATTAGGTATAGTTTTTTTAATTAAGCTTTTTCTAATTGAGTGTTTTAAAGTGGAAATTTTCTAAAAATATATAGATATTTTGAATAAATTAATTTTGGAAATATGTTGTAAATTCCTCAAATTCATTAAATAAGATATGTATATGTATATGTATACCATTGGAATTCTCAAGGGGTGTATGGGAGGTTGCAATCCTTGGAGGGTTGCAACCCACCCCAAGGGGTGCCCTAATGGCACCCCTCCATGCCTTATAAAAGAAGGCTTTTATTCCAAATACAAATACAGAAAATACAATCAATACCAAAGAATAAAAAAGAGGCATTGTTGTTTTCTTGTTTTGAGAGAGAGATCCACCATTTTGTATCCTAGTTCAAACACTTGTTAAGGAGTGCTCCTTGAACAAGTAGAATCCAAGTTATCCTGGGAGAACGTTGGCAATTCGAATCCGTAGAGCACCTGTGACGGGGCCAATAAGTTCTTAAGGACAGAGACTCTCTCGACTTGTTGATCTGTAATTGATTCCAGGTTTTGTCTTCAGGTTTTCTGTTTTAGGGTTTTTGCATCTAGATCTTCTTTTGGTAGTTGATCTGTTTGATTTGCATGTTATATTACTGTTTAATGACACTAATATTACAACAATCTTAAGAACTTATTGCTCTAGTGTTATTAGGTAGTAGTAATTCGCATGTTAGGGTTTGTATATTTTCTGTAAAATACGAACTGTGCATGAAAAAACCGTAGGGCGTTCGAACGCCCGACGCACGCGA
This sequence comes from Zanthoxylum bungeanum, assembly GCA_019454045.1. Lineage (NCBI taxonomy): Eukaryota > Viridiplantae > Streptophyta > Magnoliopsida > Sapindales > Rutaceae > Zanthoxylum > Zanthoxylum bungeanum. Next base: position 100,580 of record SKCR01043586.1, read on the forward strand.
AGGCAAAAATCTGAAAATTCGTAAGAACGTTCGAACGCGTCTTCAAACGCAACTCGAACGCGTCTTCAACGCAACTCGAACGCAAGCCTCTACCTTAGAACGTTCGAACGCGTATTGAACGCTATACGAACGTGAACTCTCTGGAATCATTCCGTTCGAACGCGTTATCGAACGCAACACGAACGTGAACTCTCTGGAAACACTTCGTTCGAACGCGTTATCAAACGCAACACGAACGCACACACACTGGACAGTCTCGTTCGAACGTAGATACGAACGTGACACTAACGATTTTGTCCTGGAATATCATAAAAGCAAACTTTATTTAATTTTAACTTGGTTAGTCATATACTGTAAACACATTAATCTTGGTAGTATAGATTTAAGTTATTATTAATTGTTCAATTATCACAAGCATTCACATAGTGATAAAGTTGAAATTGATTGGTTGTTGCATAATTGGTTGAGAATTTAAAGTGTAATTTTGCACAAGTAATTCCATCCAATCTTGATTGACATATATATCTACACTTATCGTATTAATTGTGTTATTGGAAAAGTGTAAATCTGGGTTTTGAATTGCTAAAAGATCCTATTGGAAAAGGGTTTTGAAGAATATTCGTTCATTCAATTTTCCTTAAGTATCTTTAGTTGAAATTCAAGGACTTGTGTTTATTGGAACTTTCGTCCATTAGAACAACAAGTGACTACCTAGTACATCACTTTGAACGAGATCATTCGTTGATCGTTGTGCAATTTGTCTTTCGTAGACTGATTGAACCTTGTTGATTTCCAGTTACAAATGGCTAGCGGAAATATCACGGTACCGGTCTCTCACGGAGAAAAGCCGGAGAAATTTGGTGGGGCAAATTTCAAACAGTGGCAGAGCAAAATGCTGTTCTACCTGACAACTCTCCAGTTGGCTAAATTCCTCAAAGATCCTCGGGGTTGTGGAGGGTGAATCTGAATTGGCCAAGGAAGAGCGAGAACAGACTTGGATGTCTGGAGACTTCTTATGCAAGAACTACCTTTTGGGTGGTCTTGACAATACCCTGTACAACGTGTACCAAGGCATGACTTCTGCGAAGGTTCTCTGGGAATCTCTCGAGAAGAAGTACAAAACCGAAGATGCCGGACAAAAGAAATTTGTCGTGGGTAGGTTCCTGGACTACAAGATGGTAGATTCAAGGACGGTGATGTCTCAGTTGGGTGAACTGCAATTGATCATTCATGAAATACTGGATGAGGGAATGAAACTCTGTGAGATGTTTCAAGTTGCCGCTATAATTGAAAAGTTGCCTCCATCATGGAAGGACTTCATGGGCTATCTGCAACACAGAAAGAAGCAGATGAGCCTTGAAGACCTTGGAGTTTGATTGAGAATCGAACATGACAACATGATGTCCGAGAAGGCCAGCTACAAGACTATGAAGTCTAAGGCCAACATCTTTAAGGATGTAAAGGGTAGCAAGAAAAGAAAGAACAGTGAAGCTGATTCTTCCCAAGCGAACAAGAAGTTCAATGGGAAGTGCTACAACTGTGAAAAGAGCGGTCATATGACAAACAGGACTGCAGAAACAAGATATCTCAGGACAATGGCAGGAAAAATGAGGCCTATGTCGCTGAAGATGAGCAGTTAACTGATGAGATTTCAGAAATGAATCTCTCAGCAGTGGTAACTGAAGCCAACTTGGTTGGGAATCCGAGAGAATGATGGGTAGACACTAGGGCTACTCGTCATATCTGTGCTGATAGCAAGATGTTTTCCTCGTATCAGAAAGGTCGATGGCGGCGATCATCTGACAATGGGAAACTCGTCTACCTCTAGAGTGGTTGGACAAGGCACAATGGTTCTGAAAATGATATCCGGAACGGAGCTTACATATGAGAATGTTTGCATGTTCCAGATATTCTGAAGAACTCGGTCTCGGGTTTGTATTTGTTTCTGACAAGATTGTATTGACCGAAAATGATATCTATGTAGGAAAAGGATACCTCGCTGAGGGCCTTTTCAATGACTGTCAATTGTGCTATTAATAAAGCTGAAACTTCTGCTTATATTATTGAGTCACAAAATGTATGGCATGAGAGGTTAGGACATGTTAATTATGATACAATGCGTACATTAATTAACATGAACCTTATACCTAAATTTTCATTGATAGCCAACATGAGTGTGAGGCATGTGTTGAAGCAAAAATACATAGAACATCATAGAACGAAGTTCTGAACCCTTGGAACTTGTACACACTGACGTGTGTGACATGAATATTGTGCAAATAAGAGGCGGCGGTAAAAAGTACTTTGTCACTTTTATCGATGAAAGCACAAGATTCTGTTAAGTATTTGCTGAGGAGCAAAGCTGAAGCTATTGATTGAGCTTTATACACTGAGAACGAAGTTGCAAATCAACTTGGCAAGTAAATCAAAAGAATCAGAAGTGATAGTGGTGGTGAATATGTTTCATCATTCGGTGAATATTGTTCTGTGCACGGAATTATTCACGAAACCACTGCTCCTTATTCTCCTCAATGGGATTGCTGAGTGCAAAAACCGAACGTTGAAGGAATTGATGAATGCCATGTTGACTAGTTCTGGCTTACCTCAGAACTTGTGGGGGAAAGCCCTGCTTTCCGCGAACTACGTTCTGAACAAGCTTCCTCACAGGAGATTAGACAAGACACCATATGAGTTGTGGAAAGGTTATGTACCTTCCTACAAATATCTGAAAATGTGGGGGTGTCTTGCCAATTGCCAAGGTGATGGTTCCTAAACCTAAGAAGGTGGAATATGACCCAAAACTGTTGACTGTATATTCATCAGATATACTTGCAACAGTAATGCATATCGATTCTTGGCACACAAGTATGAGATTCCTGACATCAATCCAAATGTGATGATTGAGTCAAGGAATGCAATATTTTTGAAGAGACATTTCCTTGTAAGGAAAGACAAAGAAAATAGTCTCAAAAAGATCTGTTGATACTGTCAAGGACAGTGATCAGGTTGACCAAGAGTCAGATCCGATTTTCTGACATATTTGTTAGAAAATGAGCCTCAAAGCTATAAAGAAGCAATGTCTTCTTGGAGGCACCTCTGAGGAAAGAGTCGATTATCAGTGAGATTGATTCAATCCTACAGAACCATACTTGGGAGTTGGTTGATCTTCCTCCAGGTTGTAAGCCACTGAGCTACAAATGGAAAGATGAAAATGGATGGATCAATAGATAAGTACAAGGCGAGGTTTGTCATAAAAGATTATAGACAGTAAGAAGGCCTTGTTTACTTTGACACCTATCCACCAGTGATTCGTATCACATCAGTAGAATGCTTATAGCCATAGCAGCTATATTTGGTCTTGAAATACATCAAAAGGATGTAAAGACGTTATTCTTGAATGGTGAATTGGATGAAGAGACTTACATGGAACAACCAGAAGGGTTTAATGTTCCTGGATAAGAACAGAAGGTGTGCAAACTTGTAAAATCCTTGTACGGATTAAAACAAGCACCTAGACAATGACATGAGAACATTGACAAAGAGATGTTGTCAAGTGGGTTTAAAACCGATGAGTGTGATAAGTGTATATACGCCAAATCAACTCAAGAATGATATGTCGTTGTATGTCTCTATGTAGACGATATGCTGATAATTGGTAATAATCATGAGTTGATTCAGTTTACCAAGAAAGTGTTAACCAGCAAATTTGATATGAAAGATTTGGGAGTAGCTAACCTAACTCTTCCTCTATCAAAGAATACTGGCTTAAGCATATCGCAATTAGAGTATTCAAGGATCATCGGAAGTCTGATGTATCTCACGAATTGCACACGAACTGATATCGCTCAAGCTGTGAATAGGCTTAGCAGATATACTAGCAATCCAGGACATAACCACTGAAAAGCCATAGTAAGTGTTTTGAGGTATAAGAAACTTCAAAATATGGGCTACATTACGAGAGATATCCTGCTGTTCTAGAGGGATACAGCGATGCTGGATATCTGATATAGTGGATTCCAAATCTACGGTTGGATTTGTTTTCACACTTGGTAATGCAGCCGTGTCATGGAAATCCTCGAGGCAAACATGTGTTGCCCAGTCTACTATGGAATCTGAGTTCATAGCATTAGACAAAAACAGCGGAAGAAGCAGAATGGCTTAGAAACTTCCTGGAGGATATTCCTAGTTGGGCCAAACCGGTGCCAACGATTAGCATACATTGTGAAAGCCAATCGGCTATTGGGAGAGCCCAAAATACAATGTATAATGGTAAGTCTCGACACATACGTCGGAGACATAATACCATACGTCAACTGCTCTCAAGTGGCATAATAACGATCGATTATGTCAGGTCGAAGGAAAACCTAGCGGATCCACTAACTAAAGGTTTACCTCGAGAGCAAGTTGAGAAGTCATCGAGGGGAATGGGCTTGAAGCCTATAATCTAAGAATTGTCACTGTGGAAACCCAACCTAGCTGACTGGAGATCCCAAGATCTAGGTTCAAAAAGGGACAACAGAAACTTTGTGCAATTCAAAACAAGCACTGAAGAGTTTTGTACTCTTTCCCATTCCGATAATGACGCTGAGTGCTGTCTGTCATTGGTTAGGATAAGCTAAGGCTTTTAATGATCACTATATTAGGAGATGAGTCCTAATGGGGGTAAAGACAGATTACCTCTTCATAGTAGATCACCTATTTCAAGTAAGAAGTGAGGCCGCTTCCATGGGAACCTTTAAAGGCGGGTTACCCTAAAGTGCTTGATGAATCCGGACCGTTGTTCAGGGCCCGAAATGAACACAACCGTAGAACGGGAAAATGGTCGAATTAAAGCTGTGTGTTGGCAATTGTCTTGGTTTACACCAACGGCAGAACAGTTCAAGACTATGGGTCACTGGTTTGCCAAGTAAATCCGATTGTCATTCACTAGGAAAGGTTCAAGGCGAAAGCTACCTATTTCGATGCAGCTTTAGCTCACGGTATCTCTCTCACGTGCCTGAATGAATATTTGAAGAATTGTGGGGGATTGTTGTAAATTCCTCAAATTCATTAAATAAGATATGTATATGTATATGTATACCATTGGAATTTCAAGGGTGGGTGTAGGAGGTTGCAATCCTTGGAGGGTTGCAACCCACCCCAAGGGGTGCCCTATTGGCACCCTCCATGCCTTATAAAAGAAGGCTTTTATTCCAAATACAAATATACAGAAATATACAATCAATATCAAAAATAAAAAAAGGCATTGTTGTGTTTTCTTTGTTTTGAGAGAGAGATCCACCATTTTGATCCTAGTTCAAACACTTGTTAAGGAGTGCTCCTTGAACAAGTAGAATCCAAGTTATCCTGGGAGAACGTTGGCAATTCGAATCCGTAGAGCACCTGTGACGGGGCCAATAAGTTCTTAAGGACAGAGATCTTCTCGACTTGGATTGTTTCTGTAATCCCAATTTCCAGGTTTTGTCTTCAAGTTTTCTGGTTTTAGGGTTTTGCATCTAGATCTTCTTTTGGTAGTTTGATCTGTTTGATTTGCATTGTATATTACTGTACTACAAAAGAAACAAATAATATTTTAATTAATTAATTTAGTTATTACATTTATACTTTCTAAAAAATAAAATTTAAAAAACTCTTTTGATCAACAGTGAAGAAAATATCAAACGCCCTTAATGGTCCGTTTGATATAACTTTTTAAATAAAGCTTCTTAAAATATATCTTTTAGATAGAGCTTTAGAAGTAAAGTTTTTGATAAAAAAAATTTCAGGTATTTGGTTGTGAGTGAAAGTCTGAAAGATTTTATTAAATATTATAAAATTATTTTTTCGGATAATTTTTTTTTTAAGTTGTGTTATGAAAGAGATGAAATAATATTGTTAAATTAAATAATAGTATTATAGAAAATTTAAATCTTTAAAAAAACTTTCCAAGTTCTACTTACTTACAAAAGTCCAAATTTTAAGCTTTTGCTAGTAGAGGCAAACTAATTTTTTTAATCATCAAAAGCTCTACTTAAAATATAATCAAATATTACAAAAAAATTTGAGAATAATTTTTTAGGATTAAAAATTCCTTACCTCTATTAGAAGTAACTGTAAAACACATGTCTAGAAAAACATTTCTCTCTCTCAAATCTATTAGGAACTCTATTTAATATCATTTAAATACAGATTTTACAGTAAAACTTTCAGAAATAATTTTTTGCAAAATTTTTTAGGTGTTTGATTGTGATTAAAAGTATTTATTTAAAAATTATAATTTTTTTTAAGGATGTGTTATAAAAAAAGAAGATAATATTATAAAATAAAATAATGATATTTTAAATAATTCAACTCTTTTAAAAGAAACTTTTTAAATTCTACTCTCAATAACCTAAATTTTGATATTTTAATAATTTTTTCAAATTCTTAATCTTATTTTAAATATAATCAAACACGACTAATTTTTTTTAAGAGCACTAACTCGAATTAAATTTTTTATTTTTCAGATTACATTGGCGACATCCAATCAAATCCCACCGTCCATAACTAAAGATTAAAAGTAAAAAAAAGGTAATCTAATCAAACGGGCAAAACAACCCAAGACAAAACACCTAAAATAGAACTTCCCACACACAAACAAATCCGATATAAAGACAAAAAGGTCCAAAGTGTACGTAGTTTGGTCGTAAGTGTGGCAAGAAGTGGAGTCCAATCACTTTGTTTGTTGGTCATAACAGAGTTGTGTTAGTTTCCCAAGAAGAATATATATATATATATATATATATATATATATATTTTCATATTATTATTATTATTATTATTATTATTATTATGGAAATTATCCTCCATCTAATTAAAAAAATTCCAAAAAAAACATAACAATATTTAATAATTATAAATATTTTACACAGAAAAAATTCATTATAAAAAGAATATTAAATACTAAAAAAAGTAATAATTTAGTTAACTTATTATTCTCTTTTAAACCATCTTTATTTATTTTATTTATTTTATTTTATTTATAACTTTGACTAAAACAAGAGAAGTACAAGCACAAGCAAATAAGCAAGAGAAGCAAGAAGCCGATAGCTTTGCAGCTTTCGGCGCTCTTTCTCTCTCTCTCTCTCTTTCCCTCCTCTTCAAGATTTATTTTATTTATATATATTTATTAATATTAGTTACACAAAATCTATTATAAGAAGATATACACTGTAAGCAGGAACCAATTACTTAAGGAAATTAGTGAATCACTTAAATCTACAGGGACCCTTTTGGCTGTTTAGCTTACAAAGACTTTATTTTTATCTGGTAAAGCTTTGAATTTTGCTCAATTTTTCTCTTTGTAGATCTTTCTTTTGGTTTTTTGTTATCTGGGTTCATTTTTGTTCTTAGATCTTTCTGTTGCTTTGACTGTATGTATATCAAGATGCAATTTTTATTTACATATCGTTCTCATTTTTGCTGGTATCTTTAAAGTTATCTTGTTGATTTTTGTTTTATTTTTTCTGGGTGGAAATTTTCTGGCAGGTATTGTGTATGTGAATGCTAATTGTTTTTTCATTAGTTGTAGTTCTTGATCTTTTGAAAGTTTCATGCTAAATTAATGGATTAGAACATGTATTAAATAGCTGGATTTTGTAAATTTTAAGAAGTTATATAAATTGCAGTACTGCTAATGATTTCTATCAAAAGGAAGTAGGTTCCGTACGAAATTTGGACTGAAATAGAGTTATTAGTGTAGGCCAAAAACCAAATCTGACTCTATTGTCCGTATTAGTTACATGCTTAATGTAACAGGGTTTATTATTTGCGTGCATAAATGCGAAATGCAGGACTCTGCATCTATTTAGTGTGTGCCATTAATTATCTATACTTTCTACGTGTTTTAGCTGATGCTTCTTACAGTTGGCTCAACTTGAATTCACGTGAAATGTCATATAGTATTTGTCTTTAGTGCGATATGTTCGAGTTGATCAAATACAACACTTGATGCATTTCTGGCAAATGTTGTTAGAGTCTCTGGCACATTTGGCATTTTGGTTTTGTATCATGTGTATGTTGCGGCAACTGCGTATAATGTTTTCAACGTTCGAGTACTGCCAATATGGAAATATGGCTTAAATATGCTGGCTTCAGCTCAAAAATGACTTGGGTGTATATATGTAACATGTCTGGATTTTGGTTTTTGAGCCAATGGCTTGCAACCATACTACATAACGTTTACTTTGTCCCAAGCTTCAAGATCTAATTTCTGCGAGAATCAAACATGTTAATCATGGGATTGAGCATATGTCGGAGAGATTGATGTCGTAACTGCTTAAGCTCTTTGTTTGAGGATGATATTCCTAATCCTTAAATACTTACATGCTTTTGAACCAGGTCAGCTATTAAATTATGATTCCGCATTATTGAAGTAAATTGAAGACACACATGACACTTAGTGGAGCTTGACCATTGCATCTTCTATGCTATCTATTTTAAAAGAAAATATGGGCTTACTCTGCAGCAAAAACAGACATTACAATGATGCAGATTCTGAAGAGAATGCTCAGGTGAGCTTTTGCTGAGTGCTAGTAGTTCAACTATTTGTAATTCAATGAGTAATTATGCTTTAATAATCTCTTATTGTTTTGTATTTGCATTCTTTATAAAATAATATTAGGCTTGAATTTAATATTCTGTATATGAATTTCCAGACGGCTGAAATTGAAAGGCGTATTGAACAAGAAACAAAGGCTGAAAAGCATATTCAGAAACTACTTCTACTTGGTGAGTAGAACTCAAGAAACCCTTTTTCATTGCTAGATTTTTTAATTTTTACGCATGCAGTTAGTTAAGCATTTCAAAGTTACAGCTTGTTACAGTTTTAAAACTTGAATTTCAATTATTGAGGGAAACATATCGGCATATTGCATGGTCTCTATTACTTTGCTTTGCACAATTGGAGGAATAAAAATATTTTTTTAAGTAGTGACCAAACTCTTCACCATTTTGGTACTGGCGTAGATATTGAACTTGAGGCCGGGATTTATGTTTTACAGACATTTAGTCTTTTCTGTTCCGTATCTTGCTGATGCCCTCCTTTAGCCACCTAGATTCCTGCCGTCCCCTTTGCTCTGTGCTTTTAAGTACTTTAACTTGCTTATATTATGCTTTTATTTTCCTTGCCTTAGTTCTACTTTCAGTTGCCCACATTCTTCTTATTTTGTTTTCTTTATGGTCGATCTGAAATGATATAATCAAAATCTTATGTTGCTAAGGTGCTGGAGAGTCTGGGAAGTCAACAATTTTTAAGCAGGCAAGACATACTAATGGTTTTCTCTTTATCAAAGCATTTTGTCTTGTACTTTAAGAATGCTGATATATGTATATTTCTTGCGTGTAACTGTATGCAGATAAAACTTTTGTTCCAAACTGGTTTTGACGAGGCAGAGCTAAAGAGCTATATTTCAGTCATCCATGCCAATGTTTATCAGACTATAAAAGTACGCAATATTTGAAAGGGTGTGTTGGTTATTTCCCTTTTCGAATAATGTTGTGTGTGGCGTCAGCAGTTTATAATCTAGCATATCAATACTATTGTGGGATGAGAATAATTTTCTTCTAACAGAACAGCTACATGGATAGTTGTAATCCTTGAATATAAAGTGTAGTCAATATGGTCTGAGCAGGTATTGTATGATGGGTCGAAGGAATTGGCGCAGAACGAAACAGATTCCATGAAGTATGTTGTATCCAGTGAAAATAAGGTATGCATTCATCGTTTTCCATCTATTAACTTGCCTTTTGCTAGAATATCTCCTGTTTTGGGTAAATAAAATTCCCTAGTTAAAAAAGTATCTGATTGCATGGCTACTAAAATTCTTATTTTGTGTTTATTAAATATATTGCTAATTGGGTGGATTTTGCTTCTCTTTCTGTTTTCCTTTTATGATATGTTGCTTTCTCTATCCTCTGTTCACAAATTTGTACACTCATTAAAGTTTTTCTACCAGGATATTGGTGAAAAGCTATCAGAAATTGGAGGCAGGTTGGATTATCCCCGTCTGAATAAAGAGCTTGCAGAGGATATAGAAACACTGTGGAAAGATCCTGCTATTCAGGTGGCTGTTGCATAATGTAGAAGCATGTGCTGATTGCTACATCAGTCTCATTGCTTGTTATATAGGTTATGCACTTACACTTATAAGAATCTTGATCATAGTTTACACTATTCGTGTAGGAAACTTATGCTCGTGGTAACGAACTTCAACTTCCAGACTCTGCAAATTATTTCATGGAAAATTTGCAAAGATCGTCTGATGCAAATTATGTTCCAACAAAGGTATCTAATATATATAGTAGTGCTCTGTTTCTTCTAAAGAATGACTTAATTGTTGATTTCTACTTAATTAATTCAGTGATCTTATTGTGTTGATGGTCATTAATGTAATAGATACTAAAGAGCATTAGTGAGTTATATTTCTATTCTTTCGATATGTTTTTCAGTAGCTTGGGGAAGTACACATGTTATTTTTTAATATATTTAAAAAGTAGGGGGCGGGCTAAGTCCAAATTAAATTTTTAGCCACCCCTCCCCCATGATTCGAACACCGAGTGGCTAGCTAAGGAAAACTGCTTAAAAACCACTCAGTCAAGCCCTTGGGAGCTAAGTACATATGTTATCGTATCAAGTCAATTACCCCTTGCATTTTAGCCTCCCCATATGAATATTTCTCTATTCACAAGAAATTTATATAATAATATTATGATTCCTTCTAACTGTTTTTCATCATACTTTGGTGTTGTAGGATGATGTTCTCTATGCAAGAATTCGAACAACCGGTGTTGTAGAGATCCAGTTTAGGTAAATGTTTTGTTCAAGTGTAGCAGATGACCAGGACATCTTCTGTGACGCTTAATCTTGTCTTCAGTACTACCCCCTTTTCTCATAATTGCCTATATTACTTAATTCTTTTTCTTGACACACAGCCATGTGATCATGTTTATTTTCCTCATAGGCATGCAAATAATTTTAAATTCAACCACACTAAAGGATATCCTTATAAAGTTGTATGAAATGATGTGTGTATGTTTCTTGTCACATATGGTAGAATGGTGCATAATGTATCATTTGTTGAGCAATTTAAACTCTGTTCACATGTATTCTGCTATATGGTTTTATGAGGGACTTAATTTTCCATGTTTTGGCAGCCCCGTCGGAGAACATAAGAAAAGTGGCGAAGTATATAGACTCTTTGATGTTGGAGGTCAGAGAAATGAGAGAAGGAAATGGATCCATCTATTTGAAGGTGTTTCAGCTGTAATATTTTGTGCTGCAATTAGCGAGTAAGAATGTCATTACTTTCGTTAATACCTTATAGCTCTGTATGCATGTAGATCTTGCACAAGCACAAATTAAAGAACTTTTGTCGTATATCTTAATAGCTTTAGATTGACTCTTTTTACTTAACATCCAAAACAACTGTCTTTCTATCACCCTGATATGATAATTGTGCTGTTTCAGGTATGATCAAACGCTCTTTGAGGATGAACAAAAGAACCGCATGATGGAGACAAAGGAACTCTTTGACTGGGTCCTGAAGCAGCCGTGTTTTGAGGTTTTTCCTTCTTTACCACTTCTGCTTTGCATATTACTGCATTTGTTGCATTGCGTGCATGTTTTGGGAATTCATTGACAAAGGCAGTTGGAATTTCTTTTTAAAAATTTATTTGGTTTCTTCGTGCAGAAAACATCCTTCATGCTGTTTCTAAACAAGTTTGATATATTTGAAAAGAAGGTTCTAAAGGTAAGCGCCAATTGAGCAAGAGATTTATTTAAAAGAGCAAAAATTTGTATCAGTTTGTGTTTTTGAATTTCTATATTTAATAGGTGCCACTGAATGTGTGTGAGTGGTTCAAAGACTACCAGCCAGCATCAACGGGAAAACAAGAGATTGAGCATGCATACGAGTAAGAATTTATATATTTCTAGTCCGTCCTTGTGACAAGGGCAAGTTTGAGCAAGAAATCATAAATATAACTTTGCCCCCTTTTTACAATAACCTTAAAGATGCGCTAAATGCTACTACCATGTAGATAGGAAGTACATGATTCCGTGTTATAAACTTTCTATTCAGATTTGTCAAGAAGAAATTTGAAGAGTTGTATTTTCAAAGCACAGCCCCTGATCGAGTAGACCGAGTCTTCAAAATCTACAGAACCACGGCCCTTGATCAGAAACTCGTGAAGAAGACTTTCAAGCTAGTAGACGAGACTTTGAGACGGAGACATCTTTTTGAGGCGGGGTTATTGTGACTTGAACAGCTATTTAAGTTGAAAGAAACAATCCCATTTGTTAACCGCCGGCATATCACATTCTCAGAGGCAAAAGTTTTGGAATTTCATTTGTTCTTCACACGGTTTCCATAAGAATTTATCTACTGATTATTTCATATTAACTAAGAAACACATCCCAGAAGGAGTATGTATTGAGGAAATAGATTTTGATTTCATGATACTTTTTATTATGATGGATGATTGGTATTTGATCCTTCATGTAGAGAATAATAATCTCTCAAGATTTTCTACACAAAATGGGAAATTTATGGAATGGCCCAAACTCAGGGTTAATTTACAAATATAGTCTATTTATCAATTTTCTTTGGCAAGTCGTCAATATTTTGGACAATTAAGAGGATAGTGAGTGATTATTATATATGCTATTTCCAGATCCAATGCTGTGATACAGAGAAGTCATCATCAAGACCAAGTTGGAATATTTGAAGTTTGGTATTCTTGGATTCTCATGCCTTTTAGACACAACAATGACATTCATACAACATTTTATACAACCAAATATAATTAGAAATAAATTTATTCTCCTTTTACCCTTTGTGTTTTTCTAATTACATTTTGTTGTATAAATTATTGTACAAAGTATTATATATATATTAATATCTTTGGAAATCCCGCTGCCAAACCATCTCTTCTGGGCTTAAGCGGAACAAGTAAAATCCCTGACTGCCTCGGACTCTTATAAGAAACACACTACCTGGATTTGAACTCAGGACCTGAAGGTCAGGTCCCAACCACGTCTCTTAGAGACTTATTATATGAATATCATTATTGCTTTAAACACCCATCAATAAAGGTAATATTAAATTTTTAATGAAGAAAACCACAACCAATTGGTCAAATCTCTTTTTTTGGGAGGGACTTGAATATCTTTCTTGCAATTTGGGTTGTTCTTTTCAAGCATTTACTTGTCAAAAGCTTTCTTTATTTCTTGAACCATCAAGTTTTGTGCAAGGAGACAAGGGATATATCAAAATCAAATAAAAGGGACACTCACTTTGCTTAATGGACAGTGGTCCATTGTTTCCCATATTAGGTGGTGGTGGTGATCGGAGAAAGAGCCCAATTTAGTGAATATTTATAGTAACTGAATCTTAATTTTATATTGTTATTAAAGAATGCGCGGTAGAAGATTTTTTTTTAAAAATTTTTTTTTAATACAATTCAATTCAATTCATTACTGGATCCAAATTCCTTAAAAACTCTAAAAAATATGTCCCATTATTTTAATTATTTTTTTTAAAAAAAAAATCTCTCCATAAGGTAAAGTTTTGTTGGGCAGTACTGATCATATTAACATGGTAGTGATGTGACTTTTTAGAACCTATTTAATATAATTTGATAAACTATGTTCAATCGGGGAAAACCTTAAATTTAACACAAAGAGGTGCTTATCATATATTTAAATATTGTAATTGCTTGTTTGTTGTAATAATAGAATATGTATAGTTGTTTAAATAAAAAATCTCTACATACAGGCCATCTGTTTAATAGCATGAACCATTAGATTCCAATGGTTCATAACCAACCTTATTATTGATGGTGATTTTTTATCCCGAAAAATGGTTAAATATCGAAGATGGGTAGAGTGAAGATTACATAATCAAAAGTGAGGTTCCAAAGATCCAAAGGCTCAAAAAGAGATGAGGTCTGACAGAGACCTGACCTCGTTGTACAGAGGAGAAATCCTGATAACAGAGCGTCTTGAGGATGAAGATAGTTGTGATATCGACTCTACCACATGAAAAATGTTGATTTAGGATATTTTGATAGTTTGAATAGCTCGAACCGAGGAGGTCATTGTTTGAGAACCCGACGTAGTTAAAGAAGAGCTAAAAGGAGATTTGATCAATAGCATATGCCTCGGTGTGCCGACCCGAGGAACGAAGATGGTATCACAGGCTGACCAGTATTGAAGTCATGTGATGTATGTCCTACTTGGGATGATGTGCTTCCAGAAGGCTAATGATGACATATGGAAAGCAGTGGTCCACAGTGGTCGTAGGTCTTGCTAGCCATCATAGGTCGGTACAGTGACAGAATAGTGGCAGAGCAGAGCTGTCATAGGCCGCCATAGGCCGGTGCAGTAGCAGAGGAATAAGCTAATCTGATTGGCTAGATTATATGTGGTTGAGACTGGCAGTAACTATAGATGACCTAGTGACATCAGCTAACATCATGGTTAGTGGAACAATATATTTTTGAAGCATATATAAAGCGGTTGAAGTCATAAATTCAAGGGCTAGCAACTTTTGCATTTCACTTTTTGTAAAAGCCAAAAGCTTAAGAACTAGAGATACAGAGAGAAAGCTGATAAGTTACCTGACCATTTGAGAGAATTATATCGACTTGATAAGACCCGAGGTGTGTCATTGCTATAATTCACTCCCCCATTTGTAGCTCAAGTCGGTCTTGACCCCGAGCCATAATAAAATATCTATCTTCTCCCGTGAACATATATTGGAGCCACTCTCCTCCGAATCACGTAAACTCTGTGTTTATCCTATCTACATGTTAATTTTATGCGGTTCCCACTAACCAAACAAATTCACCGTTCGGTGAGATTTATTCGAGGGTTGAATTCATTATTTTTCCATTCGAACAAAAAACAATCGCCAATAGTTGGCATCATCTGTGGGGATCGGTTCAAAAAGAGATACAACACACTAAGATGATGGCAGAGGATGGGAATCATAGAGCTCCAAAGGCCTCAACAGCTGAATGGATGGAAAAGATAAAACAGAACTTACAGTTAGAAAAGGAAAAAGCTATAGAGGAAAGAGAGGCAACCCAAATCATTATGAAGACCGTGATGGAGAAAATAAAGAAGTTGGAAAAGTGGTCGGGAGAACCAGCTCAAGCAGGGTCGAGTATAAGGAAGGAAGAGATTGCTAGCGGAAAGATGATAGTTGGAATAAAAGAGGATTGAGAGATTGCTGGGAGGAGAAACCCATGCAAAGTGAGGTCGGTGATAATAGCCAGCGAAGCACCAACAGAAGAGATTCGGGGGAGATGTGATGATAGACGAACACCTGAATCATCCAGTAATAGCCTATGCTTTGGGGAGAGTGACCTGAGGCATTATCAAAAACGGTGGCATAGAGCTCCGAGTGGGGAAATATACCACGCTCAGAGAAAAGAGTATAAGGAAGCCTCCAACAGAGGACAAGAAGACCCAGATCATCCAGTTTATTCTATACTTTTGGGAGAGTGACATAAGGTGTTATAAAAAACGGAGGCATAGAGCTCCGAGTGGGAAAAGATATCACGCTCGGAGAATGGAGTATGTGGAAGCCTCCAGCAGAGGGCATAAAGACATCGAGAGCCACTTGATGGATTAGTTCTATAGGGAAATGACAATATGAGAGTTGGGCATGCGAGGAGGTGCCAGAGATGATCAAGATATGGAGACAACGTCTTCTTTCTCAAAAGATGTGCCGGAAACAGAGCTCCCGATGAGGTTATCTATGCCTACGATGGACATTTACAAGGGAAATACATACCCTAAGTCTCATGTTAAAAAGTTCATCTTGCTAATGGAGATCCAAGGCATGGTCATGAAAGTAGTTTACAAGGTGTTCCTACTGACCTTAGGAAGACTGACCAACTTATGGTTTATGAATCCGACTCTTGGGAGTATCAACAGTTTCTCCAAGTTGAGGAAGTCTTTCGTGCGTAACTTCACAAGGGTGTGCGCATCTAGAAAGATAATTGGGTCACTAAGGACGATGAAGTAGCGTGACGAAGAGCTCCTGAAGAACTTTATAGATAGATACCACAATTTGGTATTAGAAGTAAGGGCATATGAGTCATCAGAAGCGTTGGAGAGCTTTAAATGAGCGTTGATGGTTGGGAGATTGTGGTCTCACCTCAGGATTCAGTAAGTGTCGGACTATGCAACAACCTTGGAACAGTCTAAGATGTTTGTGTTACTAAAAGAGGATGATAAAATAGCCCAAAAAGGGATTGCTTGGGTGAAGAAAGTGTTGGACAATTATGACCCATAACATCACTATTTGTACAGATCATGGTGTTGTTGTACAAATTAACTATGTGATAAAGGAAATTACCCTTTTATCATTTGTAATTAGATTACCAAGATGTATAAATGATAAAAGGTCCATATGATTAGTTCCGGATTGAGATGATATGAGACAGTATCAATCCACGAAGGTTTAATCATTAAATATCCCTAGTCGGAGTATTATCGAGATTGGACATCGATAATGCGTAAAAGACTAGTATTACACTTGTGCGCGTTGTGGGAGCATAACATCATAGTTCTCATATATTTGGGTATAGGATACTCATGCAAGTGTAATATGAGGTTGTTTTTACTGATGGTACGGAAACAGCTTCGCTCCGGATAGACCCCTCGGAATTCCATTGGTAGTATGACTATGTGTCTATGGAAGTCCGAATCAGGGTAGGTGTATTTGGTCTTAACCTGAGACTTGCACCGCTAATACTTGCGACAATCAATATACTTTGGTTTTGGTCGTCCAGGGCTTTAACATGTTCTGTGTACGCCTCTTCTGGGTATATTGAGAATCGTAGTGTATTGGGTGTGATGTCAAGACGGAAGTATCACTCCAGTCATAGTGGAGATGATGATCACGTAGGATACGGAACTGGTGCTCTTATATGCTGCAGCTATCGGGATATTATGACTAGGTCATGTTTATCCGATTATAGAGACTAGTTACCAAAGATCTGATATGTGCTTCGTACGGGGCAGACACAATTCCAGCCTCAGGCCTAGCACGTGACATCCGATGCTGGATCGTAATACGCAATACTACATATACTACGTCTGATATAAATCATATATTCCAGTAAGAATATTTCTGGAGAATTAGGTAGGCACGGTGCTTTGCTAGAAGCCAACCATGTCTTGTAAACCGGTAAAAACGTAGTACTAGGTACGTACGTGTTCGGATAATCCGACGACCGGATTTACTGCCAACATATCCGGGGATCTCATGGGTCGCTTCCCGAAGATTCACCGATGACGTATGACTCGCACTTTATTAATATGGGATTAATTATAAGAGAGAGAAAGAGAGAACGATTAATTTGGAATTAATCGATAAAATAATATATTCGATATATTATACGAAATTGGATTTCGACGCGGAATTAAAATTAGATTTTAATTTGGGCGAACGAATTAATTTAGAATTAATTCGCTAGCGACGTGAATAATAATTTTTCTAGGCATAATTATTTAATTAAATTTGATTTAATTACGTCGCAACGGAAAATTCGTTAAATTGGAATTAGCGAACTCGAGCCCGGGAGTGTTTGCGGGCCCACTCTCATTTCGAATTCAAGTGCGACCCACAAGTCACATCTAGCGTCAAATCACTAGTCAATCAAGTGATGTAAGTCACATCACTTTGAGTGAAGTGATGCTTGTCATCATTGATTGATGTGAATAGTTGATGGTGGTTGTTGAATGCATTTAATGTATTTTTGCCTCCAAAATTGTTAAGCTTTTTGGAAAAGCTTTGACCAAAATTTTGAAAGCAATTTTGGTATATATTTTTGGAAAACATTTTTTCACAAAATAATCAACACAACCACTTCTCTTCTCTCCCACATGTTTCGGCCAAGGGCAAAATATTTTCCTCTCTCATTTTTCTTCTCTAAACCGTGAACTAGAAGAAGGAACTAGGAAGATTTGTGGCAAATCTTACCAATGCTAGCACATGAAGAGTCATCCAAGGTGATATGGAAACAAACTCATGAGCATGGAATCACAACACAAAGCTTGGAGCTTGGAGATTCATCCATGGAGTTGACCGAAAATGGAGGAGCACAAAGGAGCACCATTGCCGAGAGCTTCAAGGATTTTTTTTGTTGTTCCTCGCATCGCAAAAGCCGATCAATGTAAGTATGATTCTGCCATGCTTCTTTGTTGTATTCACACATGTTTCATTGCCTGAATTGATCATTGGGACTAATCTAGAAACCCAACAGAAAGAATCTAGGTATGAAAATCATCGGGATGTTGGCGATGGATTGAGAGGACCAGGCACAAAGAGGTAGGAGTTCAAGTCCATTACTTATAGTAACCCAATGCCTGAAAGGACGCCACCAACAGGCCCAAATAGCACGAGATGTGTAAGATAAATGATTATTGACTGAACCCGACCTAGAAGGTTCCTGGTTGACAAAAGGGACACCATGATGTATTGCTCCCATCACAACACGAGGGATTATGCCACCGAAAGCTATAAAGACCTGGATGGGCATGTTGAGGACTTAGTGAGGAATGGTTACCTCAATGAATGTATCGATCATGAGGCCATGAGAACTAGACAACGCATGTAATAGAGGTCGTTAAGACGAGTGCCTATCACCTGAAGCAGCTAGACGACACCTGACTTAAGAAGCCTTAGAACATAGAAATTCTATTAATAGAACCTCTCTTAAAATGATCCGCAAAGAGTTGTAAGATGAGCAGTAAATACCTGAAATATAAGTAAAATTTTCCCATTTTTAATAATTTATTCGCACCTTACTTGTTTATTTAAATGGGAAAAACTTGGTATTTTATAGAAATACCTGTGATCAGTGCTAGTAAAAGTGCAAGATGATATGTGGAAAGCACGTACCACCGTAGCCTACCAATCACCAGTGACATTATCAAATGCCCAAGGCTGGAACGCGAGTACCCAATGACTTTCACATTCTAAGATCGACATAATAAAAAAATGCAAATGATATGTGGGAAGCACACACCCCGTGGCACACCAATCACTGGTGACATTATCAAATGCCCCGGGCCAGAACGCGAGTACCCGATGATTTGCATATTCGAACACATTGAAGACTTGTATGACGTTTGGTGCCTCAGGGTAGGAGAAAAGTTCTGGGTGGCATTTGGTGCCCCAAGATAACCATAGCACATATGGATTGAAGATAGATATGAGGTACTAGGATAGCCTCAGGTTTTTATAGCATGGAGATTGATAATTCCCCCATGGCGATTACCGTCCACATTGAGGATCAAAGGTGTATAACACGAGAAAGGCCCACTGGCCTCCGTGGCGTTTGTAGCCTCAGGATATTTCTAATATATGGAAGGGGACGATGGTTGATAAATATATTTTTTTACCCACTTATTCATACATTCTTAGCTTATTATTTTGTTAGGTTTCGTGTCATTTTACGTATTTTGTAGTTTGCTTTGTGTTTTATTGATAAGAAGTATTAAAACATGGGTGCTGCTGAAAATAGACATGTTTCAGAAGCTTAAAGACACAAAGGAAGCAAACATGGAAGAAAAATACTCAACCAAACTTCCATATAAATACATAGTGCGTCCAAACCCTTAGGGGAGAAAGAGACACAATAATAGAGATCAAAACACATAATTTAGAGAGATCCAATGAGTGGATTGAAGAGCAAGAAAATGAGACGAAGATGGAGACATCCGAAGACGAAGGGATTCAATTCGGGGTTTATCTTTTAGTTTCTTTCTTCAAACTCTTATGATGTTCAATATTTTATTAACTCTTTCTTCGTTGTTATTTTATTTAGTCATGAACTAATTTTCTTAACCCAAAAATTAACTTGGGAGTAGATGGTTATCCAATACTTCTATTTTAAGTTCATTCATTAATCTCAACCGATGTAGAATATTTTCTCAACAAGAGGGTAACTGGTAAAAGTTAGGAGAAAACTGGCGATCTCCCTATAAATGTTTCAATTACACGTTGCGTTATTGATTTTTTTTCGAATGAATTTTTAAGCACTAAGGGTTATTTGTTTGTTTTTTAATTGGTTGATTGTGAAGGTAGGTGACCCAAAGCAAGATCATCAATGTTTGATGAGACCTGAAGATATGAAGACACCAAAAATAATATTAATGATTTATTCCAAAATTCCAGTAACAGAGATTGCATATGAAATTGCTGTAGCTATGGATTCTGCTTCCATTGTCTTTCAGCATGTAGACCATCCTTATGCCCAGCGTCTCCTCAATAAAGACAAATTGGTATATATAGTGGTCTTTCAATAATTTTTCACACTAATAGATAATCGACGAATGATATAGATTCGGTGTTAAATTGAGATTTGTGTTAAGCTTTTTACAAATGTTAATATATAGTTATTTGATAATAATTTAAATATAACTGAATTTTAATTGTTTGATCGTATTTTTATACCGTATGTATCGCTCAAGTAATATAGTGATAAAATATCGGATATCGTACCCAAAATGACTTATTATTTCTCCTATTAATACCAAGACTAACGAACTTAACTTAAATTAAACTATTGGTTAAAAAAAATGTTTATTCTGAAATTAACTGAAAGTAAATAGATAGAAAACAATAATTTTGAAGATAACTTTATGCGCGAGAAGAACATAGGGTTGTAACTTCACCTAAGCACGTAAATAATGGGTTCATGTACTTTTCATTTAATTGTCTTGTTACGAATTATTAACTTAGAATACTAAACTATCTATGAGTCTTTTTCGATGGTCGAGTATAAATATTCAACTTCTAATTTGTTGGAATTGGTGCTTGGAGTGCCAATCTGAATTGTACATTTTTATTATTTATTAATAAAATAACTACGTTTTCATTTCATACCTTATTAATGGTATTGTCATTATGCGTATTAGATTGATGTATAGATATGCTAAGAATGACATCGACCTTAGAATAGTCTTGTAGTAATACTGGACACTAGGTGGTCCGACATTGGGATAAGTATTACTATTATAAACTATTCTTAAAGTAAATATTCCTAGTCGTTGATTTTGGAATACGGTCGAATTCCTATAACCTAGAAGACTAGCACATGTCGTATATTAGAATTGGAGTTCCAATGGTTTAATCCGATGTACCATGATTTTTGGAAACTCGTATGGACGTGTGGGTATTGGTTGGACAGAATACTGAATGACTCACAGATGATTCCTAATAGTTGGAAGTACACACCACCGTCAATAGGATTCTCCTCGAGTCGAGTAGTATATGTAATCCTTTGAATATAGGATAACATTGATGTTGTGTGAGATCCTCCACATTTTGATGTCATGTAGTCAGAAATCTTTCATGGTCTGGCCTCTAGATGTTCATTGGGTGTGGACCGATGCACTCAGTAATCGAGTGCAAAGCAAGATAGGATCCATCAGCCCTTATGTGTACCATAATGAGTTTAAGTATCCATGTGAGTAAGTCACGATTCTTAAGATTTTGGCCAAAGCCGATCACCTAAGGTGGATCATATATATCAAATGTGTTCTAATTAGTTGTAAAGAATTTTAGACATGTCGACATGAGATGTGCGCCTTAGAAACTTGAGGGTATAATCTATGTTTCATATAGACGTGTGGGTATTGGTTGAACTGTATATTGAATGACTCACATGTGATTCCTAATAGTTGGAAGTACACACCATCTTCAATAGGAATCTCCTCTAGTCGAGTAGCATATGTAATCCTTTGACTATAGGATAACATTGATGTTTTGTGTGATCCTCCGTATTTTGATGCCATATATGTCATAAATATTTCATGGTCTGGTCGCTAGATGTTCGTTGGGTGTTAACTGATGCACTCGTTAATCAAGTGCGTATCAAGATAAGATCTTTCGGCCCGTTATGTGTACCATAATGGGTTTAGCTATCCATGTGAGTAAGTCACGATTCTTAAGACTTTTGCCAAAGCCGATCACCTAAGGTGGATAACATATATCAATTGATGTTCTAATTAGTTGTAAAGAATTTTGGACATGTCGACATGAGATGTGCGCCCCAGAAACTTGAGGGTATAATCTATGTTTCCTAAGCATAACTCGGATAACAAAAGCCGGATGAATTGCTAAACATATGTGATGACCTCGACTTGTATAGTTCAGAAAGATCGTTTGTGTTCTTCGCGAATTCGGAGGTGGTCGAATTACATGCATATGAGCTAGGCTTATGTGAAAAATGTGTCTGGACTTAGAGAGTCCCACAATATGAAGTGTACTAGTTGAACACTTGGGTAGCAGATAATGTTTGATAATAAATAATATTTGATATTATAATTATCAATTAAAATAATTAAGTGTTATTGGATAACATTAATTATTTATTTTGACCCAATTGGATTAATCCAAAATCACACAAGAAATTTGTTGTAATTTCATAAATATCTCTACCATTAGAGGATAATTTGGTAATTACAAATGTATAATAATATATGTATTTGTCTTGATTTAATTGGATTAAATCAAAGTGGTAGGCAAAGGTGATTAGTCACACTTAATTATACAAATTTGGACAAAATGGATTAAGCCCATTTAAAGTTGATTAAGATTTTTATTAATTAAAAATTACATAAGTTTTGTTACAAAAGGTAAGCTTAAACAAGTTTTTAATTAAGTGTGTGCTTAAGAAAGTTAAGCTTGTGAAAGCTAAAACAAGCAAGAATTAGAAATATTAGTCTAAGTAAAAAAAGTGTTTATGGAAGCTTTGGAAGTTCTCTACAATATTTCAACAAGAAGAAATCAAGCTTGCTAATTTTGGAATCAAGATTGGATCTTGAAATCAAGCTTGCTAATTTTGGAAGTTCTCTAATACATTTCAACAAGGAGAAGAATATTGGATCTTGATATCAAGCTTACTAGGTAAGTTTGATCTTCTCTAAAACTATGTTTTCATTAGTGAGTTATCATTAGTGAAACATATAGTGATGTATTATGTATTGGACACATAATAACATAGCTTGATGTTGAAATTAGGCTAATAAATTGTGTATTGATGTTTTGGATGTATAAACACAATATGCTTATGATTGGGTCAAAATATTTTTGTTGAACATAAACATAAAATTAGAGTTTAGAACTCTAGATAATAGCTTGGAGTTATGACAACCATTATAGAATCACTTGACCACCTTTGGGTGACATAGAATTGTTCATGAGTCATTTCATTATGGGATTCTATTTTGGTTCGTGATTTGATTCAAAGAAATATATATATATATATATATATATATATATATATATGTATATATATATATATATATATATGTTGTATAATATTAGTTGGGGTTGGTTTTGAAATTAAAATTATTTTGGATGGTTTTCAAAAGGTGTTTAAAGTTTTTCAAATAAAAAAAATACCGCTAGTGTCAGCAGCATAAAAGGCTGAGAACGATGTGTTGCATTGCAGCGTGCTGCCAGCAACATGCGTGGCATGTTGTAGTCAGTAACATGATGCACAACAAGTATGCTACTGCCAGCAGCATGAGTGGTATGCTGTACAAATAACATGTTGGTTGCGCGCATTCATGCGCTCGGCCCAGACGATGCGCGCCCTCTTCGATTTTATATCAATTTTGTTTTTCTGGACTCCGATTTATCCCCATTTTTTCCTATACACTCATAATGAAATATAGTATTCCATAAAATAATTTAAAAATACACTCATGCTCAATTATCATAAATTAGAACCATTTTCACTGCGCAGAGCACTGACCCGATGCCACGCATGCTGCTTGCGCGCATGCATGCACTCGGCCCGGGCAACGCGCTCCCTCTCTGATTTTATGCCGATTTGGTTTTTCCGGACTTCGGTTTATCTCCATTTTTCCTATAGTATTCCATAAAATAATTTAAAAATACATTAATGCTCAATTACCATGGGTTAGACCCATTTTCACTACGTGGGGCACCGATCTGACCCTAGGGGCCCCACTTCCGCCCCCATAATCCAACAACCATTAAACAGTTGGGCTCGCAGCCCGTAGAGATTACGGATAGTCCTTTGGGGAGACTAACCGGAGAATAAGAGAGTCACCACCCAATATGAGACACCAGAAATTATTTAAGATCGCATTACACCCATCGCAAGGTCCGAACATAAACCCGTTTGGGTTCAGAATGGTCTATTACTGATGCCAATATAATATTTTTGATTAAATGAGGTATCCCCATATCTTATAATGCAGTCACATGCATTACAATTTATAAATTACACATTATAGTGCAAACATAAAAATAGATGGTAAATAAATAAATGAAGTTTATGTGCGGAAATAAGATATTACAATAATGAGTCATCAAGATAAAACATGCTAAAGCACATATTATGTGGGCTTGGCCTCAGAGAGGCATGACCGGACATGGTCTAAGGTCGGCCAGATATAGTATTAAATCTTTATGTCCGGCCGGACTTACTAGAAGTCTGGCCATATGTACTTTAAGGTCTAAAAACGCATAAAAATTCATACACAATAACAGATTAATAAACATGCATTTTGAATGTGTTCATAAAGAAATGTTCATCTCCCAGTGGTACTTGGTGTTGTATCCCGAGTGCGAATCAAATTACCTTCCAATCGAAATCGATTATGAAACTTACATCCAGGTTTCCATCCTATATACCAATGGATCATACGGACAGATATCATTTATGTCTGGCCGGACATAGGAAAAGTCTTGCCAGACTTATTTCATAGATCATATAATAAGTAGAATATGTTTGAAGTAATCTAACGCAACAACTAATCATGCATATCGATTTTATCTTGGACAGTAAAACGAACACATGCATATCATCAACTAAACTAGTAGAATGAAACAACTAAACATGCATAGATCAATGAAGACAAGTGTAACATAAAAAATTTCTAAGCATGCAATCAACTATAGAAAGCAATGAGCACGAACATATATATCTATCTTTGGTCGGACATGTGTGCATGCCCGGATGGACGTAGTGTACGTCTGGATGGAGATACCGTGTCAAAACAAGAATCTCAGAAGAGTATAAATAATAAATAGGGAGCCCTCATGTAGTATATTTAACTGTGGGTTGGGTCGAAAAGAAACCTCTGAATGTTGGATCGTTGCTTGGTTGATTGCTGAAAAGAGAGAAACTCCAGGCTTTCTTACAGCCTACCGTTCTTATCGTTTTTCTCACAAGCTTTCTCTATTTTTCTCTAAATTTGCAGAATATTAGTATTGCAAAGTGTTTGTAGATAGTTTCCAGGTCCTTTAGGTTAAGCGGGCAAGGTCTTTTTTATAGTGGAAAACATCAAGAGGTATAAATAGAATGGGGAAACAGAATCTCCCTTTCTCCGGTGATTGCTAATCTGATTAGTCAGTTACAACTTGAGATATATCCGGTCGGATGTATAGCAAGAGACATCTATCCAGTCGAACATAAGTAGTATTTATCACATACGTATTTCTAGTAACTGAAGATTTACACACCTGATGACAACTCGATGCATGTCCGGTCGGCTGTAAAATTTGAATTGTTCATCCGACATTTGTATCAGGTCCGTGATTTTAGGGATTGGCAATTGGCACACTCACTGAAAACTGGCTCACATCCAACCGGATTTAGGATTTTCAATGTATATCCGGCCGACAATTGTGGTCTAAGAGAAGGTAGGCCAAACATAGGTGATGTCGAATGGTTCTAGTTTGTATTTCCTAAAGTTCATTTCTTTTCTAGACATTCATTCTTGTGATTTTCCAAGCTTTTAGAGGTTGTCCCCATAAGAGACTCATCATCGGGTTATGCATAAAAGTACAGTGTCTACAACCCAGGACTTAAAAAAATTATATTTTTTCAATTTTTTTTATCATTTTTGTTTTGCCAATTTTTCTTTTTCTTTTTGAATAACGAGACTAACACCAACATGCACACACCCCCAAAATTAAAACTTACATTGTCCTCAATGTAAAATAAACGTAAATAAATAAAAAGTGAGGAACAATATTACTATGTACGAAGTTGATCAGACTCATGCTGGTCAAATTTTAGTATGCATACCGTGTGGGTTGTGCTAGTACCTGCATAGATAAACATGCAAATTATTAAAGATGCAAATGTCACTCAAAAATAAAAAGTAAAAAATAAAAAATAAAAATAAAAATAAAAGAAAGTCAACAAAAATAAATATGTGGGTTGCCTCCTCGCTAGCGCTAAGTTTAACATCTTCAGCTAGTCATTTTCTAAAGATATTCATTCAAGAAGGCTTTAATGTGGCTTTAGACGCCCTATATAGGACAATTCCATGAGAATTTCTCTGCAAGCGCCTCTTCCATAAATGAGATGGTAAATAGAAATCTTTTCCACTTTGTGTTCTTGCCACCTTCTTCAAATATTTATCATTAGAGGGTCTTGAATGGAAAAATCGATCATCATGAAGTCTTAGAAGATGCTTGACTTGGAATGGTTGTGCCATTCTATCAAGCTCATAGGCGGTTTCAATGATGCTAACTTTTCCATGTTTTGATGTGTTATTTTATGTCAAGATATTTTCAATAGGCTCACACATCTGCTCTTGTCTAACTCATTGTTCCACCACTTCTTCATAGATGCACCTTCGAATTTTTTTGTCTAGCTCTTCATCAGACATATACACAATGCATGATTCAAGATTGTCAATTTAAGAGTACAATATAAATGTATCTTGAATGAAATCATTTGATATGTCTATTCTAAAGCCCTTATCTTGCTTTGTTGGTGTGGAGGTTATGGTTGGCTCATCTAAATCAGACTGTATCTCACAAACATGAGGTATAACATAATTTCTTAAAGCCCATAACTCTCCCATCGCCCAATGATACTCTATTAGTCGACCACCTGAAATCAAAGAAAAATAAAAAAGAAAGACAAAGGAAAAATTAGATGGATGTTTAGCTTAAGTAAGTAGATTGTTGCTTAATATTTATAAAGAAAAATAAAATAAGTTTTGGAAACGGCGCCAAAAATTTGATTGCAATTTTATATCGCATGCAAATGCACGTATCACTCAATTAATATAGTGATAAAATATTAGATATCGTACCCACATCGACTTATTATTTATCCTATTAATACCAAGACTAACCTACTTAACTTAACATAAACTATTGGTTGAGAAAAGATTGTTTATTCTGAAATTAACTGAAAGTAAATAGATAACAAATAATAATTTTGGAGATAACTTTATGTACGAGAAGAACCTAGGGTTGTAACTTCACCCAATCACACAAACAATAGGTTCAAGCTTTTTTCATTCAATTGGGCTGTTACAGATAATTAACCTAGAATATTAAACTATCTACAAGCCTTTTTCGATAATCAAGTAGAAATATTCAACTTAAACCAATTAATTATATGTCTATGTCAATTAGTTGAAATCAAATTGATTAAGGTCAGATGCTAATAGTGGCTACGCATGCCCTGCAGGTATATTCATTTTCTGAAGGGAAATATATTCAAAAAAATAGTTCATGCGCTATTATTCCCACGACTAACCCAAATTCCCTCCATCGAGTTCCTAAGGATTTACCAAGATTATTCTATTGTTGGCCAAATAAATAAAATATGCATCAAAGTACAGAGAATAACAAATAATAAATAACAAACCCAAGAAAATAAAAATATGTAATTTAATTGATAAACATGTGTTTGAGATCCATTACAACCCTAGATTAATGATTAAGCTACTCATGATAAACAATAAACACAAGTGAATCATTATTACAAAGTAAGAACACATAAAAGATAGAGTGGAGAATGAAAGGAAGAAAAAACTCTCGTTTGCAGTCTTCATTTTCAAACTCCAGCACCAGTTGACGCATTTGTTCTTTCCTTACTCTAGGAATTCTTATATGCTATTGGACTCCAAAATTGTGTTATGAGGCTTGATATTAGGTTTTAGGGACAAGCTATGCTTATATGGGGAGTCTGTGGGCTTTTTTCCTTGTTAAAAATGTATTTTGGATGAATTTGAGAAAAATCTCTCGTGTTGCGACACGCGTAACGTGCGTCACGATTATTCTTCATTTGGTGCGTCGAGACTCCACGTTAATAACATTGCGACGCGCCATGAATTATATTCTATATCTGTAATTTATGTTATTGCGCGTCTAGACTCTCCAAAGAAGGCGCCGCACCTCCCCTTGCATGCATTACGCGCTTTGAAATGTTGACTACATGGTGTTGAGACTTGAAGTTTCCTGATTGGCTTTCATGCTCAAATTGCTCTTTGTCTCAAATTTCAACTTTTATGCGTTGCCACTCCACTCCCTTAGGGTCGCGACTTTTTAGCAAGGATGCTATCTAGTAAGTTTTTATACGTGAGCGCGTTGAGACGCACCTTGAGAGTCGGGACGTTCATTTTAGCTTCTGAAAGTGACCAAATTTAGCTCCAAATTACCGATTCATCCCTCGTTGAGTCCGATCGAGCCTTGATATTATTTTAACCTCTAAAACGAACCCAAAACACATCAAAGTACTCATAAAACTCGAAATACCACACAAAACATTAAGATAGAGTGGTGGAAAATATATGTATATTAGCCGCTCATCAATTACTATTAAAATAAGTGTAATAGAAGATTATCAAAAACTTAATTTGCACAGCTCAACTCAGTACTGAATCTAATCGATGATGACACTCGCGACCTATTGATTCCCCATCCATTGCTCGTCAAACTCATGTTAATTTTATGTCGACACCTATAAAATTTCTATTTTTAGCTGTTGTAAAAAAAAGTAAATGGGAACCCAAGGGTTGCCTCAGTGGTAAAGACTTTGGGCTTGAGTGGTTTGCTCCCTATCTGGTCCAAGGTTCAAATCTCATTAGATGTATTTTCTTGAGGCTATGCCCTCAGTGACTTACCCTGATTTGTGTTGGGAAACTTTTGTAGACACGGGACATAGGTCGCAGTGATTAGTTGAGGTGCGTGTAAGCTAGCCCGGACACTCCGATTACCAAAAAAAAAGAAAGAAAAGTAAATAGGTTATTTTTATAAATTGACCCTAAATCTACGTTATTTCTATTAATTTTCCACTGTTGATTACCAAATTGGATGTGTTTGACATGTTTATTTTTCTCTATTCTTAATGAAATTTCTATTCTGGCAGCTATTTTATTTTGCTAATACTCATAAAGGAACTTATGATGGAGAATGCCCTTTCTATTGTACACACACACACTATATCTCTCTCAATGTCGATGTTTTCAAATGCTAATTAATTAATTATAATGAAATGTTTGAATGTTGTGGAGAAAATTGAAAAAAATGCATTTATATTTCAGGATGAGTTGTTATGCAACATGGCTATACATGGCTACCAAGCAGCCTAAATATTTAGAATAAAGATAAAATAGGGGTGCGTATGATTTCTGTAATATCGGTCTTTCAGAGATTTTTTAAAATACGTATAAACCTAAAAAGTATTTTCAAAATCACATTATCAAAAAACAAACTCCTGATCGACGCCCTTAACTTCTATAGTTCTATTAGGTCAACAATAGAAGTTTTAGACAACATCATAGACTTTGGTACTTCCAGGATTTTAGACTTGTATGAATTTTCAAAGATTAGAATATTTAGGTCTTAAAATAAGTAATTATAGACAAACAAAAGTTAATTTATCGGAAAAATTAAAATAACTCGTAATATTGACCACTTAGACAATATAAGCATATTCCACATATTAGTAATTGTCAACAAAATTTTATAGAAGACTTATTAATAAATTTAGGGCAAAATTTAGAAAGTGATATTAGTAATACAAACAAGTTAATTAATAATCTTGCACACCTTTTTGAAAATAGTAACATTAATACTCTTAGAAATAATTTAGATTTTATAAAAGAGTTTTTATTAGATTTTACTAGTAAAATTAGAAGATTCCCTGGTAAAAAAGAAATTTTAGAACTAGCACAGTTGATAGATATAAAAGTTCCTAAACCTGTAAAAATAGAAATTAGAGAACTTGTAAAAACCTTTGGAAAAGAAGTAGATATATGTAATGTTCGGTAATCTAGACTACAATTACATTGTGGGATGAGTGTTACATAATATAAATTATGTTTGGACACATATACACTCATGAAATGATTTTGGGGACAATCGGTAAATTCTTCGAAATTTCGATACGAAATGGTACGATGTTCCACTCTTGACAGCCCGTGGTATTTGTGCCATAAATTTTTCATACGATCTCCATTTTTTATTAACTTTATATCGTCGGAAATCTAAGATCGAGACCTACCACTTTTGCGTTGAATATTTTTCCGAATTCGAACCAGAAATAGGTCAAAAATATAACTCAAAAATTCAGATGAATAGTACCCGAGGACCATTCTAGTAAATTCTCAAAGAAGAAGAAGAATAATAAGAAGAAAGAGAGGGGGGTTTGCAAGTCTACAAGAAATTGGGAAGAGAATGGAGAGATATCTAACTCAAATCAAGATTAGAAAGAAGAAAAAGGGAGCTTGTAGGCTCTAGTTATGAAGGAGGAATTTGATTTGAAGTAAGAAAAAATTTGACCCAAATTTGAAATATTATTATTTTGATGATTTGATGATTATATAAAGTAAGAAAAGACTTGACCCAAATTTGAAATATTATTATTTTGATGATTTGATGATTTCAGTTTATTGTTAACTTGAGTTTATTGAATGATTATATAGTTGTTATGATAAGAAACTAAGGATTTGGAGGAATCCTAATTTAAGAAACCTTAGACTTTGAGTCATATTGGATGTGATAAAATGGAAGGTTATGTTGATAGCAAAGAGAATGTGGAAGATATTTGTTGTGATTAAGGTTTGAGTAGTGATGTAGAAATTGAGAGTGAGGATGAAGTTGAAAGTAAGTCCTGAAAATAGGTCGGCGTCACGACACGCGTCCCCGGCCTCGTGGCGCATGCTGGGAAAATTACCCTCAATCGATTCTGGAATATGAGCGTCGCGACACCCAAGGACTAGAGTCACAACACATAAAGTAGGGGAAGCTCACTGTCTCAACATCACGACGCTCAGCACTTAGTGTCGCGATACGTGTGGAAGTCACGACGCCCAACCCTTGCATCATGATGCGGAGGTAGAGGATGCCCACTGGTTCATCAGAATGTGTGAGCGTCGCGACGCGTGAACAGAAATTCCCTAGAATCAATTTTAGTTCATTCCAATTTCACCCTAACATGTTAGAGGCCACCCTAAGGGTCTCATATCAGCTCACATACATACATTACATCATGATATATGTATGATATGCTTTGTAGTGATAGTAAGGTACTTAAATAGATAAACTTAACCTAATTTCGTAATATATTCCTCAGTCCATTTTCCAATCAAGATTATCAATTATAGATCATCGCATGAACCGTAATTTCCTTTGGTAAAGTGAGTAATGCTAATCAGATTCCAAATCAGTGAGTGGACACTCTTTCCTTAAGTTGATTTTTCATTATATTATTTTAAATATCAGACTTACTTTTCCACATTTAGGGTGTTAGCCAAGTTTAATTTCAAACATATTTTTGACTAAGAATGTTTTGAGAAATGATTTAGAAAATTGATGATTACAAAGCATGATTTATGATTTCGAGGCATGGGGAAAAATCCACCTTAGTAGATAACTTGAGTCATATATGGAATTGACGGATTCGAATATCGTGTGCACACGCAGTTCAGGACTAGGGATGACAGATGCCCTTAGTTCCAAGATTCAGAGTCTTGAGGGTAGCATAGATCCGCACCCCGGCTCCAGATTTGTGACTTGGGGGACGTCGATATGTAACACCCTAAGACCACCAGATTTCAGGGCTAGGGGACGGCGATACATATTTCCCCTAGAACCTAGTTTCAGGGACATGATAATGGCATGTATGTGGGGATGACGATATGTAACGCCCCAATGTCATGGATTTGCACACCTGGCTCTAGTTAGGTGTATGGGGGACATCGATACGTTACGCCCCCTACTTCAGGTTTTCAGCAGACATTCAGAAACAGATTTTCGAAAACAGATTTTTAGAGACAGACTTACAGAAAAGATGGTTTTAAGAAAGAGTTTTCATTAGAAACTATTTTTATGAGAATTTCAGAAAATTACAGATCAGAAGCAGGTTTCAGAAAAGATTTCCAGAAGAAATTTATTTTCAGATAAGGAAAGAGTTTTCAGAAGAAATGACTAGATGAATTTGGATTTAGAACCATGGATTTTTCAAAAAGTATTTTAGTTCCTATTTTATTTTCACTGTCCACTCACTAGATCGTTCAAACTATCTAACCTCCACTCCCAGTTTCTTTATTTTACAGGTCATTTGGAGGAAGAGCTCGGGAGGATGGATACTGATGGCAGTCACTAGGGTGTTCGGTCCACCAGGTCAAGACATAGATAGAGTTCAGTCAAGTCATGTAAAGTAATGTTTCAGATACTTGTAGTAAAGTTGTGTATAAGTATTCGTGTATAGAGTTGTTAATGTGAGTTCCATTTTTATTCGCATGTGTCCGTGACAAAACAAGTTCAATTGAGTTGTAATCTTTCATGAAGATCTTTGTGCAATTGGACTAGTTTCTGGCTGCTGTACATCAGACATGCGTTCGTGGTGCGTTCGTTGCAGTGTTCGAAGGATTGGCGTTAGTGCTGCGTTCATTTTTGGGTTCGAACGTGTGGGCGTGTGGCGTTAGTGGCACGTTCTTTATTGGGTTCGAACGGGAGCATTCCAGAGAGAAAATGTTCGAGTCACGTTCTTGGTGGGTTCGAACGAGATCATTACAGAGAGCATCCGTTCGTTGTGCGTTCGATGGGAGTTCGAACGAGTCTTCACAGAAAGGGCGCGTTCGTGTTGCGTTCGAGTAACCGTTCGAACGCGACTGCGATCTGAACGCGTTTTTGGCCTGCAAAACCCTAGCTTTTCACCCTACCTATAAATATAACACTTAGCCGCCATTCCCCATTAGTTGAAAGGGTTGAAAATTTTTTCCCTTGAGCCAATACCTCTAAAAGCTTTCAACTCTCTTTGATTTCACCTTGAAGACTCTTTGAATCTCATGTCTTCTTTGTTAATGGTGAAATCCATTCTTTGTTAAACCTTCAACACAACTTAACCCAAATTCCCTAATCCTTTAGAGTTCTTTAGGAGGAAGTTTGGTAGTCGGAGTTCCGGCGTCAGAGGTGATACAATCTACTCAGAGACTTCAGAGGTACTGAAGAAAACCGTGGGTCGCGGGCTTGAGGAGTTGCCTTGAGTTCTTGAGGATAGAGGTACTTGAGTCGGTGGAGTTGCCACCATAGGTCTTGACCATCGCTGTAAGTTTTTCTCTATACAGTGGATTCGGGTGGTAGCCTATACCCAGAGTGGTTTTTTTACTCGGAAGAGTTTTCCACTTCGTCACCAAAATCATTGTGTTGAATTTATGTGGTTTGATTTATTTTTGCTGCTTTAATTCCTGCTATTGTTTTAATATTTTGCAGCATAATTTATTTAATTGTTATTGTGGTTGCTGTTGGGGTTGGTGCTCAGAGCGCCAATCCAGACCGTATTCATGTCTGATTCATGAATACGAACATCCCCTTATTCCATAATATTACTTATTTGTGGTTGCACCTCTTGTTTTTATATACGTATTCGATCTGATTACGATTAGATTGAAACTAAATGTGGTTTAATGATATGTATATATTAAACAAAGGTCCGATAATATATAATGCAGTACACAGTTACAATGTTAGTTTGTAATTGACATTGGGAAGTGTCACTGCTATATGTATATTATCAAACATAGTTCCTGGTCAAGATTTGCTAACACGGGTCGGTTAGTCAAATCCGTTGAGACCAGTACATGTCGTATATCGAGACTTGGTCCGATGGTTTATCCCAATGAACCATGAGTCTAGGGAGACTCGTATAGACGTGTAGGTGTTTATAGTGGATAAACACTGAACGGCTCACCGAAGATTCTTAATGGATGGTACACCAACGTCAATAAGAATCTTCTCGGGTTGAGTAGCATAGTGGTCCTTCGACTTGAGATACCACTGTGGATGTATGAGACATCCTCCACACTTAGATGGCAGTCACGTCACCGATCTATTTAGATCAGACCTCCGCCTGTTCGTTGGGTGTGGACCGATCCTCAGGATATCCTGTGTGTGTCAAGATAGGATCCGTCAGTTCTGTGTACAGAGCATAGGTAGTCCATATATATATTAGCAGTCTGTTAAATCTGTGGCCACAGTATACTTCGGAAGTAAGTTCCGATTGTTATTTAGAGATTGCTAATGAATACGTCGACGAGATAATACCTATAGAGATTTGACGTTTACATCTATATCTCTGGGATTATCTGGATACCTGTGACGGAGGGATTATACGTATGCAATGACCTCGACCTGTATGATTCAGCTAGTTTATCCGTGATCGTCATAATTACGGGTGGATAGATTATGGACATGAAATTGGATTTCGTGACGGATATACTGAATCTAGAGAGTCTCAATAATGAAACATACTCGTAGAGCACTAGAGCAACATTTATGAATAATGATGATTATTTATAAATCGTTTAATCGTTAAACGAAAAATACATGCGAACGGGCCGAACCGTCATTTCCTAATTAATGTGTATGTATTTAATATATGATATTATTAAATACACAAATAAATAGTCAAATAAAGGTATTTGACATATATCATTAATATATGTATTTGAGATATTTAAGTAAATATAATACATATATTTGATATATTTGTATTTAATTAATTATTTAATTATTTAATTGTTAAATGATTAATATAATTAAAATATAAATATATCACCAAATGATAAAGTTAGGAATGATGATTATAAGTGCAATTGTTGACTTATACTTAAAGGAAATGGTTGTCAAATTGATTTTGACTTCTTAAATATTTGTTCAATTGTTGAAAATGAAAATATCTTTTTCCTTTATTCTTGATAAATTCGGCCAACACTTATAAAATATAAGAGTTATATTTTTCTAGTTGCATTTTTTGACTTTATATAAATATCTATAAAGTGTTATTAAGATATTTATCAAGTTGATTTAATGAAATCAAATGAAATGAAATTAATATTCTTGTATATGCTTTTGCCAAATTCGGCCAAGGCCTTTGTGGATGCAGTTATATTGTTTTTCATTTCATTTGGTTCTAACCTAATACACTTTAACCAAAAACTCCATTAAAGGAAGGCAAAGAATCTAGAGAGAAAAGAAAGAAAAATCAAGAAAAGCTTGGAAAATAGTAAGTATTTCCAACCTTCCATTAGAGAGTAATTGTTCCTCTGTGTGGGCAACATCTTGTGATTCTTGAGTTTTTCCATTCTTTATTCTTTGTGTTTGATGGATAAAAGTTTGGTGAAAGTGTTGAGCATGTATAATGGAGAAAGCTTGTGACTAGTGTAGTTATAAGTATTCTTTTATGGTTTTGGAAACCTTGTTGCTAATCTAGAGTTGTTGACCCACTCTTAGATGACCTAGATTTGATCTTGAGTTGTTTCATTGTGTTGAGACTTTGATTGGATGGAAGAAACATGATTGAAGTATTGGATTTAACCAATTTGGTCTAATTTGTCCAATTTGATGAAATTGAAAAATTAGGGTTCATGACCAATTCCAAATTTGGGGATTTTCATATATGTTGTGTATTTGGATGTGATATGATGCATATAAAGTTTCATGTTCATTGGATTACATCTTGATGTGTTTTGATGCATGAAATGACAAAATGCACAATTTGGCCCACCAAATGGAGCATTCGGCCAAATGAAGGAATTTTGGGGATTTATGTTGCCCTTGGTGTTTTGATGTTTTGAACATGCTAAGTTCATCTTAGAAATGATTTAGAATCATTCAAAATTGATTAGATCAATTCGGACTAAAATGGACAAAATACCAAGTGTAAGGGCAATTCGGTAAATTCACTTAAATATGATTTGATTGAATTTATTTCATAATTTGATTATTGGAATATAAAAAAATATGTTTATTTAATTAATCCGAGAAAAATTTTTGAAATCGGAAAATTTGATTTTCCACCGCTTCCGCTGCGTTACCGGATTTAACCCCTAAAACCCCCTACAAAATGGTATCAGAGCGAGTCTGATTCTAGGCCTCCATAAATGATTAGCTTATTTATTCAATGTTTAATCATGTTTTCTTGACTTTATACATGCATGTTATAATCTAATTTGATTAGATTTTGGGTGTATGACACTTAATGGAATATCCCCGCTTAATAAGGTTTTAAAGTAATTAGTATTTGGAATACTTGTTTCTTGGTCCGTCTTGTCAATACGGTTTATAAATATCTTTTCGTTGACTACATCCGAGACCGTGCCTCTGCTGTGAGGGTGTAGCTGATAGAAATTTATTTATGCCGAATGTATATTAGATACTAGATAAATTCAAGCGAAAGCGGAATCCTGAACGTGCCCTAGCTGTCAGGGTTACGCAAGTAACTTGAGTTTATCATTGACAAGTTTAACCTTGGTACGTCTCCTTGTGGGCCTGCCTTCGCAGCGACAACGAGAAACGGCCAGGACCGGAACCTTGGAGTCACTAGTGAGAGTGATTGACAATTAGTTGTCTACCTGTGAATATACGTCGGCGAGACCGTGCCTCTGCTGTGAGTCGAAATATATTCATGGGGTCCTCTTCCCATTATGGAATTCGATTTAATTATTGAATTCTCGTCTTTCCGTTGGGGATTACGGCATTACGTAAAAATAGTGGGAGGCACTGCTAAGTTTAAAATATTCCATAACTTAGGCAGTGTATGTTATTATGGAAATTGCCGCTTGTTTGTTTCCTTATTCTATAGTAGATAGAATTAAACTTTTATTTACTGCACACATATTTTGATATGTTATCTGACTAGACTCTTGGTTGCAGTTATTCTAGAATAGGTTCTAGATACTAATAGACTAGGATATTATTAGATTAGTCTAAACCATCGGGAACTGTTGTTCCGATTTTCTTGAAAAATAAAGATGGTTAATGACTTAGTTTCTAAGTCATGATAGATAATCTAGATAGATATCCCCTTTAGGATATAATACTTTAGAGACAATAGTTTCTTATGCAGTAAGAATTGACTTGAATTAGTTCATGTCTCGAGATTCTTGACTGGCATTTAGAAAGCCCTATTAGGTATTTGTTTATCTAGTAATGACGTTTCTAAGCTTTAATTACCTTTAGAGGTAATGTGTCTGACACAATTTGCTAATCAGTTATTTACAATTGTTGTGAATAGTTGAATGCAAATAGTAAAGCTAAAGAAAGGAGATGCATATATTTGTGTATAGAAAATATCGATTTTCACAATACTACAACTATAGGTATTGGATACCAGATCTCCCGTCTAGTTATTTGAAATATTGGTTAACGATTGTTTTGATATTTGATATCGGAACTTGCGACTATTGGATAGTCACTTGTTCTTTATAAACAATTGTTACATATTTTACAATAACTAGTAGTGTCATTGACGTAGAGATAAACATTAAGAAAAATTATTCGGTAAAGTAAATAATTTAGAACGGTGCTTTATGAATTTAATCGCTTAAGTATTGGATGCTTATTCCGTATGGTAAAGGATGGTTTGATACTAGATCACACCACACATCCTTATCCATTTAATGAATATTGTATTCAGGAAAGTGATTAAGATCTCATTTAACCAATGATTGTCATTGGACCACCAGATCTATTTAACTGATACATTGGATGTATGTAGTTTAATAAATAATAATTGATTAAGGTAGTTTTCTTTATTTCGTAACTTAGTTGATGAATTGTCATAACTTAGTTACGTGTTTCTGAAGGAACACATATTGAAAGTCTTGAAAGTATCAAGAACTTTCAATCTGTTCTGATGAAACGAAGATTGAACATTTTTGACTTGTTCAAATATATTCAATCTAAAGTATTTTGAAAACTTGATCCTTAAAATTCATTACATGTCTTTGAACTGTTCAAAGATCTTTGATACGATCAAACATTTGAATTTAAAGCAATTAGTTCTAAGGTTATACAGTGAATATGATTCATATTCAATATTATTCTTCCACGATTCCATCTTGATGGAATTGAGTAGTGGGAGCAATGAATCTTATATGATTTGATTCGTTTGATATTGAATGTTACCGAATTAGTTTCAATACTCTTGGGGTTATACTCCAGTAACACTAATTCATCTCTTTAATTAATGTTCCATTAATTTCTACAGTTACATATATGATATGTATAGGTAAAAAAATTTGAATCTTGAAAAGTTTGAGATTTCAATCTTTCTTTTATATAATAGTTATATAATGGAAATTACTTACACCTCGGAGGTATAAGTAAAATTTATCGTTTATCTGTTTAATAGAATATTATGTATTCTATTTAATAGAATATCTTTCCTACGATTCTAAGTAATAAAATCGTTTTATTACTTGGTGTGTAACATCAGATGTTAACTATTGTAGAAAAGACTTGACTTATTGAAGTCAAATGTGAGAATGATAAATTATAAATGGAACTACGTAATTAATAAGATGAAACAACCCTTATACATCTTCGTATAAGTCCAATAGGATAACAGAATCATTCACGAGTATTTGATACTTAATGGTTCCGTTGTTTTCTTACTGAAGAAAAATTATCCTATAACTTATAATGGAAGCGATATTTGATATCGATTCTGGAAGTTCACCATTGAACCATAGATCTAAGATTGTTCATAGCTTACTACGATCAAGTTTTGAACTTGATTAAGCTTTCATTATGAATTAGTTCATGATATGTGCTAATTGTTTGCGCAGCGAAAGCATTGTGAGCTTATTAAAGGTTTGACCTTTACAGTATGACAGTGAGAAAAGTTATACTCAGCAATCTATTGTAGATTCTGAGAAAACTTATCTCTAGTCACGCTAATTGAACAATTAAAGATATATTGGTTAATGTTGATAATAAACTGTATATTTTAGCTAAAGAATGCAAAGTGGCGTTTTTGGATGACTTATTCAGATAAGAGATCAGTTGTGATTTCCTATTTGAAGAGTTCATTCTGAAATGGCCCTAGAGTTTGTGTTCTGCTGAGATCGCAGTTTAGTGTGCTAGCTTATAGAGCCTATTGTAGACTCAGATAAGTCTTCCGAGAAATCTGTGTTCTCTGTTTTTGATATCGTCAGATTGTCTGATCTTGTCAAAGTATAGAGAATACATATGTGATTAGAAGGGTTAGTGGGAGCGTACAAATTACTTTCTAGTGTTATATATCTTAACGACATTTTCATTATTATAGTAATAATGAGATGTTTGTGAGGTAAAAGGTTTACCTAAGTCTTCTTTACTCCGTGAAAACAGTGGGAGTAGTCTCTGTTATATACGATATAAAGTTTTATATAAGATATAAAACCAAGAGACTTGTGAGATACTCCTATTATTCGTACATTAGATATGATCTAATAAAGGACATAACTAGGCTATCTGTATGACAGTTAGTATAACTGTTGGACAGTTATTGTGTGTCTTATATAAAGTATTCATTTTTCGTAAAGGATGATTCCTTTTTCGAAAGAGATATTGATTAGAATGTCTAATCAATCTTATGTATCATTTGATGATGACATAATAAATACTTTATAATGTGCGAATGTAGATATTGATTTAATCGTAATTGTTACGAGTTATTTTGACATCCTATAGACCATATGATGGATCTTGAAACACGTTCTTTGTGATCTTTGAGATATTAAGAACGAGTTTCTAATTCATGGAGAATATAGTCTGCAACCATTAGGGTCATATTAGTTTTGAGACTAATTATGACGTTAGACAGTCTACGTCATAAAGAGTCACAAAAGATGCAGTGGGAGTGTCACGAAGGATTCTACTTTTATAGTGGAATTAAATGCAACTTATAAAGTATTGACTTATGAAGTTGCATAGTGACCTTATAAAATAGAAGTTTTGAATTGTTATTGTGCTTGCGGTTGTCTTCATAGTATTTTGGATTTGATCCTTAAATACTTGGACAACTCAGTAGCTGTAGCACAATACTGATGTAGCATCAGAGTCATATTAATGTATAATCTAGATTCTACAAAATATGAATGATGCTGACTATGGGAAACGATGGAGTTTGTTTGACAAACTCAATATGTCATAGCGGACTTGTTTTTGTTGCCTACCTCTTAAGTACTGGGTGAGCTTTTGAGGGCCATGTGCATACGATGCACATTGTGATGAGTATATGATACCGTGGATTGGCACTAGAGCAAGTGGGAGAAATTGTTGGGGTTGGTGCTCAGAGCGCCAATCCAGACCGTATTCATGTCTGATTCATGAATACGAACATCCCCTTATTCCATAATATTACTTATTTGTGGTTGCACCTCTTGTTTTTATATACGTATTCGATCTGATTACGATTAGATTGAAACTAAATGTGGTTTAGTGATATGTATATATTAAACAAAGGCCCGATAATATATAATGCAGTACACAGTTACAAAGTTAGTTTGTAATTGACATTGGGAAGTGTCACTGCTATATGTATATTATCAAACATAGTTCCTGGTCAAGATTTGCTAACACGGGTCGGTTAGTCAAATCCGTTGAGACCAGTACATGTCGTATATCGAGACTTGGTCCGATGGTTTATCCCAATGAACCATGAGTCTAGGGAGACTCGTATAGACGTGTAGGTGTTATAGTGGATAAACACTGAACGGCTCACCGAAGATTCTTAATGGATGGTACACCAACGTCAATAAGAATCTTCTCGGGTTGAGTAGCATAGTGGTCCTTCGACTTGAGATACCACTGTGGATGTATGAGACATCCTCCACACTTAGATGGCAGTCACGTCACCGATCTATTTAGATCAGACCTCCGCCTGTTCGTTGGGTGTGGACCGATCCTCAGGATATCCTGTGTGTGTCAAGATAGGATCCGTCAGTTCTGTGTACAGAGCATAGGTAGTCTATATATATTTAGCAGTCTGTTAAATCTGTGGCCACAGTATACTTCGGAAGTAAGTTCCGATTGTTATTTAGAGATTGCTAATGAATACGTCGACGAGATAATACCTATAGAGATTTGACGTTTACATCTATATCTCTGGGATTATCTGGATACCTGTGACGGAGGGATTATACGTATGCAATGACCTCGACCTGTATGATTCAGCTAGTTTATCGTGATCGTCATAATTTACGGGTGGATAGATTATGGACATGAAATTGGATTTCGTGACGGATATACCTGAATCTAGAGAGTCTCAATAATGAAACATACTCGTAGAGCACTAGAGCAACATTTATGAATAATGATGATTATTTATAAATCGTTTAATCGTTAAACGAAAAATACATGCGAACGGGCCGAACCGTCATTTCTATTTAATATATGATATATTAAATACACATATAAATAAAATACACATAAAAAAAAATTAACTATAAAAATATATAAAATAAATAAAGTAAATATAATATTATATATTTGAGATATATTATGTTATAATATAATTTATTTATAATTAATTGTAATTTTGTATTAATAAATTAATTTTAAATATTAAGATAAATATATATATCACCAAATGATAAAGCTAGGAAGTGATTATAAGTTGCAATTGTTGACTTATACTTAAAGGAAATGGTTGTCAAATTGATTTTGACTTTTTAAGATATTTGTTCAATTGTTTGAAAAATGAAAATATCTTTTTCCTTTATTTCTTGATAAATTCGGCCAACACTTATAAAATAAAGAGTTTATTTTTCTTAGTTGCATTTTTTGACTTAATATAAATATCTATAAAGTGTTATTAGATATTTTATCAAGTTGATTTATGAAATTCAAATGAAATTGAAATTAATATTCTTGTATATGCCTTTGCCAAATTCGGCCAAGGCCTTTGTGATGCAAGTATATTGTTTTTTTCATTTCATTGTATCTAAAATAATACACTTTAACCAAAAACTCCATTAAAGGAAGGCAAAGAATGCTAGAGAGAAAATAAAGAAAAATCAAGAAAAGCTTGGAAAATAGTAAGTATTTCCAACCTTCCATTAGAGAGTAATTTGTTCCTCTTGTTGTGGGAAACATCTTGTGATGTTCTTGAGTTTTTCCATTCTTTATTCTTTGTGTTTTTGATGGATAAAAGTTTGTGTGAATGTGTTGAGCAGTGTATATGGAGAAAGAGAGCTTGTGACTAGTGTAGTTATAAGTATTCTTTTATGGTTTTGGAAACCTTGTTGCTAATC
This sequence comes from Zanthoxylum bungeanum, assembly GCA_019454045.1. Classification (NCBI taxonomy): domain Eukaryota; kingdom Viridiplantae; phylum Streptophyta; class Magnoliopsida; order Sapindales; family Rutaceae; genus Zanthoxylum; species Zanthoxylum bungeanum. The sequence continues at coordinate 142,932 of SKCR01043586.1, forward strand.
TAGAGTTGTTGACCCACTCTTAGATGACCTAGATTTGATCTTGAGTTGTTTCATTGTGTTGAGACTTTATTGGATGGAAGAAGAAACATGATTGAAGTATTGGATTTAACCAATTTGGTCTAATTTGTCCAATTTGATGAAATTGAAAAATTAGGGTTCATGACCAATTCCAAATTTGGGGATTTTCATATGTTGTGTATTTGGATGTTATATGATGCATATAAAGTTTCATGTTCATTGGATTACATCTTGATGTGTTTTGATGCATGAAATGACAAAATGCACAATTTGCCCACCAAATGGAGCATTCGGCCAAATGAAGGAATTTTGGGAATTTATGTTGCCCTTGGTGTTTTGATGTTTTGAACATGCTAAGTTCATCTTAGAAATGATTTAGAATCATTCAAAATTGATTAGATCAATTTCGGACTAAAATGGACAAAATATCAAGTGTAAAGGCAATTCGGTAAATTCACTTAAATATGATTTATTGAATTTATTTCATAATTTGATTATTGGAAATTAAATAAATATGTTTATTTAATTAATCCGAGAAAAATTTTTGAAATCGGAAAATTTGATTTTCCACCGCTTCCGCTGCGTTACCGGATTTAGCCCCTAAAACCCTTACAGTTGCCTGTTAATATCCATAGTAGCAATAACATGACTTGTCCTGCTTATTGTTTATAATTCCGCATAAGGTCAGAACCTTAGGATAACCTCGAATTTTCAGTTAAGATAAGTGATGTTGAGTACTTAGTTGTGTGTACTGTTTTATATTCTAAGTCAAGAATTTGGGCAATGGTCTCATATATGAGATTATGTTTGAGGAAAAAGTATCAGTATTATTCATAGTTAGAAAGTTAGAAGCTCAGAGCCTCTCCAGTATCTGATCCTCGAGTACGTCCTCGAAGTTCTATAGATAGGTTAGAAAGAATTCATGAACTATTCGAATATCATTCCTTATGAAGTAACTATATTCTTTGAAATCCTTCCGTAGTTACCCTGGTTCATTTTCGAAATGTCCAAGGCAAGTTATGAAGATAGATAGTAAGTTTCTAAGATATTTCACTTCACGGAGTGGGAAGAGAAAACTAGAAAGAAAAAGTAAGGAATGATACATAGATGTTTAAGCAACTAAAGACAGTAAGTGGGAGAGATGAGAGATACATATATAGATGAAAAGAGAACACTAGAACTTATAGCAGTAAAAAGGAATATAGCAAGCCCGAGTAAGTGTAAGAGTGCCAAATAGACCTATGAAAGGTTTCCTCCATTTCATGAGATTTCTTCATTCCTTAGGAATTCCTTCAAAGCCAAACAAACAGCCTTTGAATACCCCGTATAGATAGCAAGCTCTTCGAATAGCAAATGATAGTTAGAAGCATAAAAGAGGTAAGAAACTAGAATTAGACATGGGAGTCCCCGATAGATTAGAGACATCAAGAAGGAAAAATAGATTATAGGTCCCAAAACTCAGGCCCGCAAGCAAGCAAATGAAGGTCGTAAGCAGAGATGATTAGTTACCTTACCCCAAGCGACCCGACATAGATACGACCCTGAACTACCCAGATTTCCATCCCTTAGTGATACCGATTGAAGGAATTTTCGTGAAAGAGTCTATGTCATACCTATCTTACATGAGTAATAGACTCTACCAGGACATAGAGTACCAGAATAAGAAAAAATCAACATCTGTAGAGACGTAAAATTAATTGTCTCAGTCTGTGCCAGCATAAAAATAGATAACCATATGAAAACTTAGTTCGCATAACGTTAATATTCTAAGACTGAAATAGTGAATTTGGAAGGATGGTTTACCCAAAAGAGACCAAGGAAACTTATAAGGTCAGACAAATATGAACCCGACCTAAGCTAAGATGAGCAAATTCACAGTACTAGTGAGAATCCATAGATTAAATCAATACTAGTAGGAACCCATGTAAGTTTTAAAAGAGCAGACCCATGAAAATTGAATACACTAAAAAGAAAGCAAAAGTACCAGTAGGGACAGGAGGACAGAGTACCATAGCCGTGATCTATAGCAAGAAGTTGAGATCCAGAAGTGAACTCATAAGACGAACGACAACTAGCCTCGGTAACTGTAGGCATTGCATTTTCGCATGTGAAACCCGATGATGAGCCTCATTTGGAGGCACTACCTTTTGAGTCACGAAAGCCGCGGGAAACGGATATCGGAAGGGGAAATTCAGGATAAACAAGCTCACTGTCTTCGTTGGTGCTGCGTTCGTTACTTCGTTCGAACCTCGTACAGATTGTGGACGTTCGTGCTGCGTGCGAGGAGGCGTTCGAACGGAGCCGGTAATTCTGGTTTTGCTGCTAGCCTCACACCCCAGCCCATTTAGCTCCCCAAAGGCCATAAAAACATCCCAAATTAAAAAATAAATATTAAACATTAAATAAAATATTTAAATCATTTACCAATTAAATAAAACATAAAATAAAATCATGCCTAATATAAATAAATCAAATATATTATATAGTAAAACTAAAAAGAAGATTTGCCTAATTAAAATCAATCTTAACCAATTAAAGCCAATCACATATTTGACTTCCTAATTCAATAAGATATACACCAATTTAAATATTGCAACTTCCTAAATTAAAAATTTTTTCCCCCCCTCAATCCTTTGATTTCCTTGTTTAAAACTAAATCATATCCTAATTAAATGCACAAAATCCCTTCCCTTGTCAACCCTAACCCTTCTCTATATAAACCACCCTTCACCAAGCCTCTTGGACTCCTCTAGTTCACGCATATACACAAAAAAAGAAGCCTTCCCATTGACGCCCATTGTAAGCAAGAAACAACAAGAATTTCTCTCATTCTCCTCCCTCCATAGCCGAAAATAACAAGCCTTCCTAAAGCCACTGAAACCAGCCCCTGCACCCCTCTAAAACACGCCCAAGTAGCCCCTAAATCACCTTAAAACAGCAGCCCAAATCACCTTAGAGCAGCAGCAAAAATCCTCCCAAAACAGTCCCCAAAATCCCAAAAACAGTAACATAAAAACTGCATAGATAATTAAAAATAATCACATATAATTGTACTAAGAACCCACACAAACTTGGGATAGTTTATTGAAAACGTTAAAACAGGTGGTCCGTGCAGTGAGCAGCAAGACAGAGACCAAATAGGAGCAGAACGGAGTTCGAACCGTAAGCAAAACAGCGAAGCAGTGAGCTAGGACGTTGAACCAGTGGACCAGAAAAGTTGCGGAGCTTTACCCCCTTTCGATTTCCGTGGAACGCGAGTACGAGAGACGGCCTTAAAAGGTTAGACCTGAGGGTATCTTTCACACTTATTCTCATTTTATTTTCTGGTCATTCATTTTGATTTATTTTCTGTATTTGTGGTATCCGTTGTGTGTATGATGTATGTTGTGGGTATTGGATGATTGAGAGATGTGTCAACTCTCACGGTATATCGGATGGAAACCCGGACATAAATTTCATAGCCGATTCCGAATGGACGGTAATATGATCTGTACTCGGGCCACAACTCCACGTACTGCTTGGGTAAACGGCACCATCTTTCTTTTGTTGTGTTGCTTTTGTTTATTTAGTTTTCTTTACTTGAATTCAATATGTTGTTTAGTTATGCATGATTCAACCAAGCGCATGGGCTTAGTGAGTTAGTTCAAAGGTCCTCCATTTGGGAGACAAAGAGCCGAAAAGGCCACCTTTGTGACACTACTTCACCGCGCCGGTTGATGTGTGTTCGGTTGGATGCGAGATACGTTCAATCGGGCATACTTAGTTTGATGTTATTGAGTTTATCTTTTATGTATGGTTCAATCAAGCGCATGGGCTTAGTAAGTGGAATGAAAGATCCCTTATGGGGAGGGGTTAAAACCCGTTACCACGATGCTTTGCCGCGCCGGTTGATGTGTGCTCAGATTGGATGTCAGATGTGTTCAATCGGGCATACTTGGTTGATATGATTGGTTCTATTCTTGTATGTGTGATGTGACGCGCATGGGCTTAGTATGTTGGTCTAAAGGTCCTCTCTTTGAGAGATCAAGAGCCCCAAAAGGTCACCTTTATGGCAGTACTTCGCCGCGCCCTTTTATTTTGTGTTTATGTATTGCGTCCCATTTCATGCATCAGGTCTGTTCCCGTTCGAACGCGTTTACGAACGCAACTCGAACGCGCATGTGTTTTTGCCTTATCATGTGTCAGGTCTCATTTCCGTTCGAACGCGTTAACAAACGCCATACGAACGTGAGCATTTTGTCTCATTTCCGTTCGAACGCGTTTACGAACGCTACTCGAACGTGAGCATTCTGTTTCATTTCCGTTCGAACGCGTTTACGAACGCTACTCGAACGTGAGCATTCTGTTTCATTTCCGTTCGAACGCGTTTACGAATGCTACACGAACGCGAACACACTTAACTGAGTCTTTTTCATTAGATTTCATGCATAGTTTTCCTAGTAGCTCTCTCCACATGTATAAATGCAAATATGTTGATGTATTACCATTCATATGCTTGTGTCATGATAACATTTGAGTATTATTTCTTGCGGTATATCGGATGGAAACCCAGACGTAAATTCCGTAGCCGATTCCGAATGGACAGTAGTGCGGTCTGTACTTAGGCTACAATTCCACGTACCGCTTGGAAAAGTGCCCATATGTGTGCTTGTATGGTTAATATGTGTGCTTGTATGGTTAATATGTGTGCTTGTGTTTTCCTGAATGTGATATGCAAGTAAAGTTGTATGTTAGTTGCTATCTTGATATACGTTAAGCATGCAAATTTAATGTAAGATATATGTGAAATGCGTACATAAGTTTTATTTTACACATGAGAATTTAGAAGCATGATACTCTTGGAAATAAGTGTTACTTAAGCTTGATTAAATTATCACATAAATCCTTTCATTACAAGTGACATAAGTAAGGGACCATTCCGAACCCAACGGTTTGAGGTCTTCCCTTGCGAGGGGTGAGTGCGGCCTTAAATCTTTGTCCCGGTTCACACCGGGGGTGGTGACTCCATGTTATTCAGTACTTCCCAAACTAGGCCGCGAGCCTAGGAACGGCGTCGCCAGGTCCTGTGTCCTACAGTAACACAACCTAAAGCTAATAGATAGAATATAGAAACAATTCTAAAGGATACAACTAGTAATAAGGAAGTTCATTTACATAGTAAGAATAGATAATGTAAACAGTAAGTAAACGAAGACTTCGGGTTCATTGATAAATATTAAGGAACTTTAAGACATGGAATAAATCGATGTTACTTCACGGATCTCTATGGAATGCATATACTTACCCCGACGTCGAGCTCAACAAGAAGTTAAACAAGTAAAGAAATGTATTTGACAAATTAAATGAATCGTGTGTGAGACAGCTAGATAACAAACCATAAATTCATAAGATAGAGATAGAGAAGAAACATGTGATATAATAGTTTGAAAGCATAGTAAGTCGGCCTAAATTTAGAAGCCATCGTTGAATTAGAAACCCTTAAGGGAGTAAAGGCTCAAAGTGTGAAGGGACCAGTGAGAGCGACTCTCATGAATATAGTATATAAACTCATAAAAAGTCTCATTATATTGAGAATGAAAAACTAGATGAAGAGTAGCACTTTTGACCAAAATATTAATAGATATGTTGTAAGCAATCGGAGTTGATAGAGTTTCTAGGGGAGTAAAGATGTAATGAGTCCAAAGAACTGAGATGAGAAGAAAATCTATGTAGCAGACTAAACTTCAAAAAGAGGAATAACAAATGGACTATAGTAGGACTCTGAGAGAGAGTAACGACTTAAGATGATTAAGTAAACAAAAACTAGTATGAAGAAGTACAGAGGCAACATGATGGAGTATTTAGAGAGCATGGCCCTAGAGAAGGTTCCCAATAAGAGGTAGTAAGATCGATAGTCGGAAAGCGGGATCCCCTAACAGAAGTATCTTGGTGTGGAAGCCGACACTAGTAAACACGGGAGTCCTAGGCTTATATATGAGTAGAACGTGCAAGTACAAACACGAGTAACTAGTGACGTCAGCACAACCGGGAAGGTTTTCGGGACCAAATCCTATATACCACGTAGCTAAGATGGAAACTCGATGACGACTCAAGAATATCCCCAGAAACAAGTGAAACCATAATGTAGTAAATATCCTATAAGGTAAAATAAGAGATAATGAAAGATAATACCCTCAAGATAAAAAGTCAGATATAGAGGAACCAAGAAATTCCATAAATAGTTAAAAGAAAAAAAGAAGACAGAACAAACATCAAGTAAAGGTGGAGGTGAAATTGTTGAGATAGGACGACAATAGAAAAAGATATCAGATAAACACTGAACATAATTATACAATGATAAGATAGATTTTCATTGGTACTACGGAATAGTAATAATTTTTCAGAGTTGAGATAAGAATGGAATTCTATTATATTAGTAGAGGAGAAATATAATGATAGTGACCCATATGTTTTCCTTCACAGCGCACCTGTAACGACCGGTAGTTTTTTTACTACTGTTGCAATGTAGAACTGGTACATCACGGGCAAGTGTTACGTAATATAAATTATGTCCAAGTATATATATTCTATACATTCATGGAACGACTTTGGAGATAGACAGTAAATCTTCGACGAAACTCGATGCGAAATTCTACAATATTCCATTCCGGACAAGCCCATGGTATTGAGGCCATAAATTTCTCATACTCTCCGATTTTTATGAATTTTATATCGCCGAAAAGCTGAGATTGAGATCTAAAACTTTTACGTTTAACATTTTCCCAAATTTGAATTAGAAAATGGCTAAAAATACATATAAAAAATTCAGATGAATAGTAACCGATGTCATTCTAGTAAAATCTATAAACTTCTACACTCTTCTATTTTCTTAAGGCCAACTATAAAATGGGTGCACTATTCACAAATTCACAAATTTGGAAACAAAAGGAGAAGAGAAGACATGGGAGAATAGAAGAGAAGAAGAAGAAAAAAAAAAAAGCAGAGAAAGAAGAAGAAAGAGAAAAGAGGAAGAAAAAGAAGAAAGAAACAAAGAATGAATGAGCTTGGCAACCATTAGAAACTTGGGAGATATTGGAAATAAAAGAAAGGGGTAAGAAATCCATGACCCAATTTTTAAAATGAACAGTTTGATGATTGATGCTTGTTTTGTGTTGTGAGCATGGATATGATAATGATTGTGTAATTTTTATTTTGAGGCAATGGAAATGTTGATAAACCCCAATTTGTTAAGTTTGGGTGTAAATTGGTGAAGTTCATGAAATGGATTAAAAGTTGATTGTTGATGTAATGGTAGTTTAGGGTATGAGAAATGGAGTGATATATGATGAAATGAATATTGGTTTTTAGTATGAAAATGTTGGTATGGAGTGTAAATTTGTGTTTTGTGCATTGGATGAACTTGGGAAAGCAAAACAGGATCCTGGAAAACTAGGTCGCGTCGCGATGCTGAGAGCTTTGCGTCGTGACGCGCAAGAAGAAAATATTGGGCACATTTTAGGACGCCCGTGCGTCGCGACGTGTGGCACAATCAGTTTGTAACCACCCTCAGTTCCATCTTAGCGTGTTAGAGACTACCTTTAAGGTCTCGTATCAGTTCATATGCACATGTTGCATCTTAGTACAAATATGATCTTCTAAGTTACAATATCACATACTTGAATTTAGTAGTTTAGCTTAGTTTCAGAAACTTATCTCATAGTTTTTAGTCTAATCAAGTTATTACCTAATATAAACCATTGCAGGAGTTGCAATCTCCTTCGAACGAAGCTGCATAGCTCCAGCCAGATTCCGAACACAATGATTGGACGCTCTACTTTTATTTGACTTTTATTTTGTAGTTTTCGTAACAGATTTACTTATACGCTTTAGGGCATTAGATGACTTCATTATAGTTATTACATGATAGTTTATGCTTTAAATTATGATTGAGATAAAAATATTTTACAAGCATGATTTTATGTTTTTCGAGGCATGGGGGAAAAACCCACCCCAGTATATAACTTGAAATAGTTTGGAATTGACGGACAGATAACATGTGCACAGTAAGAACTGGGGGGATGGAGATACGTAACGCCCCCAAATCCTAGATCAAGGCTAGGGGACGGCGATACGTAACGCCCCTAGACCCTAGTTTCAGGGTCGGGTAGTATCATGGATCAGCACTATCGGCTCTAGTTCTGTGGCTTGGGGGACGGCGATACGTAATGCCCCAAGACCACCAGTTTCAGGGACATTAGTGGCATGTTTTGGGGGACGGTGATACAAAACGTCCCAAAGTCATGGATTTTCACTTCTAGCTCTAGTTAAGCATATGAGGGGACGACGATACGTAACACCCACATACGTCAAGTTTTTTTCAGAGAACATATCAAATTTCAGATACCAGATTTTCAGAACACAGTTTTCAGAAATCAGATTTTAGAAATAGTTTTCAGAAACCAAAGTTTCAAAAGCAGTTTTCAGGAAGACAAGTTTTATTAAAGAGATTTCAGATGAAGTTTTCCGAAAAGAGATTTCATATAAAGTTATTTTTGGAACTTTGGTTTTAAAAAACCTAATGATTTGATACCAGTATTTCAGTTTTGTTTTTCGTCCACTCATTTAGGTCCTACAACGGTCTAACCCCTCACTCCTAGTTTCATTGTCTTGCAGGTTTCTCGGAGGATGAGCTCGGGAGGACGGATACTGTTGCAGTCATTAGGGTGTGGAGTCCACCAGTCCAAGTTAAAGAGTAAGAGTCCAATTGGAGTCAGCCAGAGTCGAATAAAAGCCATGTATTAATATTTGAGTTATGTGTAGTCTTTGTGAAAATGTGTGTCTTTATGTATAAAGTTATTGGAGTTAAGCATGTATGTTAAGTTGTAAGTTTGGGCCACGGTCCCATATATACGATATATATATTTAATTAAAGAAAAGAGTATTAGAAATTGAATAAGTAATTATTAGATTCAGAGGCTTATGAGGTTAGTACGATCTATCATCTGCCGGTAACATCTCCCGAAATGAGGATGTTACAAAGATGGTATTAGAGCATGGTCTAGGGAGTCAGTGACTTCAGTGGGTAGAGTGTTTGGGTCTTGTATACGCAGTATATCCGGGATGCTCGTATGAAACCATATAGTAAGATTTTAAGAAAAGTACTCGAGGGAGTGGGAAAATGAGTTATAAGAAAGTGAGACAAGTAGAGGTTTAAGCAGTCGAATACGGAAAGGTTAGTGGAGAGAGAGAAAGTCGGAAAGAAAATTGAGGAAAGAAAAAGTAAGGAACAGTCGATCTAAGAAATCAGAGATAGTAAAGAGATAAAGGCATAGAATGAGATAAGATAGAAAACACCAGAGCTTGGGATAGTGAAGAAGAATATAGTAAGTCCGAATAAAAATTAAATACCGAGTATACTGGAGTAGAGTTTCTTCCCTCCCAACAAGATTCTTTTTCTCCTTAGAAAAATTCTTCCAACCATGTTCAATAGTCCATACGCATCTCATATAGATAGCAAGTTCCCTAATAATCAAGGATAGCCACAAGGCAGAAGAAGCAAGAAATCAGGAATAGTCATAAAGGCTTCTAATAGATGTGAGATGCCAAAAAAGCGCAGATATTTTATATTTCCCAACCCAGGCCCACATGCGACTAAGAAGAATGACGTTAGAAAAATGACTAGTTGCCCTAACCAAGCACTTTGATAGAGACAATACCCTAAGTTATTTTGTTTTCAACTGCTTAGTCATGCTAGTCAAGAAAGATGTCCTGACAGAGCCTACCTAATACCTACCTTACATGAGAAATAGACTCTTTTAGGACACAAAGTACCAGAATAAGGATACCGAAACTCATTGAGATATAAGATGTTTGCCCTAACCCTAGAAGCATATAGGTGACCGTAAGAAATCCGACGAGAGTTCAGAAATGGAAAGACCTGGGAAGGCAGATTTCCCAGGAAAAATGATCAAGGAAGTTTTCAAGGATACAAAGAAGAGAACCAGTACAATCCAAAGATTAAGGTAAGTCAGCGCGAGACTTACAAGATTAGTATGAGCATACATAATAGACCAAATATCATAGAATCCACAGATTAGCCCCAAATCGGTAGAAATCTGTAGAAGCATAAAGAATAAGACCAGAGAGGTTTGAGATATTTAGGAAGTGACAAGAGTACCAATATGGACAATAGAATAGAGTGCCAAATTGAGATTTAAAGTAAGAACTGAGAATGGAAATCTAGAAAGGAGATAAGAGAATGAAACATCACTAGCCTTAGCAGCAATGCATAGAGCAAAGAAATAAAATATACAAATGGTAAGACGGATGCGAGAAGTAACAAGGAAAGTCAGTAAAACCCTAAGCCATGGAGTAGTTGACCGGGTTCCAACTGAATGAATGATGACCTTTCTTCTAGAAACCTTAACTTTAGTAAACCTATAGATACCTAACCAAAATTCATATAAAGTTATTTCTGGAACTTTGGTTTTTAACAACCTAATGATTTGATACTAGTATTTCAATTTTATTTTTAGTCCACTCACTTAGGTCGTACAACGATCTAACCCCCCACTCCCAGTTTCCTTGTCTTGCAGGTTTCTTGGAGGATGAGCTCGAGAGGACGTATACAGTTGCAATCATTAGGGTGTGGAGTCCACCAATCCAAGTTAAAGAGTAAGAGTCCAGTTGGAGTCAGCCAGAGTCGAATAAAAGCCATGTATTAATATTTGATTATGTGTAGTCTTTGTGAAAACGTGTGTCTTTATGTATAAAATTATTAGAGTTAAGCTTGTATGTTAAGTTGTAAGTTTGGGCCACGGTCCCATATATACGATATTATATTTAATTAAAGAAAAAAATATTAGAAATTAAATAAGTAGTTATTAGAGTCAGAGACTTATGGGGTTAGTACGGTTTATCCCCTGCCGGTAACATCTCCTGAAATGGTGATGTTACAACACCGTTAAGGATAGTGCATAGTATGACTTGAAAAGAGATTTATTGAAATATAACCTAGAGACGACCAAGAAAACTAGGAATACCAATATTATTGAGACTAGGATAGCACCGACAAGATAAGACTCGAGGGATAGTTGAAGGTGGAGTATTTTAGAGTGCAAGTAGGCAATGAAAGACTAGTCAGCGTGAAAGACAATTAATTGTATTTATACTAGTAATGAATTTAAAATTGCATACAGTCAGGCTTAACATAGATACCTCGTCCCAAAATTCTTTAGCCAATTGGGAAGTATAACTAGAAATACTACCCAGAATTAACATTCTAAGTATGAAAGCCATCGGTTGACAGCGATAGTACATGAAGAAGTTAGCTATGAATTATAAAGTCTTAAACCCATAGATAGTTGAAAATATGAGAACTCGAAGGAATGAGCTTATAAGCAGTGGGAGCTTAGTAAGGAGGAAAGGGAAATGGTCAAATAGTTAGTTAATATATAATGATGAATGCTAGAATAAGATCTAGTATGTGGAACTTATGAAATATCTAGTAAGATATATCTTATAAGGTCATTAAAGTGGTTATATTATAAAGAGTTGCCGAAGAACCTGAGGTATACTCAAGTCAGGGGAAAACGATGGTCATTTGACTGTAGTACAAAATACAATAGTGACACCTTAAACGTGAGGGGTAACAAAAGCTCTAAGTGATATTTAAGAATTAGTGTTATCATGATAAAAAATATAAGAGCTAACGAGAAATGATTCAATTGGAACGGTTGTGGATATGCCTTATTAGCATGAACACATTTAATTCTAGTATGACCTTAAAAGTTAAGTATGCAATTAAGTAACATACAATCATAAAGTATCATCCAGAAATGAGCAATTCACGCAGGCATCAGTTCGTAGGGAACCTAAGTTCAGATCATGAGAAATTAAGTATTTCAAGTACACCACGCGGGACATCATATAGTACGAAACAAGAGATAGATAGAATCATATGAAGGATAACTTTCATTAAAAGGAACACCACTGCGAGAAGGTTAGAGATTTGGCATAAACCCCCAGGATTAGGCATACATCTACAAGAATTGCATATAATATATCGAGGTAAGAGATTCCCATAAATCATAGCATCAAGTCTTTGAATAAAATAGTAGAAAGCAAGTAAATGAAGATAATAGTAGCAAAGTTCAGATACCTTCAAACCAAGTCGGCCAAAACAGTTTAGCACCAGAAGGGATTCGAGGACGAATCCTATTTAAGGGGGAGAATTTGTAACGCTGATAATCTCGACTATTGTTAAATTGTGGGATGACTATTACATAATATAAATTATTTTTATATACACATACACTCATGAAATGACTTTAGGGATAATCCGTAAATTCTTCGAAATTCCGATACGAAATGGTATGTTGTTTTACTCTGGATAGCTCATGGTATTTAAGCTATATTTTTTTCATACGATCTCAAATTTTTATGAACTTTATATCATCAGAAATCTAAGACCAAGACCTACAACTTTCGTGTTGAATATTTTTCCAAATTTGAACCAGAAATAGATCGAAAATATAACTCAAAAATTCAGATGAATAGTACCCGAGGACCATTCTAGTAATTTCTCAAAGTTTCTAAAAATTTCTAAATTCTTCTTCAAATTTATCAATTTTAAATAGGCCTTATTATAAAATGGGATACTATTCAAACATCCCCAAAAATTAGAAAGAAAGAAGAAAACGTGGAAGAAGAAGAAGAAAAAGAAGAAAGAGAGGGAGTTTTGCAAGTCTACAAGAAATTGGAAAGAGAATGAAGAGATATCTAACCCAAATAAAGATTAGAAAGAAGAAAATGGGAGCTTGGAGGCTCTAATAGTGAAGGAGGAATTTGATTTAAGGTAAGAAAGGACTTGACCCAAATTTCAAATATTGTTATCTTAATGATTTGATGATTGGAGTTTATTGTTAACTTGAGTTTATTGATGATTATATAGTTATTATGATAAGAAACTAAGGATTTGGAGGAACCCTAATTTAAGAAACCTTAGACTTTGAGTCATATTGGAAGTGATAAAATGGAAGGTTGTGATGATATCAAAGAGAATGTGGATGATATTTGTTGTGATTAGGGTTTGAGTAGTGATGTAGAAATTGAGAGTGGGGATGAAGTTGAAAGTAAGTCCTGAAATTAGGCCGGCGTCGTGACGCGCATCCCTGGTGTCACGACGCGTGCTAGGAAAATTGCCCTGAATCGATTTTGGAATGTAAGCGTCGCGACGCCCAAGGACTAGAGTCGCGACGCAAAAAGCAAAGGAAGCTAACTATCTTGTCTCTTTTTGGGGAACGTCACGAGTCACGATGCCCAACCCTTACGTCGCGTCGTGGAGGCATGAGATGCCCACTGGTTCATCAGCATATGTGAACGTCGCGACTCCCAAGGGACAGAGTCGCGACGGGTGAACAAAAATTCCCCAGAATCAGTTTTAGTTCATTCCAGTTTCACCCTAATGTGTGAGAGGCCACCCTAAAGGTCTCGTATCAGCTCGCATACATACATTACATCATGATATAAGTATGATACTCTTTGCAGTGATAGCAATATACTTAAATAGATAAACTTAGCCTAATTCTGTAATATATTCCTTAGTCCATTTTCTAATCCAGATTATCAATTATAGATCATCGTAGGAACTGTAATTTCCTTCGGCAAAGTGAGTAATGCCAACCAGATTTCAAATCAGTGAGTGGACATTCTTTCCTTAAGTTGATTTTTCATTATATTATTTTAAATATCAGACTTATTTTTCTGTATTTAGGGTGTTAACCAGGTTTACTTTCAAACATATTTTTAACTAAGAATGTTTTGAGAAATGATTTAGAAAGGTGATGATTACAAAAGCATGATTTATGATTTCGAGGCATGGGGGAAAAATTTACCTCAGTATGTAACTTGACTCAGTTATGGAATTGATGGATTCAAATATCGTGTGCACATTCAGAGTCTGGAGGGGTAGCATAGATTCGCATCCTCTGCTTCAGATCTGTGGCTTGGGGGACGACGATACGTAACACCCTAAGACCACCAGATTTCAGGGCTAAGGGGACGACGATACATAACGTCCCTAGACCCTAGTTTCAGGGACATGATAGTGGCATGTATTGGGGGACGACGATACGTAACGCTCCAATATCATGGATATGCATACCTGGCTCTAGTTGGGCGTATGAGAGGACGACGATACGTAATGCCCCTAAGCGTCAGGTTTTCAGCAGACATTCAGAAACATATTTTCGAAAACAGATTTTCAGAGACAAACTTACATAAAATATGGTTTTAAGAACGATTTTTCATAAGAAACTGTTTTTATGAGAATTTCAGAAAATTACAGATCAGAAGCATTTTTCAGAAAAGATTTCCAGAAGAAAGTTATGTCAGATAAGGAAAGAGTTTTAAGAAGAAATGACTGAGATGAATTTATTTTAGTTACATGGAATTTTCAAAAAGTATTTTAGTTCCTATTTTATTTTAACTGTCCACTCACTAGATCGTTCAAATGATCTAACCCCCCACTCCCAGTTTCTTTATTTTACAGGTCACCCGGAGGACGAGCTCGAGAGGATGGATACCGATAGCAGTTACTAGGGTGTTCGGTCCACAAGACAGAGATAGAGTTCAGTCAAGTCATGTAAAGTCCAGTTCCAGATACTTGTATAGTAAAGTCGTGTATAAATATTCGTGTGTGGAGTTGTTAAAATAAGTGATGTTGAGTACTCAGTTGTGTGTATTGTTTTACATTCTAAGTCATGGATTTAGGAAAAGGTCTCATATATGAGATTATGTTTGAGAAAAGAGTATCAGTATTGTTCATAGTTAGAAAGTCAGAGGCTCAGAGGGATAGTATGGCCTATTCCCTGCTGATACAATATTCGGATCGGGGATGTTACAATATAATTAAAGAAACATAGAGTAGTCTTCAAGAACAACTAGAAATAATAAAATCCATAGTTAGTGAATGAATAGAGATTTATTAGTAGAAACATTAGAAGAACTAAAATTAGATTACCAACTGTTAACCCTGTAAGTTATAATAATAAGTCTTTTAGTACATATAGTAATAATATTATAGTAGCACAATTAAATACAATTATAAAAATATTAATTAAAACAAATAAACAAATAGAAAATCTTGAATCTAGGATAAATAAAGTAGAAACAGACGTACAAATATTTACAAAGGGGAAAATAATCAACAAATTAGATTTAGACAACTCTTTAGATAATATAGAAAATGAATTAGATACTTTAACAAATAGAGTAAAAAAGATAAATTTAGAAGAACCTGGTAGAAAAACAAATAGTATAGCAGATATATTAGGACCAAAAATAATATTAAAAAATAATGGAGTTAGCAAGAAGATCTAGTATAGACAATTCAATAACGGATAAAATTAGAAATTCATTAAATTTCTCTAGCAAAGGTAAAGAAGTTATAGTAAGAACAAATGATTTAATAGATGAAGAAAATGCTAATAAATTGTTAGAAAAATGATTTGATAAAATTAGAAGTACAAAATTATACAGTGAAGGAATTTTAGAAAAATTTTGAAAGTAGTTTGTCTGTTTATAGAGATGAAATGAAATTAGCAGTAGTAAATAATAGACAAGAAATAACTTTAATTAGCCCAGTAGGAAAAAAAATATTTGAAAAAATAAAAATTTGCAGATATACACATGAGAATAATAGTTATAGTCATTTTAAGTCAAGAAAGAGAGGGATTAGACACCCATGCACAGTTTTATTTATATTATAATAGGTTTTATGATCATGAACATGCTCAAATAGCCGAAATAGATCTTATAAATACAATAGCAGTTGTAGGATGTATTCTGAATATAAATATAGACATTAATGAATTTTGCAAACATATAAAACTTATTATTCAAATTAAAGGTTATAAAATGAGTAGTGAATACAAAAATCTTAGAATTAAGATATTCTTTTTAAGAAAATTATACAATAACTACCATAAGAAATTTATATTTGAAAGTACAAATATAGTTGATTATTTTAAAAGCCAATATGTAGAAATGATAGTACCTAAGTCAACTTAATTACAAGACTTAAAAACATATAAAATGTTAGAAGTACCAGAAACCTGTCAAATTTACATAAATAAACACAACCAAGCTAGTCAAAGATTTATTAATTATAAAAGAACTAGCAATGCATAAATATTAGAGGATGAGGGAGTTGTAGAAATTAATATGGCATATATAGAATCATTAATAGATAAATATAAAATTCTACAGTCAAATAAATGTCATATTATAGAATTAATATGACTCTGGATGCATCTCAATCAAATAGAAAATTATATTATCTTCCGGATGTATATGTCATCTCTCTCTCAACAGAGGGTCCCACACATGATATACCACCTCCAGTTAAACAAAGCCACACTGTATTCTGACAAGGATTGTGTCACCGTTGAGAATGGTGCATGTCTTCCGATATCTCACACCGGTTGTATTTCCTCAAATCCTGATTTTACTTTAAATAATGTTTTGGTAGTTTCCACCTTAACTAAAAATTTACTCTCTTTTTTTTTTTTTTGGATAATCGGGGTATCCGGGCCAGCTTACGCGCACCTCGACTAATCCCCGGGATCTGTGCCATGTGCCCTCAGAAGTTTCCCAACACAGATCAGGGTAAGTCGCTGATTTTTCACACCAAGGGGCGTGGCCCTAAGGAAATGTATCTAGTGGGATTCGAATCTTGAACCTGAGAATGAGCAAACCACTCAAGCCCAAAGCCTTTACCACTGAGGCAACCCCTTGGGGTAAATTTACTCTCTATTAGTAAGCTTACATGTGAATATCTATTTTATGTTACCTTTACTAATGATTGTTTTTTTATTCAGAACCGACATACAAATCAGGTGGTGGAAACCAGTCTACGTGAGGATGGCTTATGATATTTGGCACTCTCGATTAGGTCATGCATCATACTCTGTTATTTCTTTACTTCAAAATAAAGGATATCCATATTTTTGCTTTAGTTGTTAACTTGCAAAAAGTCATCGACATCCTTTTTCAGAAAATATGCAACGTTCCTATTCCATATTAGGTTTAATTCACTCTAATTTATAGGGCTCATCGTAAGTTCCCTCCAACTCTGGTTACAAGTATTATATTATATTTATTGATGACCATTCTCGATTCACTTAGTTTTATTCTCTCAAATTTAAATCGGAATTTATGATGTGTTCCTTAAATTCCAAACATTAGTGGAAAATCAATTCAATACTAAAATAAAAAAAAAATAAAAAAAAATTTCAAAGTGGTGGAGGAACTAAATTCACTAATGACAATCACCCTATTTCCCTTTTGGTTGTCTTATTTTTCCATGCCTACGTGACTATGCCTCACATAAATTATCTCCATGCAATACTCCATGCATATTTTTGGGCTACAGTATGTCTCACTGTGGTTTTTGATGTCTGGACACTACTACTAATCGTGTCTATATTACCCGCCATGCCATGTTTGATAAACTTGTTGACACGCTCAAAAAGTGGTTATTTACTCTCAAGTGTAAGAGTGTCAAAGTAATAAAATAACCCGGTAAGTTCGGGGTCGATCTACATGGAATATATTTAGTAAAATAAAATAATAATTTGAATAAAAATAAAAACACTTGATTTGTTTGAAGTGATTGTAGAATTTTTAATTGGACTGCAACAATAAAATAAAATATTGGGGTTAGGGATCCACTTTTAATATTTCAAATTTAGAAATCTCACTTTTTATAATATATAAATTATCATTATTACCCAATTAATTTATTTCAGGAATTAAATATCCCAAAACATATAAAACTAGCCATAAAGGCGGTGATAACTTTTGTCTATAACAAGTCCAATTAGGTACTCAATTATGCCAAATAAATAAAACCAATCATATAGGCGGTAACAAAGTTTGTCAATAATTAATCCATAATTAAATTAAATATTAATCAATAGATTTCAATTTATATATTATAATATAAGTGAGATTAATCTAAATTTTCATATCAAAAGCTTCACCCTTTACCCCAACAAAAAGAAATTAGCTACTCATAATTTTAAATAAAAACACACATAATTTTATTACTGAAAGAAAAGAAATTACAAGAAAGCTTTTAAAATAAATACAACACACAAGAGTCGGATCCCTTCACAAAATTTCAGAGAGAATCGTGTGAAGGAAGCTGGGGAAATTGAGGTGGAGAACACCTCTATTTATAGAAATTTTGCAAGCTTTCTCCACCATTTTCTCCATCATTTTCTCTATTATTTCCTCTACCGTTTTCTCCACCATTTCCTCAAGCATGTTTGGTGGATGTTTGACAATTCTAAATTGGCATTTTCCATTTTTTTTTATAATGACTTTAATAATTACACATAACATACTTTGGATTTTTCATCAATTTAGACCTTGAAAATCTCTGAATTAGAAAATCTTGTGAACTTCACAGTTGTAGATCTTTGAGTCTTCTTTCATCTGGAACTATAATCACTTCAATATGATATCGGATTAAAAAGTTATGGCCAAAATACCAATATTACATAGGGTTGAAAATTCTGAAGTTGTACACTGTTAGAACGTCCTATTAAATTTCTGGCCTCCAAAATCCAAATATCAAGTCCACTTTTCTAGATATGCATCCAAATTATTATTTCACCTATATAAAAGATAAAAATCACAATAAAAATATATAAAACATAAATTTAATTATTATGCTAAATTAAAGGGATTAATGAAACTACAAGTGTAAAATGATTGATTTTTCTTTTAATAAATGTGCACTTTTTAGTGTTCATCACACTCCCCAACCAACTTATTACTAGTCCATAGTAATTTAAGCGAAAAACTTTAAAAAGCCAAATTCTTATCCAAATTAATAATTGTTTTATTTCTTTCTAAATGAACGAACAAATAAATTATCATGTACTTTTTACCCTTCTTCCATACAATATAAAATAATGTATCAATCAATTCATTGTGCCCACAATATTCATAGGTCTTGTTGAAAAGAGAGTAATATTTTTGTCCTAAAATTACATTAGAGTTCACACTTTTTGGCAATGAAAGTTTATTTATAAATACAAAAATAGTTTAGGGCACTAGGTGTTAAGACACTCGTACAGACTTAATTGCTCGGATCTCAGCTATTAAAAAGAAAAAGTGTCTGATTTCCTTAAGCTTTCTCTTTAACTCATGTAACGAGCTTTGTGCCAGTGACTCCCAAACCAGTTGGCCTTAGGACACTAAGTGTTAAAACACCCCCCCCACGGACTTAATTGCTCGAGTTAGAGAGGCTACGAAATCGAACTTATTCACACATATTTTTTTATTAAACTAACTCAAGCTTTACCATTTTACGCGAACAATCACTGCTTGCTAAGACAAGATGTCCGGTTATTAAGTCAAAACATGATTAGTTTTTTGAATAAAAACACAAATTCCATTGCCTTTAGATGCTACCTCCAACAAATTTAAACTGAATATTACAAAATTTTCACTTATAACCCATGATCATATGTTACCGTGTATGTTGATAATACATGTCAAATGAGCATATGAAGATCAAATTAATCAATATTATGGAGAATTCACAAATTTAAATGATTCAAAAAGAAAAGAACAAAAATAACTTGTTACGAATTATTTGGAGATGCGTCTCAGGAGCGAAAACTCTTTACACATCCACCTCTGAACAATAATTCCACTTAGTTAGTCAAAAATTTGTTGTTAGTTTGTGGGTAAATTTTTTGTTTACACACAAAATAACAACAAAGTAAAAACAACATAAAAGAAAACTTTTTTTTAACCAAAAAAACAGCAACGAAATAAAAAATTATAAATTAACTAGTCAACTATCCCTTCCCCCCAACCAATTTGAGACATTGTCCCCAATATCTGAATACGAAGAAGTAGAGTTTAGAATACATCACCTAGTTAGTATGGAATTGACAATTGAATCTACAACACTACTACTAAAGAGAAATGTTACGTATTAAAACAATATAAGTAAATTAAAATAGTAAATGATATGTACTGATAGTTGTGATTGTGGCTCACATCTTCCTCTGGTTTTACGTCCAGTAACGGCTTGAACGCCCTCTATGGGTCGAGGATATTCCATCCAATTTTCTTATAAATTGGCAAATAAGGTCTTTTAAAGTCAGATTCCTGTATTATTGTCTTTCTTTTGAAATTATGTATGTAAGTTGCGAATCAATCTATCAAATCCACTAGGATGCGTCTCAAACGTCAATGATATATTATCCAATGACTTCTTACTCAAGCCATCTCTAATGGGTTGATTTTTTCCTTCACAATTATTAGACATCATTCTTAAAGAACGACAATGAGTGTTGCACGTCCAACGTGTACATTTATAACAAATACCTAATTGTTTAGCTCTCTGTTTCTTAGCATAGGTGCTTTTCTCCAAACCAGGTATGTAAGAGATGAATGAATCAATAAATTTAAGGACTTCCATTTTAACCATTTCTTTCTTATAAAGGTTTAACATTTTTTTGGGTGGTCGACGTGTCTTGACATTATCTTTGAAATGTATTTTGTGTGCCCATTTTAAAGGATTAATGCCTTTCATATTTTTTAAAGTCCATCAAATTCTCTGTCTATGTTCTCTCAACACATTTAACAACTTACCTTCTTGATCACTTGTCAGAGAAGAAGAAATTACCGCAGAGTAAGATTGTTTATCTTCAAGAAATGCATACTTCAAGTCTTCTGGCAAAGTCTTAATTCCAATTTGAGTTTTTCTTCATGTTTTTCTTCTTCAAGTGTTCCAAGTTCCTCAAAATTTTGTTTCCATTCATCGTCTTCCAGTACCTGTGTAGAATCAAGTAAAGAAAAATCAATAGAAATATTCAAATCTAATTGCATATTTGATTTAAGAAAATTAGTTGTATAAATTTTTGTAGGATCAGATAAACTCCCTTGAATATATTCATCCACAATTGGTTCAATTAGGTCCATGCTCTCATTTTCATTGTCCTCATCATATGGTTGTTTGCACATGTTAAAATATAAAGCTCCAACGTCATATTTCCAAAGGATAAATTCATGATTCCATTCCTGCAATTAATTAAAGCATTAGCTGTTGCTAAAAATAGGAAACCAATATTACAAGATTTGGCTTATAACTGTCTGTTACAGGTTGTGTTTCCAAGACAATAAAATCCACAATATATATGAATTTATCGACTTGTAATAACAGGTCTTCAACAATTCCTTTTGGTACCTTGACTGATTTATCGGCAAGTAAAAGAGTGGTTGAAGTTGGTTTTAACTCGCCAATATTAAGTTGTTGGTAAACCGAAATTGGAAGCAAATTGACACTGGCTCCAAAATCAAGCAAAACATGTTTAATTTTTTTGACTTCCAATAATACATGAATAGTTGGATAGCCAGGGTCCTTGTATTTTAATGTATTATTGGTTGAGAGAATGAAACTTACATGTTAAGCTAGAAAAGCTTTCTTTCTTACCTGATGTTTCTTTAACGGTGCACAAGTCTTTCAGAAATTTGGCATAAGATGATATATGTTGGATGACATCTAAGAAATGAATATTGACCTTTACCTATTTGAATATTCATATATCTCAGGGGAATGGTTCAATTTTTTTTATTTTTAATAACTGTGGAAATGGAGGTGCATGAGAAAATTTGTTATTATCGACGATGGATAATGGTTCATCAACCATTTCCTTACCCTTTGAATCTAATTTATTTTCCGCTTCGCGAGGTTCAAGAATAGATATGTGGATGACCTTACCACAGCGAAGAGTAATAACAGATTTTACATGGTCTATATGTTGACTTCCAGAACTACCCTCGTGAGGGTTTTGATGACTCTTGGGATTTGGCTGTGGTTGTGCAGGAAACTTTCCTTTCTCATTAATAGTCAATGCAGATGTGATTTTGACAAAAGTTTCTCTCAAATCATTCATTGTTTGCACATTTTGGTTATTGATGGCTTCATGTTTCTCAATGAATGCATGCAAGGTATCCTCAAGGGTTATTATCGACGACGGGTAATGGTTTATCAACCCTTTCCTTACCCTTTGAATCTAATTTATTTTCCGCTTCGCGAGGTTCAAGAATAGATCTGTGGATGACCTTACCACAGCGAAGAGTAATAACAGATTTTACATGGTCTATATGTTGACTTCCAGAACTACTCTCGTTAGGGTTTTGATGAATCTTGGGATTTGGCTGTGGTTTTGCAGGAAACTTTCTTTTCTCATTAATAGTCAATGCATATGTGATTTTGACAAAAGTTTCTCTCAAATCATTCATTATTTGCACATTTTGGTTATTGATGGCTTCATGTTTCTCAGTGAATGCATGCAAGGTATCCTCAAGGGTTTTCCTAGGTGGTGAGACATATGGTGCGTAACTTTGGGAATTTTGGAAATTCTGGTGTACCTGGGGAAGTTGTTGCAATGGTTGTGTTTGGTTATCATTCCTCCAATTGAAGTTTGGATGGTTTCTCCAACTAGATTTGTAGGTTTGGGAGTATAGGTTTGGATTTGGTCTCTTGAAGGTGTTTATGGAGCTGACTTGGTGGTGGAGACATTCTTGCAGAGCATGTAAGGTTAGACAAACTTATGTGATATGTTCATTTGAATTACAGATTTGACAAGTGACTTCTTGAATTGACTTGACATGATTATTTTTCTTCATTTCCAATGTCTCGACTTTTTTAGCTAGAGATGCATATTTAGCAAAAAAGTCATGGTCTTCCCTAAGGTTAAACATACCTCTACAATATGACTATGGTTTTACAGATAACTCATAAGTGTCCCATTGTTGTACATTCTCTGCTATGTGTTCTAGGTAATCTAGTACATCTTCGGGATTTTTTCCCCTAAATTCACCATTACACATCATTTTCACTACTTGTCTACCTTTGGGTGTTAAATCCTCGTAGAAGTAGACAACCAGCCTCCATATTTCAAACCCGTGATGTGGACAAACATTTATCATCTCTTTAAACCTCTCCCAACATTGATAAAGTGTTTCCATTGACTCTTGTGTGAAGGTTTGGATTCTCCTCTTAAAGGAGTTTGTCCTATGAGGGGGAAAGAATTTTTTTTAGAAATTGTTCTAGTAAATCATCTCATGTTTGGATGGATCTAGACCTAAGGTTCTGCAGCCAAATTTTAACTTTATCCTTTAAAGAAAAGGGAAAAAACTTTAATCGAATTATATTCATGTTGCAATTTTGGTATGTGCAAGTGTTACATACCTCTTCAAATTCCCTTAAGTGTTGATAAGTATTTTCTGATTCTAGACCGTGGAATGTGGGTAAAAGTTTGATGACAAATGGTTTAAATTGAAACGTGTTGCATTTGGGGGAAAACAATGCAAGATGGTGATCTTATCCTAGTGGGATTCATGAATTATCTGAGTGTCCTATGATAATTAAGATTGCCATGATGAGACTCATTTTCTTCATGATCAATTGGATTTCCAGCTTGGGCAGATGGATTTTCATTTTGGTTCTCGGTCATTTTGATTGACGATGAAGGTGATGGAGACTCTCTATTTAATCTACCGCTAGATGATCGAGACCAATGTCTCATGCAACATAAATACAAATTATAATTAAAAATTAAAAATGCAAATACAATACTTATAAAAAGAAAATAACAAACAAGTAAGGAAAAAAATAAAAAAATAAAAATAAAATGACAAAAAGAGAAAAGAAAAACGAACAAAGAAAATACAAATATAGTGATTTAGATCTAAAAACGTCCTCTGATTCTTGTCAATTCAGATCTCAATTGAATTTCTCGTTCAGCTGTCTCAATTTTTCGAATTAGGTTCTCACAAAAAATTAGGGAATAATCTCCAGATGGGGATGATTCAATAAATTCTTTGGCAAAATACAAGCATCATTTTTATTGATTTTTCTGTCTCCTACAACCTTGAAGAATTAAGAACATGGTCTGTCTGTATTTGGGATTTCTGGGTTCAAGATTCATTTAGGATCAATCAAGACATTTTGGATATACACAAATGCAAAGATGAAAGAAAATGAGATGCAGAAAAAATAACCACAAAAAAAAAAGAAAAAGAAAAAGAAAAGAAAAATTAATTACAACGATTATTCTATCTACTAAATTTATTCCCCGACAACGACGTCAAAAACATGACATGCTCAAATAGTGGTTCTTTACTCCCAAGTATAAGAGTGTCGAAGTAATAAAATAACTCGGTTAGTCCAGGGTCGATCCACATGGAATAGATTTAGTAAAATAAAATAATAATTTGAATAAAAATAAAAAAGGCTTGATTTTTTTGAAGTGATTGGAGAATTTTTAATTGGACTGCAATAATAAAATAAAATATTGAGGTTAGGAGATTCACTTTTAATATTTCAAATTTAGAAATCTCATTTTTTATAATATATAAATTGTCATTATTATCCAATTAATTTATTTCAGGAATTAATTATGTCAAAACATATAAAACCAGCCATAAAGGCGGTGATACCTTTTTTCTATAACAAGTCCAGTTAGATACTCAATTATGCCAAATAAATAAAACAAGTCATATAGACGGTAACAAAATTTGTCAATAATTAATCCAAAATTAAATTAAATATTAATAATTCGATTTCAATTTATATATTATAATATAAGTGAGATTAATCTAAATTTTCATATTAAAAGCTTCACCTTTTACCCCAGCAAAAAGAAATTAGTTACTCCTAATTTGAAATAAAAATACACATAATTTTATTATTGAAAGAAAAAGAAATTACAAGAAAGCTTTAAAAAAACACACAAGAGTTGGATGCCTTCACAAAATTGTAGAGAGAATTGTGTGAAAGAAGATGAGGAAAATGAGGTGCAGAATAACTCTATTTATAGAAATTTTGCAAGCTTTCTCCACCATTTTCTCCATCATTTCCTCCATCAAACATACAAGCATATTTGGTGGAAGTTTGACAATTGTAATTTTTTTTTTATAATGACTTTATAATTACATATATCACACTTTAGATTTTTCATCAATTTCGATATTGAAAATCTTATAATTAGAAAATCTTGTGAACTTCACAGTCGTAGATCTTTGAATTAATTTAATCTGATATTGGAGTAAAAAGTTATGGCCAGAATACGAATATTGCACATGGTTGAAATTTCTGAAGTTGTACACTGTTAAAACGCCATATTAAATTTTTGGCCTCCAAAATCCAAATGTCAAGTCCATTTTTCTAGATATGCTTCCAAAGTATTATTTCACCTACCTAAAAGATAAAAATCACAATAAAAACAAATTAAGGGGATTAATGAAACTACAAATATAAAATGATTGATTTTTCTTTTAATAAATATGTATTTTTTTTAGTGTTTATAACTTGTATTTCCTTTCTGTGGTCAACCACGCCCTTCCATGTCAACTCTCTCTGTTTCATCATTAAAGTCCCCTCGCACTGTCCTTTTTCACCATTCCAACTCTCGCTAGTGTTGTGATTCACCGATCAATTTAGAAAGTGTTTTGAGGAAAAACTGAATTGCTTCTATTACTACCAAGAATAGATTTACAAGTTTACAAAAAGAAACTATACACAAAAAACCTCACAAACAATGTCTAAGCTCTCTATCCATGGAGCTTAATCACATTTGGGGTGGTTCTAAGCTTACTGGGAGGCCTCAATTTATAGGGCAAGGTTGCTCACATTTCCACCAATCACTCCCTGATTTGGTGGCACCAATTACTCATGATTTGTTGATTTTAACAACCAAGCCAATCAAGCCACCGAAAGTTGTTTGGTTACTTCTGCTGGATGCTTGATTGTTGCTGGCTTCATGCATTGCTCATGCATGAATGGTGGAAGGCAGCTGGACTTTACAATTCTCCCCCTCCAGCTGCATCTGAAGCAATCATCATCTGACAGCTATCCCGGCTATGTCTCTGCACAACTCTAGCTTGTCTCGAGTAACCACTTTTGTTAACATGTCAGCTGGATTCTCATATGTATGGATCTCCACTAGTCTCAGCAGTTGTTGATCCATCACCTCGCGTATCCAGTGATAGCGAATATCAATGTGTTTCATCCGGGAATGATACATTGAGTTTTTTTCTCAAGTCCAGAACACTCTGACTGTCACAATGTATCTTGTATTCTGTCTGCTTGATCCTTAACTCTGGGAGAAAACGCTTTAGCCACAAAATTTCCTTTCCTGCCTCAGTTATAGCGATGTACTCAGCTTTAGCGATGTACTCAACTTCTGTTGTGGATAATGCAATGCACCTCTGCAATCTTGACTGCCATGACACAGCTCCCCCTGCAAAAGTGTAGATGAATCCTGATATAGATTTCCTACCATCAATATCTCCCGCCATATATGAATCTGTATAGTCTTCCAAGATTGGATCAGCTCCCCCGTAACACAGACGAAACTTCTTTGTACCCTTGAGGTACCTGAGAATCCATTTGACTGCCTCCCAGTGTTGCTTTCCAGGGTTATAGAGAAAACGGCTCACTACACCCACTGCGTGTGCAATATCTGGCCTGGTACATACCATTGCATACATTAGGCTTCCAACAGCTGAAGAATATGGTATTGCTGACATTTCCTCTATCTCTTTCTTGGATGAGGGGCACGAACTCTTACTCAGTTAGAAATGGTGCGCTAGCGGAACGCTGACTGGTTTGGCTTTCTGTATATCGAACCTTCTGATTATCCGTTCAATATACCTCTCTTGTGAAAGCCATAACTTCTTGTTCTGTCTGTCACGAACAATCTCCATTCCCAAAATCTGTTGAGCTGGTCCTAAGTCTTTCATGTCGAAAGCCTTGGAGAGTTCTTTCTTCAGATGGCCGATCTTCGCTGCTTCTTGTCCAACAATCAACATGTCATCTATATACAGTAGAAGAGCAACGAAATTTCCATCTGGAAACCTCTGAATGTATACACATTGATCTGCTGCAGTTCTTTTGTAGCCTTGACCCACCATGAATGAGTCGAACTTCTTGTACCACTGCCTCGGTGCTTGAGCCCGTACAAGCTATTTTTCAGCTTGCAAACAAGGTTTTCTTTTCCTGAAACCTTGAATCTTCTGGCTGCTCCATGTAGATTTCTTCATTCAGATCACCATGAAGAAATGCTATTTTGACATCCATCTGTTCAAGCTCCTAGTTCAATCTGGCTACCAATCCTAGGATGACTCGGATTGAAGCCATTTTTACCATTGGTGAAAATATCTCATCAAAGTCAATTCCCTTTTTCTGTAGGAATCCTTTGACAACAAGCCGAGCTTTGTGTCTCACCACTTTTCCGTTGCCATCTTTCTTGAGCTTGAACACCCATTTGTTCTTCAGTGCCTCCATTCCATGTGGGAGCTTGACTATCTCATAAGTGTTATTTTTCTGCAGAGATTCCATCTCATCCTGCATTGCGTGTAGCCATATGTCTTTGTCTTTATGAGATACAGCTTCGTTGAAGGTTTCTGGCTCCCCCTCGTCAGTAAGCAGAATGTATTCTGATCCTGAGTATTTGGCTGATGGAATTCGGCCTCTCTCAGATCTTCGTACTGGAAGTTCTAGTTGTCTGTTGTCATCCAGATCTGTGGATGATCCTGAAGCCTCTGATGGAGCAGGCTGCAGCTCCCCCTGCTCAACATTTCCTTCCTCATCTGGTTCTGTTTCTGGTATGTCTTGTACCTCATCATCATCTGTGGCCACTGGTGTTGGTGCTGGGGTTGTGTCTGGATTTGCATCGGTATTGTCGGCACTGGTTTTAGAAGGCATCTTGGGCTTTTCAATGTCTTTTATTGTCTTATCTTCAAGAAACACTACATATCTGCTTCTGATGACCTTCATTTCCTTCGGGTCCCATAACTGTATCCAAATTCCTCGTCTCCATAGCCTATGAAGATGCATGGAGTAGTCCTTACATCGAACTTCTGCCTGAGCTCCTTGGATACATGTGCAAAGGCTAAACATCCAAATATTCTGAGGTGAGAATATGAGGGATTCTTACCAGACCACACTTTCTCCGGAATCTCAAAGTTCAACGGTACAGATGGTGATCTGTTGATCAGGTAGCAGACAGCACGAATAGTTTCTCCCCAGAATGGCTTTGGCAGCTTAGCCATGCTGATCATGTTTCTGACTTTCTCCATAATGGTGCGGTTCATCCTTTCAGCGACACCATTGTGTTGTGGGGTGCGTGGAACAGTCCTCTCGTGTCGAATTCCGTGGATTCCGCAGTAGGCATCGAACTCCCTGGAAGTGTATTCGCCTCAATTGTCTGTGCGAAGGCACTTCAGTTTCTTCCATGTTTCACGCTCGACCATGGCATGGAACAGTTTGAAATAGTCCAGGACCTGATCCTTTGATTTCAGAAAATACACTCATACTTTCCAAAAAGCATCGTCAATGAAAGTCAGAAAATATTTATTGCCGCCTAGTGAATTTACCTCCAAGGGACCACATACATCAGAGTACACTAGACTGAGTAACTCTGATTTCTTTGTAGAAGAAAAATTGAAAGAGACTATGTGTTGTTTACCGAATAGACAGTGGTTGCAAGGATCCAGAGCAGCATTTTTGGAGACAGTGATCAGATCCTTCTTTGTCAAGGTAGACAACCCCTTTTCACTTATATGACCGAGTCTCTGGTGCCACAGATTCTGAGAAGCCTCTCGTTCAGCTACATTGAGGCTTTCTGCACAAATCTTCACATGAGTCTTGTATAAGGTTCCACAGATATGTCCTCGGGCGATGACCATGGCACCTTTTATCATCCTCCAAGTTCCGTTGCTGAAATGGCTAGAATAACCTTGTTTGTCAAGGGCTACCCCCGTGAGAGTAAGTTGAGCCGAAGTTCTAGAACATGTCTGACCTCCTTCAGGGTTATTGTATTCCCTGAATTTGTCTGCAACTGTATTTCACTAATTCCTTCTATCTGAGAAGAACTGGTATTCCTCGTCTTCACTGTTCCAAAGTCTATTGCTTTGTATGTTGTGAAGAAATCCATGTGAGGAGTGACGTGGTAGGATGCTGCAGTATCTACCACCCACTCGACATCCTGAGTTGCGGTGTGAATGCATGCTTCTTCCTGGCCGGAGCATATAGCTACATCTACCGTAGTAACTACTAATGTCTCCGTGTCATTCTTCTTCGGCTGGTTATTGCCTTGTCCCTGCTCCCGTTGCAGTTTCCGGTAATTTTTCTTCAAGTGGCCTTCTATGCCACAGTGGAAGCACTTGTATGTCTTTTTTTCGTCATTGGATTTGCCTTTGCTTTTGCTTCTGCCTCTCCTCCCACCTTGATGTTTCTCATGTTGTCTTCCTCGCTGCTCCGAGACAAGAGCTTCTGTTTGATCTGAGCCCACGTCTTTCCTTCTGGCTTCTTCATTTGACAAGACGTATTTTACCATAGGCATGGTAAGTTTGCCTCCTGGAGCTAAGTTGCTGAGAGTAACCACCAGAGTTTCTCAGCTATCAGGAAGAGAACTGAGTAGCAAGAGGGCTTGAACTTCTTCTGCCATTTGCATGTATACTGCAGACAACTGGTTCACTAGGCTTTGGAACTCGTTGGGGGTGTTCTGCAACGGAAGTTCCACTCCGTAGCTTCAGGTTCACCAAACGCCTCATGATTAAGGCTTTATTCTGAGCTGTTTTGGCCTGGAACATGTCTTCCAATTTCCTCCACATTTCATAAGCATATGTATCATGTGCTACGTGATGGAAGACATTATGGCTGATCCACTGCCTAATCTGACCCAGGGTTCTATTATTGAGTTTGTTCCAGTCATAGTCTTTAATAGATTCTGGTTTCATTCCCTTCAACTCGATGACATAAAACAGATCTTTGCAATACAAAAAATCTATCATCAGAGGTCTCCAGATGGAGTAATTAGTTGCAGCCAGTTTAATCATTGCACCAGAATGGGAATCTTCTATTTCCATTTTAAGTTTTAAAGTTTAAAAATGAAAATAAACAAAAATCGAGGCTGAATTTCACAAATCAGAGGTCACCGTTGCGTCCGGAACGGTCGAAAAATGGTGGAATAGACACTTCATTGGTCTAAATCTGACACATGGGTTGATTTGTAAATTCCTAAAAGTTCTGGGGTAAAATTGTAAATTTCAAAACTTCAAGGGGCTAAATGAAATTTACCAGGCCGCTGACGTGGCAGTGCTGACGTGGTAAAGTGGGACCGGCTTTGCTGACGTGGCGGAAATGTGGCGGCTGATGTGGCGCTGACGCGGCAGGTTCGCTGACGTGGCGCTGACTGTACTGATGACGTGGCGCTGACTGGACTCGTCTTCAACCTTTGTCTGGCGCGTGGGGCGCGTGGCTGTGACTGGGCTTCACTCGCCGAGACGTGGCGGCGTGTGCGGCCAATTTGGACGTCGGTTCGGTCGCCGGAAAATACCACCGAGCTCGTCTCGCCGTGAACTAGCTGATGGTACCCTCAAATTAGATTTTTGACAACTTTCGTCGGAATCGGTTTTCCGAACGGAAGCTCTGTTAATTGGTTTTACGACCCCCAAAGAACAACCGAAGCTCATGATACCACTTGTTGTGATTCACCGATCAATTTAGAAAGTGTTTTGAGGAAAAACCGAATTGTTTCTATTACTACCAAGAATTGATTTACAAGTTTACAAAAAGAAACTATACACAAAAAACCTACTAACACTCTCTAAGCTCTCTATCCATGGAGCTTACTCACATTTGGAGTGGTTCTAAGCTTACTGGGAGGCCTCAATTTATAGGGCAAGGTTGCTCACATTTCCACCAATCACTCCCTGATTTTGTGGCACCAATTACTCATGATTTGTTGATTTTAACAACCAAGCCAATCAAACCACCGAAAGTTGTTGGTTACTTCTGCTGGTGCTTGATTGTTGCTGGCTTCATGCATTGCTCATGCATGAATGGAAGGCAGCTGGACTTTACAGCTAGGCCCAACAACACCAGTGACTTAATCGGCCTCACGCCGAATATATGACCATTGTGCTACTGATGCCTCTCTTTGTCATGTGCATGTATCTGCTGTCTCTCATCCATCCTCTTCTTATGTTCCACCGATAGCTCAACTTGATTCGCCAATGGTGCCTCCTCCATTGTAGTCGCACCATCCGATGGTGACCCCGTCCTAAATCCGACATCTTCAAATCCAAACACTCTGCCTGCCTATATTGGTCTCCTTCCTCCCACAACTCTTCTTCAGGCTCCTAAGCCACGGGGTAAACATTCAGGTTGGTATGAAGCAATTCAAGCTCTAAAGTCCAATGACACGTTGGACTTTAGAGCTATTTTTTAGTTGTTTTTTTTAATTTTTTAGCACGTCTGTCAATGGATGACTTGGTTGGTGTGCATGAAAACAACCACTGAGTCCCGATCGAGTTGCGAGTCTGAATATCGGGCATTAGCCTCTATTGTGGCTGAAATTAAATGGCTGACCTGTCTACTTGGTGATCTTCACGTGATATCTACGAAACCTCCATTACTGAAATTAAGAGTGTGATTTTCCTCAGCAACAATCCTATCACTTATGGGCGGTCCAAGCACATTGACATTAACTATCACTTTGTTCGTGAATTAGTGGCAATTCAAGTTTGCTGCATTCCAACACATATACAAATTACAGACATATTCACCAAGAGTTTATCCAAGGCCATATTTCTTCTTTTTTATCCAAGCTCAACGTTCAGGAACCTCCGCCAAGCTTAAGGGGGATGATAAAGATAACCCTCAGCCCTAATATTGTTTATATAAATAGAATCATACACACCACAATACTTTGTGGTCTTCTCAAACATTTATAAATCCAATAACAATTAATGCTTGATGTTAAATGAATATTATGTAATTTTATTTTTAGAATTGTGAGATGAAAATCTAATCGATTCAAATGCATTCACTATGAGAATGATTTTTCGTGAGTACAAGAATACTTTTTTTTTTTTATGGAAGGAACTTTAATTTCACCTAATTAACTTCAATTCTCATGCACAATTTATCTACTAAATTTTCGATTATAAACAACATAATAAAAGATTTAAAGAAACACACAGAGATCAAAGAATAAGATCAATTATAACAAAACACTAGCTTAATTATAACAAGATTTGTAACATAATTTATGTGATTGTTGGCCCCATAAATAAGTTGGACTTTATAATTACTTCTCATCACACACCAATTGTTAGTGACAAGTGAGCATGTATTGTTTAGTAAATAGTATTTGGCACAATAATTATAGAAATAATAGATCAGATTGATATACAAGCAATAGCAATAGATGTTATGATGGCTTTTTTTTAAACACACATTACTAATTTGATAGAGGTATTTTACGGTGTATAAATTAATTTATAAGTTGTGAAATCAAAATCATATTACAAGTTAACGTACAAAAAAAAAAAAAACATGTTGTGAAATTATAATTTGTGAGAGTATAACGTTAGCAATAATTATGTGTTTGGTATAACATTTAAACGCTAACTTATACGCTATCTTATAAGCCCATCAAATTCTACACTAAATGGTGCATAAGTCTATTGATAATTACATCGGTAATATGTTAGGATTATCTCTATGTATCAAAGTTAAAATCTAACACCATATAAATCTATTTCTATGTAGCCTAGTTAAAATATAAGCTGAGTTTGGTTGAGAGTGATGTTATAAATTCTTCAAATCTTTAAATATAATAGTTTGGATGGAGTAGGGACATGTCTCTTGGATGGTACCCCATAAAGACATGTCCTTCAATTGTGTTTAACATGGTCCTATGCTCTAAGGGGTGCATAGGAGGGGTATAACTCTTTGGGGGTTGTACCACAATCCAAAGGGTGCCATTGAGGCAACCTTCCATGCTTATAAAAGAAAGCCTTTATGTTCCTTTTAAAAGATTTGATTCCATCCGAATTTCATCAAAAGTTTTGAGTCTCATATTGTTGTTTGAGTCAAGAGAGAGTTCCCCCCATTACCAAGTTCGAGATCTTGTTAAGGTGTGCCCCTTGAACAAGAGGAATCTGGGTTATCCTGGTAGAACATTAGCCACAAGATCTGTTGAGCACCGAGACGGGGCCGATAAGTTCTTAAAGACAGAGAATCTTCTCGATCCAGACCATTGCATTCGTCATTATAATAAGGTTTTTCTTATTTTCAAGTTTTAGGGTTTTCTAGGGTTTTGCATTTGATTTTCTGGATTTGATTGATGAAAGCATGTTAATTTGTTGTTTAATGACACTATACTACCAACAAGTGCTACACTAAAAGTATAAACTAACAAAAGGTTGAAGTATAAAATAAAGTAAAAAAATAATCTTATGTTGTGATATTATAATTTTGTGAGAATATAAACTAACGTTAACTATATATTTGGTGTAACATCGTCGAGGATGTTAAGGGTAGCAAAAAGAGAAAGAACAGTTGAGCTGATTCTTCCCAAGCTTACAAGAAGTTCAAGGGAAAGTGATACAACTGTGGGAAAAGCGGTCACATGGTAAAAGACTGCAGAAACAAGAAGTCTTAGGACAAAGGCCAGAAATATGAGGCCCATGTCGCTGAAGATGAGCAGTTAACTGATGAGATTTCAGAAATGAATCTCAGCAGTGGTAACTGAAGTCAACTTGGTTGGGAATCCGAGAGAATGGTGGGTAGACACTAGGGCTACTCGTCATATATGTGCTGATAGCAAGATGTTTTCCTCGTATCAGAAGGTCGATGGTAGCGATCATCTGACTATGGGAAACTCATCTACCTCTAGAGTGGTTGGACAAGGCACAGTGGTTCTGACGATGACATCTGGAAATGAGCTTACATTGAAGAATATTTTGCATGTTCCAGATATTCAGAAATGAGCTTACATTCAAGTTAACGTACAAAAAAAAACATGTTGTGAAATTATAATTTGTGAGAATATAACGTTAGCACTAATTATGTGTTTGGTATAACGTTTAAACGTTAACTTATACGCTATCTTATAAGCCCATCAAATTCTACACTAAATGGTGCATAAGTCTATTGATAATTACATCGGTAATATGTTAGGATTATCTCTATGTATCAAAGTTAAAATATAACACCATATAAATCTATTTCTATGTAGCCTAGTTAAAATATAAGCTGAGTTTGGTAGAGAGTGCTGTTGTAAATTCTTCAAATCTTCAAATATAATAGTTTGGATGGAGGAGGGACATGTCCCTTGGATGATACCCCATAAGAACATGTCCTCCAATTGTGTGTAACATGGTCCTATTGTGGGACATAGGAACTGGGCGACGCATGCTGTTCCGGGCTTGCGGCCCGGTTGGGAGTACGGAGTAGCCCGCGGGGGACTAAACCAGAGAATAATGGAGTCGCCACCCGGTGTGAACCGGGAAAATGAGATTTAAGGCCGCACTCACCCCTCGCAAGGGAATACCTCAAACCGTTGGGTTCGGAATGGTCCCTTACTTATGCCACTTGTAATAAAACGATTTGTGCAATAATCTAACCAAGCCTAAGCAACATATTTCCAAGGATAAACTATTTCCAAGTTCGCATGCATAAATCAAAGGTTCATCTAAGTTCACATGTAACACATTTTAAAGTTTGCATACAACCTATTTGCATACAATCTATGTCCCAATTTGCATGCATAAAGGTGAATTGAAATACGGCAAGCATACAATGTCATAAGCACATTACATTTGACCATAGGCATGCCAGTAGATAATAATTGTACAATCACGCATGAAAGCAAATCAGAATAACAGCAAGCATGAACATGTTGAATGGATGAATGCAGAAACATAATTAGGTAACTACCGTGTAAACATGCATCATGGAAACGAACATGTAATCTTGTGAACATAATGAATGACTAAATGCGAGAACACGAACAATCAAAAAGGCAAATGACAAAATGAGTAACCATGCTTGAGATGTGATGGAAGATGGCCTGTATACCGTGGGCGTTCGTGCGGCGTTCGTATCCGCGTTCGAACGGTAAACAGAAGGTTCGCGTTCGAGTAGCGTTTGTAAACGCGTTCGAACGGAAATGAAACGGAATGCTCACGTTCGTATGGCGTTCGGAAACGCGTTCGAACAGAAATGAGACCTGATGCATGATAAGGCAAAATGCATGCGCGTTCCAGTTGCGTTCGTAAACGCATTCGAACGAACTGAGACAGAAAACATGCGTTTGTGCGGCGTTCTGAAACGCGTTCGAATGGGGTTACAGTAGTGACCCCCAAAATGCGGTAAACAACATGACACATACGTGAACGGATGAATAGATGACACCTAATAAATAATAAAGGCTACAAGGCGCGGCAAAGTATCGTGGTAAAGGATTTTAACCTCTCAAAATAGAGGACCTTTAATCGCACTTACTAAGCCCATGCGTAAACAACACAATACTTATATAAAAAAGTGAAGACAATGATATCGAACATCGTGTATCCGATTGAACATATTTCACATCCAATCGAATAGACTTTATTCGGCGCGGTAAGGCATCGTGGTAAATGATTTTAACCTCTCAAACTAGAGGACCTTTAATCGCACTTACTAAGCCCATGCGCTTTATCTCATCATTACATAAACCAATAACATGCAGAAATCAAGTAGTGAATTGTAAACAAATCACAACAACATAAAACAAAATATGCGTCGTTTACTCAAGTGGTACGTGGAGTTGTGTCCTGAGTACAGATCATACTACCGTCCATTTGGAATCGGCTATGAAATTTATGTCCGGGTTTCCATCCTATATGCCACAAGAGGCGACACATTTTCCATTTTATTCAAAGCCACAACATGCATCCACAAACGAATCTCATGCAAATAAAACAATTAAAAAAACGAATGACAATAAATAGAAAAATTGCCCTCAGGTCTAACCTTTTAAATCACCTCTCGGATGTACGGTACACGATCGTCGGAAGGGCTAACACTCCGCAACTCCTCTGGTTCATTGGTTCACTGCTCTCGTTCGGTTTCTCACTGTTTTGAGTTGTCGTTCTCCCTATTTTGCTGCTGTTTTTACCGCATTTCACTATTCTTTCGGTGACGTTTTCTGGTCACTACGTTTGCTGTATTTAGGCTACTGTTCTTGGTGTATTTGGGGACTGTTTTGGGTGTGATTTGGGCTGCTGTTATGGAGTGGTTTGGGGACTGTTTTGGTGAGGTAAATGGGCTGTTTTGATGAGGTAAATGGGCTATTCGGGATGTGTTTTGGTCAAGGCAATGTGGTTTCTTTGGTTTGTGATTTTCGGTTATTGAGAGTGAGGGAGAGTTGTGTCAATGAGTTTGGGTGTTTCTTGTGTGAATGAACTAGGAGTTTTCTGTGTGAATGAGCTAGGGTGTCAATGCCTTGCAGAATTTTTGTGGTTTGTATCCATATGCTAGGGGGCAAGTGTCTTGGTTTTGGGTTTCTTTTATAGGCAAAGAGCTAGGGTTTCCATGTGTTTGAATATGAAGGAGACCAATTAGTGTCTTACAAGGAAATCAAAAGATTGACTGGGGACAAGATTTGGTTAGATTAGGAATATGATATATTTAATTTGTTTTGTTTAGGCATATAATATTTGTTGATTGATTTTAATTAGGCATGATCTTATTTGATATTTATTTTAATTTGGTATGTGATTTTTAGATTTTATTTAATTTCACCATGTGTTAAATATGTGTTTTATTAATTTGGATGTGTTTTATGGGCTTTGGTGGGCTAATTGGGCTTGGGTGTGAGGCTAGCAGCAAAACCAGAAATACCGACGTCATTCGAACGCCTCTTCGAACGCTACACGAACTCCTGTAATCTGCCTGATGTTCGAAAGAAATAACGAACGCAGCACGAACGAAAACAGTGAACTTGTGAAATGAATCTGATGACATGCCTATTTTGAATTTCCCCTTCTGACGTCCGTTTCCCGCGACTTAAAAGGTAGTGTCTCCAAATGAGATTCATCATAGGGACTCACATGCAAAAATGCAGTGCCTACAGTCGCCCCCATTTTGATGGGACTTGTGTATTGTGTAACAGTGACAATCCTATCAAAGTTATGCAATGCATTTTCACTTACCTGGCTCGCCAGCTGCCATTTGACTTTCCTGTTGTGCTGAGATGCTTTGACCTTTGGGCTTTGTTCCCGAATTGCGTTGAGAGAGAGCTTTATTCCCCTGAGCTTTATTCCCGAGCTGTTTTGACAGTGGACTTTATTCCTCTAGGCTTTGTTCCCGAACTGCTT
Source organism: Zanthoxylum bungeanum (assembly GCA_019454045.1). Lineage (NCBI taxonomy): Eukaryota > Viridiplantae > Streptophyta > Magnoliopsida > Sapindales > Rutaceae > Zanthoxylum > Zanthoxylum bungeanum. The sequence continues at coordinate 180,180 of SKCR01043586.1, forward strand.
CGAAAGTGGGCTTTATTCCCGAGCTATGTTAAGATAGAGCTTTATTCCCTTGGGCCTTGTTCCCGAATTTCTTTGAAAGTGGGCTTTATTCCCCTAGGCTTTATTCCCGAACTGTGTTAAGATATAGCTTTATTCCCCTGGGCTGTATTCCCGAACTGTGTTAAGATAAAGCTTTATTCTCTTGGCCTTGTTCCCGAACTGTGTTAAGATAGAGCTTTATTCTCTTTGGCTGTATTCCCGAACTGTGTCAAGATAGAGCTTTATTCTCTTGGGCCTTGTTCCCGAACTGTGTTAAGATAGAGTTTTATTCTCTTTGGGCTGTATTCCCGAACTGTGTCAAGATAAAGCTTTATTCTATTGGGCTGTATTCCCGAACTGTGTCAAGATAGAGCTTTATTCTCTTGGGCTGTATTCTCGAACTGTGTCAAGATAGAGCTTTATTCTCTTGGGCCTTGTTCCCGAACCGTGTTAAGATAGAACTTTATTCCCCTGGGCCTTATTCCCGAACTGTGTCAAGATAGAGCTTTATTCCATCGGGCCTTGTTCCCGAACTGCTTTGAAAGTAGGCTTTATTCCCCTAGGCTTTGTTCCCGAGCTATGTTGACTGTGGGCTTTGTTCCTGAATTGTACTGAATGTGGGCTTTTGTCCCGAACTGAGCTGACTGTGTGCCTCGCCCCCAGACTGATACTGATATGGGCCTCAACCCTGGGACTCGTCCCCAAGCTACTGATAATGAAGTGGGCCTCGCCCCCAGATGGCCATACCCGGCAAGACTGATACTGAAACTAATGTGGGCCTCGCCCCCAGAGTGCCATATCCGGCAAGACTGATGTTGATGCTAATGTGGGCCTCGCCCCTAGAGTGCCATACCCAAAACTCAAACTCAAATGGGCCTCAACCCTGGGATTATTACCCAAATCCGATATTGTGCTTTTCACCGTTTTTGATTATCTTTTTCTTTACTGCTTTCTCTTTTCTTCTTCAAAACCTGTGAACACAAAACAAAACAAACACAATAGGATGCAAAATGTGTTACATGTATGCATGCATGAATGTTCCTATCTCGTCGGGTTAGGTCTTATGTCAATTCTCTTGGTGACTGCTCAGTCTTCTTTTCCTCAGGCAAGCCAATGCTTCAATCTGTCTACGTTGATCGGCTCGGTGAACTAATTCCCTTCCAAGTCTGATATTCTCACTGCCCCATTTCCCAATTTCTGAATGGATATCATGTCCTTTCTGCTTGCTTATTCCGAGGACTCCCCGTGTTCTAAACATCACTGAATTTCATGGTACCAAGGTTGAATGTTTTTCTCAAATATACTCATATTGCAGAAGAGATTCAGCGAAATGAACGTCTTTATTATCATTTAAGAAAATGGTTCGAACATGTAGACTAAATCAATGTCTGTAAAAAAATGCAGGATCAAATAAACTAGGAGGAATAACTTCATTATTCGCAACATTGCCTTCTTCCTTGACCTATGGTTCTTTACTACTGTTATCCTTTATCTCAATGCAAGAAGCCTGGTGGTTGAGAGTTTGGAGGACAAAGGTTTCGGGTAGGCCGGAGTTGATCATGTAGGTGGGTGGTGGAATGGAGTGGTAATTAGGCAAGGGATTTTTGTATGTGTTAGGTTGTTCTTTTTCTGGATTGGGTATTTTATGGGAGTCAATGAGGTTTTGGACCTCATGCCTAAGGCAGGTACAGTTGTCGGTGTCATGGCCTTTTTTCTTGATGGAAGTAACAATACTGGTTTAGGTTGAGGTACGGTGGCACAGGGTTCGGAAATGGCCTAGGTTCCAAAGGTTTTAGAAGTCCTTGTACCTTCAGTTTTTCAAACACCTTTGACAAAGGTCTACCAAGATTGGAGAATCGTCTGTTCTTGACGGTAGCGACCTCAGTAGTAGCGGGCTTGGTCTTAGAAGGCCCCCCAAAAGCTCTTCTATTCTGGCCATAAAACTTTATGTTTTCAGCCTCTTCTTCCTCTATATCCATGATAGTTTCCCTCAACTGTCGAAAATATGTTATCATGGAGGTCATCCTCCTCAGCTTGCCATAAATTGAGGGCTTAGTACCCTTGATAATCATCTTTATCTGGTCCTTCTCAGAGGGCCGAGTCTGCATTTTCAGAAACTGGCTTCTTCAGCGGTCTACATACTCCTTGAAGCTTTCCTCTGGCTTCTGCTTAGTGTTCTCCAAATCACGGAGTGACAAGTCGATCTCTAAGTCTGTAACATACTGCTTCAGAAAAGCATCAGCTAGTTCCCTCCAATCTTCCTTAACCTTTTTCTCAAGGTTGTGATACCACACTACATGTGCCCCATCGAGTGACATCTCAAACATCTTTTGGACTTGGCGCTGTGACAGGCCCATTGAACTCATCACCGAGACATATTGCCGCAGATGGCCCCTCAGGTCTCCATTCCCATTGAACTTGGCTATATCTGGCATTTTGAACTAAGCTGGCAACTGTTCTTCAAAGGTCATCGCCTCATAGTCTAGTAAGTCTTCGTCCTTACCCTTCATCTTACGGGTAACGGACTCTACCTGGTCACGGAGTTTCTGTATCTCGGCCTGAGACCCAATCACTCTGCCTGTTGCATATTCTGCCATGTCATCATCAAAAGTGGGGATATCATCCCCCAACCCATTCGGAGGCTCCTCACGCCTCACATTCTCAGAATTTCCCCCAGCACGGGGCACATCCATATTTGCCATAACAGTAGTCAAGGCTTGTAACTCTTCGGTAATCTTGGCGAAACCATTCTCCAGTTGGTCCATGCGAGATATCTCGTTATCGGATGTACTCATAACTGTTACCGGTCTTTTAGTGAGTCTTCCATCTTCCCTAACCCAACGGGAATCTATGACGGCTTTTAGAACACAAGGGTTAGCATGATGCATGTATGCATGAGGTGCATGCGATATAAGGAATATATCAACTCATTAAAATTTCCACACAAATCGGCCCATCATCATTTTAGAAGCTTTTGGGCTAACTGTCATAGGAGTGAACTCGTCCTAGTTTAAATGGCCCAACAAGTTCACATCTCATGGCAAGAAATCCAACCGTATCTAAATGATAATGTTCCTAAACACAAACATATAATGGCCCATTGGCATTTTAGAGGCGTTTGGGCCCAATCATCATAAGATATGTTCTTGTCCCAGTTTAAATGGCCCAACAAGCCCATACCTCATGACAAAAGGTTTGAATAGATCCAAACGACAATGTTCCTAAACACAAGCATACATAAATAATTTCTATAGAGTGGCCTATCAACACTTCAGAAGCTTTTGGCCCAATTTTCATAGGATACGAACTCATCCCAGTTTAAATGGCCCAACAAGTTCGCATTTCTGACAAGAAGTCCAATTGCATCCAAATGAGGATGGTCCACAAGCACAAGGAAATAGTTGCTATAGGCCATACAATCCCGATCTACGTGTGGGTTTGCGGGAGTGTAGTCAAAGACTCTCGCTGGCGAAGGATTGCCTACAACTAGGTCTCATCACTCAAAGGTTCGAGCGACCAAGTGAGCGCACCTTTTTTATACCTTAAGGTACGTGCCAATGAGTTATGGTGTGTAACTGACTATCAGATGGATTTCCCATTGTAGATTCCCCAGAGGGAGGGTGGAGCGAGGCTCTCTTAAGTACCCTAGCCTCTTAGGCTCTTATTGCTTGGTGACAGGAATAAACAACGAGTCCTCCAAATTAGTCCATCACAATAGGCTACAAGTAAATGATTATCTAGGTGCCTTCATAGCTTTTCATTATAGAAAGGTAGTGAAAGAAGGAAGACACCAAACCATTACCCGGCCTTAAAAATGCTTTTGATTACACCTCTTTTATCCCACAATAGACACGGTTAATTAAAGCACAAATAATAATATTACAAGACATTATTTCGGGGCCGATTCTCTATCCCCAGTGGAGTCGCCAGACTGTGGGACACAGGAACTGGGCGACGCATGCTGTTCCAGGCTTGCGGCCCGGTTGGGAGTACGGAGTAGCCCGCGGGGGACTAAACCAGAGAATAATGGAGTCGCCACCCGGTGTGAACCGGGAAAATAAGATTTCAGGCCGCACTCACCCCTCGCAAGGGAATACCTCAAACCGTTGGGTTCGGAATGGTCCCTTACTTATGCCACTTGTAATAAAACGATTTGTGCAAAAATCTAACCAAGCCTAAGCAAAATATTTCCAAGGATAATCTATTTCGAAGTTCGCATGCATAAATCAAAGGTTCATCTAAGTTCACATGTAACACATTTTTAAGTTTGCATACAACCTATTTGCATACAATCTATGTCCCAATTTGCATGCATAAAGGTGAATTGAAATACAGCAAGCATACAATGTCATAAGCACATTACATTTGACCATAGGCATGCCAGTAGATAATAATTGTACAATCACGCATGAAAGCAAATCAGAATAACAGCAAGCATGAACATGTTGAATGGATGAATGCAGAAACATAATTAGGTAACTACCGTGTAAACATGCATCATGGAAACGAACATGTAATCTTGTGAACACAATGAATGACTAAATGCGAGAACACGAATAATCAAAAAGGCAAATGACAAAATGAGGAACCATGCTTGAGATGTGATGGAAGATGGCCTGTTTACCGTGGTTGTTCGTGCGACGTTTGTATCCGCGTTCGAACGGTAAATAGAAGGTTCGCATTCGAGTAGCTTTCGTAAACGCGTTTGAACGGAAATGAAACAGAATACTCACGTTCGTATGGCATTCGGAAACGCATTCAAACGGAAATGAGACCTGATGCATGATAAGGCAAAATGCATGCGAGTTCGAATTGCGTTCGTAAACGCGTTCGAACGAACTGAGACAGAAAACATGCGTTTGTGCGGTGTTCTGAAACACGTTCGAACGGGGTTACAACATTGACCCCCAAAATGCGGTAAATAACATGACACATACGTGAACGGATGAATAGATGACACCTAATAAATAATAACGGCTACAAGGCGCGGCAAAGCATCGTGGTAAAGGATTTTAACCTCTCAAAATAGATGACCTTTAATCGCATTTACTAAGCCCATGCGCAAACAACACAATACTTATATAAAAAAGATATCGGACTTCGTGTATCCGATTGAACATATTTCACATCCAATCAAATAGACATTATCCGGCGTGGCAAAACATCGTGGTAAAGGATTTTAACCTCTCAAACTAGAGGACCTTTAATCGCACTTACTAAGCCCATGCGCTTTATCTCATCATTACATAAACCAATAACATGCAGAAATCAAATAGCGAATTGTAAACAAATCACAACAACATAAAACGAAATATGCGCCGTTTACTCAAGTGGTACGTGGAGTTGTATCCCGAGTACAGATCATACTACCGTCCATTCAGAATCGGCTATGAAATTTATGTCCGGGTTTCCATCCTATATGCCACAAGAGGTGACACATTTTCTATTTTATTCAAAGCCACAACATGCATCCACAAACGACTCTCATGCGAATAAAACAATTAAAAAAATGAATGACAATAAATAGAAAAAGTGCCATCAGGTCTAACCTTTTAAATCACCTCTCGGATGTACGATACACGATCGTCGGAAAGGCTAACACTCCGTAACTCCTCCGATTCACTGGTTCACTGCTCTCGTTCGTTGTCTCACTGTTTTGAGTTGTCGTTCTCCCTCTTTTGCTGCTGTTTTTACTACATTTCGATGTTCTTTCGGTGACGTTTTTTGGTCACTACGTTTGCTGTATTTAGGCTACTGTTCTTGGTGTATTTGGGGACTATTTTGGGTGTGATTTAGGCTGCTGTTATGGTGTGGTTTGGGGACTGTTTTGGTGAGGTAAAGGGGCTATTTTGATGAGGTAAAGGGGCTATTCGGGATGTGTTTTGGTCAAGGCAATGTGGGTTCTTTGGTTTGTGATTTTCGGTTATTGAGAGTGAGAGAGAGTTGTGTCAATGAGTTTGGGTGTTTCTTGTGTGAATGAACTAGGAGTTTTCTGTGTGAATGAGCTAGGGTGTCAATGCCTTGCAGAATTTTTTTGGTTTGTATCCATATGCTAGGGGAGCAAGTGTCTTGGTTTTGGGTTTCTTTTATAGGCAAAGAGCTAGGGTTTCCATGTGTTTGAATAGGAAGGAGACCAATTAGTGTCTTACAAGGAAAGCAAAAGATTGACTGGAGACAAGATTTGGTTAGATTAGGAATATGATATATTTAATTTGTTTTGTTTAGGCATATAATATTTGTTGATTGATTTTAATTAGGCATAATCTTATTTGATATTTATTTTTAATTTGGTATGTGATTTTTAGATTTTATTTAATTTCACCATGTGTTAAATATGTGTTTTATTAATTTGGATGTGTTTTATGGGCTTTGGTGGGCTAATTGGGCTTGGGTGTGAGGCTAGCAGCAAAACCAGAAATACTGACGCAGTTCGAATGCCTCTTCGAATGCTACACGAACGTCCGCAATCTGCCTGACGTTCGAACGAAGTAACGAACGCAGCACGAACGAAAACAGTGAACTTGTGAAATGAATCTGATGACATGTCTATTTTGAATTTCCCCTTCTGACGTTCGTTTCCCGCGACTTCCGTGACTTAAAAGGTAGTGTCTCCAAATGAGATTCATCATAGGGACTCACATGCAAAAATACAGTGCCTACACCTATGCTCCAAGGGGTGTATAGGAGGGGTATAACTCTTTGGAGGGTTGCACACCAATCCAAAGGGTGCCCTTGAGGCACCCTTCCATACTTATAAAAGGAAGCCTTTATGTTCATTTTAAAAGATCTGATTCCATCCTAATTTCATCAAAATTTTTGAGTCTCATATTGATGTTTGATTCAAAAGAGAGTTCCCCCCATTACCAAGTTTGAGATCTTGTTAAGGTGTACCCCTTGAACAAGAGGAATCCGAGTTATCCTGGGAGAACATTAGCCACAAGATCTGTAAAGCACCGAGACGAGGCTGATATGTTCTTAAGGATAGAGAATCTTCTCGATCCGGACCACGTCATTCGTCATTATAATAAGGTTTTTCTTATTTTTCAAGTTTTAGGATTTTCTAGGGTTTTGCATTTGATTTTCTGGATTTGATTGACGAAAGCATGTTAATTTGTTGTTTAATGACACTATACTACCAACAATCTTAAGAACTTATCATTTAGTGTTGTTAGATAGTAATTCGCATGCTTAGATAAGAAAATTTTCTGGAAAAATAAAGTGTGTGCATGAAAAATACGCAGGGCGTTCGAACACCCGACGAACGCAAAGGCTAAAAACTGAAATTTCCTAAGAACGTTCGAACGCATCTTCAAACGCAAATCGAACACAAGCCCTATGACTTAAAATGTTCGAACGCATCTTAAACACGATACGAACATAGACTCTCTGGAATATTTCCGTTCGAACGAGTTCTCGAACGCAATACGAACGTGAACTCTCTGGAACACATCGTTCGAACGCGTTATCAGACACTACACGAACATGAACTCTCTTGAACACTTCGTTCGAACGCGTTCTCGAAAGTAACACGAATGTACACATACTGGACAGTCTCGTTCGAACGTAGATACGAACGCGACAATAACGAATTAGTCCTGGAATAGTTTATAAACTGAAAAGACATAGTTTAATTAAGTATTCATAATATTAACTTAGTAAATCATATACTGAATCACAATAATCTTGGTAGTATAGATTTAAGTTATTATTATGGTGTTCAATTATCACAAGCATACACATAGTGATAAAGTTGAAACTTAATTGTGTGTTGCATAATTGGTTGAGAATTGAAAGTGTGATCATACACAAGTAATTCCATCCAATCTTGATTGACACATACACATATATCTACACATATCGAAATTGAATTGTAAATCATAAGTGTAATACTGAGTTTGAATTGCTAAGAGATCCTATTGAAAAAGCGTTTAAAGGATATTCTGTCAAAAAGGCGATAAGAGCCTAAGTGGTCAGGGATTTAAGTGGTTACTCTGGACCCCCATCGTCCTCTGGGAATATTCCTTTATTTAATTTTCTTAAGAATCTTTAGTTGAAATTCAATGACTTATGTTTATTGGAACCACCGTCCAATAGAACAACAAGTGGTTACTTAGTATATCACTTTGAACAATATCATTTGTTGATCATTATGCAATTTGTCTTTTGTAGACTAATTGACCCCTGCTGGTTTTTCCAGTTACATATGGCTAGCGGAAACATCACATTACTGGTCTCTCATGGAGAAAAGCCGAAAAATTTTGGTGGGGAAAATTTTAAACAGTGGCAGAGCAAAATATTGTTCTACCTGACAACTTTACAGTTATTTAAATACCTCAAAGATCCTCTGGATCATGTGGATGGTGAATCAAAAATAGCCAAACAACTGTGGGAAGAGACATGGTCGTCTGGCGACTTCTTGTGCAAGAACTACCTTTTGGGTGGACTTGACGATACCATGTACAATGTGTACCGAGGCATGGTTTCTGTGAAGATTCTCTAGGAATCTCTCGACAATAAATACAAAACTGAGGATGTCGGACAAAAGAAATTTGTCGTGGGTAGGTTCCTGGACTAAAAGATGGTAGATTCAAGAATAGTAATGTCTCAGTTGGGTGAACTACAATTGCTCATTCATGAAATAATGGATGAAGGAATGAAACTCTGTGAGACGTTTCATGTTGCCACTATAATTGAAAAGTTGCCTCCATCATGGAAGGACTTCAGGAGCTATCTGAAACACAAAAAGAAGCATATGAGCCTTGAAAACCTTGGAGTTCGATTGATGATCGAAAAGGACAATAGAAAGTCCGAAAAGGCTAGCTACAAGACTTTGGAGTCTAAGGCCAACATCGTCGAGGATGTAAAGGGTAGAAAAAAGAGAAAGAACATTTGAGCTGATTCTTCCCAAGCTTACAAGAAGTTCAAGGGAAAGTGCTACAACTGTGGGAAAAGCGGCCACATGGTAAAAGACTGCAGAAACAAGAAGTCTCAGGACAAAGGCCAGAAATATGAGGCCCATGTCGTTGAAGATGAGCAGTTAATTGATGAGATTTCAAAAATGAATCTCAGCAGTGGCAACTGAAGCAAACTTGGTTGGGAATCCAAGAGAATGATGGGTAGACACTAGGGCTACTCGTCATATATGTGCTGATAGCAAGTTTTTTTCCTCGTATCAGAAGGTCGATGATAGCGATCATCTAACTATGGGAAACTCATATACCTCTAGAGTGGTTGGATAAGGCACAGTGGTTCTGAAGATGACATCTGGAAAGGAGCTTACATTTAAGAATGTTTTGCATGTTCCAGATATTCGGAAGAACTTGGTTTCGGGCTCTCTCCTTAGCAAGAATGGCTTTAAGCTTGTATTTGTTTCTGAAAAGTTTGTATTGACCACAAGTGATGTCTTTGTAGGAAAATGATACCTCACTGAGGGCCTTTTCAAATTCAATGTATGACTGTTACTAGACAAAGTGGTAATAATAAAGCTACAACTTCTTCTTATATTATTGAGTCACAAAATGTATGGCATGAGAGGTTAGGACATGTTAATTATGATATGATGCATAAATTAATTAACATGAACCTTATACCTAAATTTACAACTGATATCCAACATAAATGTGAGGCATGTGTTGAAGCAAAAATGCATAGAACATCGAACGAAGTTCTGAACCCTTGGAACTGTACACATTGATGTGTGTGATATGAATATTGTGCAAACAAGAGGCGGTAAAAAGTACTTTGTCACTTTTATCGATGATAGCACAAGATTCTGTTATGTGTATTTACTGAGGAGTAAAGATGAAGTTATTGAGAGCTTTGTACACTACAAGAACGAAGTTGAAAATCAACTTGGTAAGAAAATCAAGAGAATCATGAGTGATAGAGGTGGTGAATATGTGTCACCATTCGGTGAATATTATTCCGTGCACGGAATTATTCACGAAACCACTGCTCCTTATTCTCTTCAACAAACGGGATTGTTGAGCGCAAAAACCGAACGTTGAAGGAAATGATGAACGTTATATTGACAAGTTCTGGTTTACCCCAGAACTTGTGAGGGGAAGCCTTGCTTTCCGCGAACTACGTTCTAAACAAGCTTCCTCATAGAAGATTGGACAAGACACCATATGAGTTATGGAAAGGTCACGTACCTTCCTACAAATACCTAAAAAATATGGGGGTGTCTTGCCAAAATAATGGTTCCTGAACCTAAGAATGTTAGAATATGACCCCAAAACTGTTGATTATATATTCATTGGATATGCTCACAACAGTAGTGCGTATCGATTCTTGGTACACAAGTCTGAGATTCCTGACATCAATTCGAAGATGATAATTGAGTCAAGGAATACGACATTTTGAAGAGACATTTCCTTGTAAGGAAAGACAAAGAATAGAGTCTCTCAAAAGAACTATTGATACTGTCAAAGACAGTGATCAAGTTGATCAAGAGTCAGATCAACGTGGAAATGTTGAGGCAAATGAACCTAGACGTCGTCTAAGTCATTTGGACCCGATTTTTTTGACATACTTGTTAGAAAATGAGCCTCGAAGCTATGAGAAAGCAATGTCTTCGACGGAGGCACCTTTATGGAAAGAGGCTATTAACAGTGTGATTGATTCAATCCTACAAAACCATACTTGGGAGTTGGTTGATCTTCCTCCATGTTGTAAGCCAATGGGCTACAAATGGATATTCAAACGGAAGATGAAATCGGATGGATCAATAGATAAGTCCAAGACAAGACTTGTCATAAAATCTTATAGACAAAAGAAATGTCTTGATTACTTTGACTCATATTCACCAGTGACTCGTATCACATCGATAAGAATGCTCATAGCCATAGCAACTATATTTGGTCTTGAAATACATCAAATGGATGTAAAGACGACATTCTTGAATAGTGAATTAGATGAAGAGATTTACATGGAAAAACCAGAAGGGTTTAATGTTCCTGGACAAGAACAGAAGGTGTGAAAACTTGTAAAATCCTTGTATAGATTAAAACAAGCACCTAAATAATGGCATGAGAAATTTGACAAAGTGATGTTGTCAAGTGGGTTCAAAACCAATGAGTGTGATAAGTGTGTGTACACCAAATCAACTCAAAAAGGATATGTTATTGTGTGTCTCTACGTAGACGATATGCTGATAATTGGTAGTAATCATGAACTGATTCAGTCTACCAAGAAAGTGTTATCCAACAAATTTGATATGAAAGATTTGGGAGTAGCTAACCTAACTCTTCATCTATCAAAGAATATTGGCTCAAGCATATTGCAATTAGAGTACTCGAGAATCATCGGAAGTCTGATGTATCTCACGAATTGCACACGACCTGATATCGCTCAAGATGTGAACATGCTTAGAAAATATACGAGCAATCCAGGAGATAACCACGGGAAAGCCATAGTAAGGGTTTTGAGGTATCTGGGAGAAACTTCAAAATATGGGCTACATTACGATAGATATCATGTTGTTCTAGAGTATTATAGTTGTAAGTGTCCTAGACATGCCACGGGATCTCTAAGCGTGATTCGTGTGTGAATAAAATCAAAAATAAGTTGCAGAGGACTTACATTGATCGGCTTGAGTTTAAAACTTTTATGGATGTGGAAGTTCCCAAGCTCATGGGTGAGTATCCTTATCACCTTCATTTGACTCCCAAATGTGCTAGCAAGAACAAATGGAACAAATTTTATCTCCCAAGGAGAAATAAATTTGTCCGAGAGAGAGGGAAGCAATCGGTCCTTTTGGAACAAAACCATTCGGCCAAAGCAGTTTGCAGTGGCCATTCGGTCGATACAGAGAGTGAGTGCCCCTTTTGCCTTTTATTTCATCTTTTGGCATTTACTTCCAAAGTAATAAATAAGCCAAAAACAAAACATAAGAAAGAAAGTTGAGGCCTTGATTGTTGCTTTCAATCGTCCAATCACATTTCATTTGAAAAGTAAAAATGGCTTATATAGATCAGAGGGCAATCGGCCATCAAGAAAATAAGGCCATTCGGCCTAAAGCAATTGAAGGCCATTCGGCCAAGGCATGGCCCTTCAGCCAAAGCAAGGCCAATCGGCCAAGGTGCCAGGAGAGAGAGTATATTTGTTTCCTTTTATTTGTTTTCTAAAAACAACCACACCTCATTTTGACTTTCAAAGCCCCTTTTATTTAAGTGGGTGGTTGTGTGCATTTAAGTCATCCAATTACTATTCCAACCACTTCCATCACAAAATGACTAGTTGATGTAAGTTTGTGGGTCCCATATTTAAATTCAAAATTCAAGTTGGGTGAGACTACGCACTTCGAGCTTGGGTTTGTTTATTCCGAATAAACGAATTTTCTGTCGCGGCGTAATTAAATCCAATTTAATTAAATAATAATACACAGTTAAATTATTATGAAAATCGCTCGCGAATTAATTCCAAATTAATTCGTTCGCTAAAATTAAAATCCAATTTAAATTCCCGTTGAAATCCAATTTCAATTAATATATCTAATATATTATTTAGCCCAATTAAATAAATTAAATAGTAAAATCTAATTTAACTATTAAATTTATTTTACCGATTAATTCCAAATTAATCGCGTTCTCTCCTATCGACGAATTTAATCCCAGATAAATTCTCGACGCAATTAATCCCAGATTAATTATTTCTCTGATAATTAATCTCAGATTAATTCTTGCCGTAATTAATCTCAGATTAATTTTCTCTCTTAATTAATCCCAGATTAATATTGTTCGAGTCAAACATCATCGGTGAATCTTTGGGATGCGACCCAAGAGATCTCTGGATATGTTGGCAATAAATACGGTCATCGGACTATCCGAACACGTGCGTACCTGGTACCACGCATTTACCGATTTACAAGACATGGTTGGCCTCCAGCAAAACACCGTGCCTACCCAATTCTCTAGAAATATTCTATTACGGAATACAAGATCTTTGTCAGACGTAGTATACGTAGTATTGCGTATTACAATCCAGTATCAGATGTCACATGCAAGGCCTGGGGCTGGAGTTGTGTCTGCCCCGTACGAAGCATATATCGGATCACAAGCAACTAGTCTCTTTATGATCGAAAAGTCATGACCTAGTCATACTTCCCCGATGGCTATAGCACTTCGAGTACCAGTTTTGTATCCATGTGTGATCATCATCTCCATATGACTGAAGTGATACTTCCGTCTTGACATCACACCCAATACACTACGATTCTCAATACCCCAGAAGAGGCGTACACAGAACCTGTTAAAGCCCTGGACGACCAAAACCAAAGTATTGATTGTCGCAAGTATTAGCGATGCAAGTCTCATGTTAAGACCAAATACACCTACCCTGATTCGGACTCACATAGACACATAGTCATACTACCAATGGGATTCCGAGGGGTCTACCCAGAGCGAAGCTGTTTCCGTACCATCGGTAAACAGAACCTCCTATTACATTTGCATGAGTATCCAATACCCAAATATATGAGAACTATGTCATTACGCTTCCATAACACGCACAAGTGTAATACTAGCCTATTCCGCATTATCGATGTCCAGTCTCGATAATACTACGACTAGGGATATTTAATGATTAAACCTTTGTGGATTAATATTGTCTCATATCTTATTTCTTCGGAACTAATCATAAGGACTTTTATCATTTATATATCCAGGTAATCCAATTACAAATGATAAAAGAGCAATTTCATTTGTCACATAGTTAATTTGTACAACAACACCATGTTTTGTACAAATAGTGATGTTATGGGTCATAATTATCCAACAATAGCGATGCTAACTGGATATCTGATACAGTGGATTCCAAATCTTCGAGTGGATTTATTTTCACACTTGGTAATGCAGACGAGTCATGGAAATCCTCGAGGCAAACATGTATTCCTCGGACTACTATGGAATCAGAGTTCATAGCATTAGACAAAACAATGGAAGAATCAGAATGGCTTAGAAACTTCTTGGAGGATATTCCTAGTTGGCTCAAACAGGTGCCAGCGATTAACATACATTGTGATAGCCAATCGGCTATTGGGAGAGCCCAAAATACAATGTATAATGGTAAGTCTCGACACATACGTCGGAGACATAATACCATACGTCAACTACTCTCAAGTGGCATAATATCGATCGATTATGTTGAGTCGAAGGAAAACCTAACAGATCCACTAACTAAAGGTTTACCTCGAGAGCAAGTTGAGAAGTCATCGAGGGGAATGAGCTTGAAGCTTATAAATTAAGAATTGTCATGTGGAAACCCAACCTAGCTGACTGGAGATCCCAAGATCTAGGTTCAAAAGGGACAACTGAAACTTTGTGCAATTCAAACGAGCACTGAAAAGTTTAGTACTTTTTCCCATTCTGATAATGACGCTGAGTGCTGTCTGTCAAGGTTAGGATAAGATGAGGCTTTTAATGATCACTATATTAGGAGATGAGTCCTAATGGGGGTAAAGGCATATTACCTCTTCATAGTAGATCACCTATTTCAAGTAAGAAGTGAGGCCGCTTCCATGGGATTTTACAGACTGATTTCCCTAAAGTGCTTGATGAATCCAGGACCGCTGTTCAGGGCCGAAATGAACACAACCGTAGAACGGGAAATGGTCGAAGTAAAGCTGTGTGTTGGCAATTGTCTTGGTTTACACCAACGGCAGAACAGTTCAAGACTATGGGTCACTGGTTTGCCAAGTAAATCTGATTGTCATTCACTAGGAAATGTTCAAGGCGAAAGCTACCTATTTCGATGCAGTTTTAGTTCACAAAAGCTCTCTCAAGTGTTTGCATGAATATTTGAAGAATTGTGAGGGATTGTTGTAAATTCTTCAAATCTTCAAATATAATAGTTTGGATGGAGGAGGGACATGTCCCTTGGATGGTACCCCATAAAGACATGTCATTCAATTGTGTGTAACATGGTCCTATACTCCAAGGGGTGCATAGGAGGGGTATAACCCTTTGGAGGGTTGTACCCCAATCCAAAGGATGCATTTGAGGCACCCTTCCATGCTTATAAAAAGAAGCTTTTATGTTCCTTTTAAAAGATCTGATTCCATCTGAATTTCATCAAAGTTTTGAGTCTCATATTGTTGTTTGAGTCAAGAGAGTGTTCCCCCCATTACCAAGTTCGAGATCTTGTTAGGGTGTGCCCCTTGAATAAGAGGAATCTGGGTTATCCTGAGAGAACATTAGCCACAAGATCCATAGAGCACCGAGACGGGGCTGATAAGTTCTTAAAGACAGAGAATCTTCTCGATCCAGACCACTGCATTCGTCATTATAATAAGGTTTTTCTTATTTTCAAGTTTTAGGGTTTTCTAGGGTTTTGCATTTGATTTTCTGGATTTGATTGATGAAAGCATGTTAATTTGTTGTTTAATGATACTATACTACCAACAAGTGTTACACTAAAAGTAAAAACTAACTTATAAAACAAAAGGTTGAAGTATAAAATAAAGTAAAAAATAATCATATGTTGTGATATTATAATTTTGTGAGAATATAAACTAACGTTAACTATATATTTGGTGTAACATTTAAACGTAAATTTATAAACTTACCAAATGAGAGAAAAGTTAATTCGTTCTTAAAAAATGAGAAAATATATTCCCACAACACATACGATCTGAATTATAAAATCAGACAATGCCAAAACCGGATTGCTATTTAGTTTCAAAGAATTTCATATGTTTTTATATTTTTACTTTAAATTAATTGAAGAATAAAAATTATATATGTGACATGTAATAGCTATCAAATATTATGAAACATTTTTAATTGTTTAGAAAGAGATTCAGAAAAACAAATAAATAAAATAAAAGAAACTGATATATACGAGAATTTACAAGAGCATGTTCTTTTCTTTGAAAATAATTTGTAATGCCTCTCTTTTGGAAGCATTTTTGGGTCGCTATCTGAATTCTTTTTGTCAAACATCCACACGTGGCAAAATCTTACCAAGCCGTTATCGCGAGTTTAGTTTTTATCATACAACCGCGAGTAGGGAAGCGTAGGTTTGCTACGTGACTGTGACTCATAGCCACGGTTTTTGAAAAAAAAAATGAGATTCTCGATCATGGGAAACATGTGGGTCCCATCTAAATTATTTTTGGTGAACCCTGAATGGGACGGTGGGCCCACGTGCAAATCCAGTTGAATCTATGCTGTCTCTGGACGATACGACGTAGTATCCTGAAACCGAGACCAGCTTGATTCCCAAAACTAGCCGCTCAACTGAAGCCGACAGTCTCATTTGTATTGCGGGCCCCTACATTTTCGGATAATACGGGTGAGTAATTAATAGTCGTTAGACAGTTTTAAATTTTTAAATAATAATTATTAAATTAATAAACAAAAATTATTTACTTTTTACATATTTATTTTTTAATCATCAAATCTTCACGTTGTTGTAAGGATGACAAAATCTGGATCTAGATCCGGATCTGGGTCCGATCGGATTCGAAAGCAATTTCCTTACCCCGGATCCGGATCCGGATCCGGATACCCGGTTTACTATTTTTTTAATTTTTTTTAATTTTTAATTGTATTATTTTATATTTACATTTGGATTTTGTCAATTCTATTAGTTTTATTTCAATTCTTTTATATTTTTTAATATTATATTTATATATATATATATATACATATTATTTTGTATTTTTCATTTTTTTTTCGGACTTGGGTCTATCCGGGCCGGACCCGTGCGAACCAGGGTCCGGACCCGGATCGTCCGGATCCGGGTCTTATTGCCATGCCTACGTAGGTGCTTCACGTCGATAAAAAAATATTTAAGTTTTTCTCTCTTTCAAAGTCTCTCACCTAAACTTTTTTTTTTTTTTTTGGATAACTAGGGTGTCCGGGCCAGCTTACGTGCACCTCGAATAATCCCCTGGATCTATGCCCCGTGCCCTCAGAAGTTTCCCAACACAGATCAGGGTAAGTCGCTGGCTTTTCACAACAGGGGGCATGACCCCAAGGAAATACATCTAGTGGGATTCGAACCTTAAACCTGAGAGGAAGCAAACCACTCAAGCCCAAAATCTTTACCACTGAAACAACCCCTCCAGGTTTCTCTCACCTAAACTTGAAGTACCAAATTCACACATAAGTTTCAAGGACCAAATTCAGAAACTCTCACGCCATTATTGGTTGTTTTCTACTTTGAAACAAACACGCCAATTTTCAATTTCACTCAACCTAAGTCACTGTTCACCTGCTCATACGCTAACTGTCACGTGCACGAGTGTGTAATGAGTGCGTTCATATAAAATTGATATTTTATCGAACACCTTCTATGCTCAATTATTATTTATAATTTTTTAATAAAATCTTATATATTTAATTCTCAATCATTCTACATATATATATCTAAGTGAATTTCATCAAATTATTTTGAAAAAATATTAGAAAATGGCATGAATAGAAAGAGCACTTATCCTCTCACCCCCTCTGACACATGTTCCTCATGTCCCCCTCCTCAAATTTCAAAAATCTTCCCTTTTTAATACAAATCTCCCCTCCCCAAATCTCTCTCTATATATATTATTAATTTAAAAATAACAATATACTTATTTTATTTTATTAATTAATTTTTTTTTTATTTTATAATTTTTTTTTTGCTAAATTTATATTTTTTACTCTTTATATATTTATTCATTTTATTTGTTTAATAAATATTATAAATTTTGTATTTATTATTATTTATTTTATGTTCATTTATTCATTTATTTTTGTGATTCTTTATTAATTTTTTTAACACTACTTTTGTATAATAAAAATATTCTCATGTATTTTAGAAAAATATATTTAAAAGAATAGTACAATTAATAATATAAAAAGTTACACTTAAAATATAAAAACAAAAATTCTAATATATGTTGCGTTCAAAGTCTCATCTGTCGCACTTGGTGATATACCCAATACTTCGTACCATAATAAATTATGAATCCTATAACGAGTTACACAATCTTTAATAAAGCAAATTTCTCTACTTTCAAAATATAAAAAAAATGTATAAAAAATATATGAGATTTATTAACCGAATAGGCTATCAAAAAATATAATATATAAAAATATTTATTAAATGAAAAAAATCAAAAAAAAATAAATGAATAAATAAACAAAATAAATAAAATAAAATAAAATAAATAAGAAATTTATAATATTTATTAAATAAATAAAAAAGAATAGATATATAAAGAGTAAAAAATATATAATTAAAAAATTAAAATATTTAATTAATAAATTAAAATAAGTATTTAATTATATATTAATATATATATATATAAAAAAAATTGATTTTGAAGAAGAGGGTAAAAATATAATTTATAGGGGAGACAAGGTGGGGTCAGAGGGGGGATTTGTCAGGGGAATTTGTCAGGGGAGGTGGGATGATCAATTTTTGAATAGAGAAAAGAAAAGTGGATGCAAAAGTCAAGGGGTGGCCTGAGAGAGAAAAGAGAAGGTGGTGGCATGAGAGAGAATGGAGTTTAATTTAGAAGGTATTTGAATTGGATACAATTTAATTGGCTGATATTATTATTAAAACATAGTTATATCTAGTTGGGCAAAATATCATATTTATTTGTATACTTTTTATAATTTCCCATAAAGTACTCAAATACTCGTGAGTTTAAAGTTAATTTAAAAAAAAAAATTTATATTGTTAGTATTTAGTCATTTTCAAATTTCAAGAATGGTGAAAATTTGAGCAAAGAAGTTATGCATACAACATCTCTTGTATTTTCGTTTGGTAAGTAAAACATAACAATTAGGTTATTGTTCCCTCAAGAGATATTTCAAGAGACAATATTTAAGTAAGTAAACTAATATATTAAAAAGCCAACATGGCCAATTTTATCAGTCTCAAACTCTTATTTTAAGAATGAGATTTTGAGTTAATATGTGTTGTGATAAAACACACATAATAGAGATGAAATGAGAGAAAATTCTTCTTTATATCACAAACAAAGAATTACAAAGTTTACAACCCTAAGCTTAACAAAAACTCTCACACACACTTTACTCTCTATTATACTCACGTTTGGGATTTATGGGATGCTGAAACTAATGGTCTTGAGCTCCTTTTATAGTGACAAAACCGTGTGATACAGTGCCACACGGTTTTGGCACTTGTTGCAGCAAGCTGGAGGTGTCATGTCACTTTCGGTGCCTTGCTTGGTGCCTTCAATCACTGCAATCATGCATGCTCTGCATGTAGCTGTCTTCAACAAATCTCCCCATCGGTGAAGATTTGCCCAAAATCTGAGCCGACCATTAATCACCCAAACCGGATCCTCAAAGGATCCACCACTGGCTGCATCTGTATGACTGCCTACGTACCCTAAGTTGGGATCAAGCCAATCGTAGTTCTCTGAATCTCTCCACTCTGACTATGTGGAAAGTTTTGTCATCCCGGCTATGGCACGACAGATTTCAAGCTTCTCATTCGGTAAAACCTTCGTAACATATCGACACCATTGTCGTCGGTGTGAATTTTCCTGAGTTCTAACAACTTTGAGCTCAGGACGTCCCGTATCCAGTGATACCTCACATCGATATGTTTTGACCTCGAATGAATGGTGGAATTTTTACCGAGATAGATAGCACTCTGACTATCGCAGTACAAAATGTACTTCTCCTACTTGAAACCCAATTCCTGGACGAATGTCTTCATCCACAACAATTCCTTGCAAGCTTCTGTTACTGCAATGAATTATGCCTCTGTTGTAGAAAGTGCAACACATCTCTGCAACCTTGACTGCCATACCACAGCTCCTCCTGAGAGAGTAATCAGATACCCCGAAGTAGACTTTCGGGTATCCACATCTCCTGCCATATCTGAATCGGTGTAGCCCATCAACACTGGTTCGCTGCTTCTAAAACATAGTCTCATTTTGGATGTGCCTCGTAGATACTTGTAGGTACTGCATTTTTGCATGTAAGTCCCGATGATGAGCCTCGTATGGAGGCACTACCTTTTTATGTCGTGGAAGTCGTGAGAAATGGACGTCGGAAGGGAAGAATTAAAATTTGACACTTTGTTGGATTTGATTCGCTCGTTTAGCTTCGGGTTTGTTCGTTGGATTTCCGTTTCAAAATCATCATTGGCCCAAAACCCTCGCAAGCAACATTTCCTTGGCCCAAACACTAAAGCCCACGCCCATTACACATATTTACCCCCTCCATCCACTATTCAAACAACAATTACCCTTCCACCAAGCAAATAAATAAATCATTCCTCTCTCACTCACCCACACTTCACACAGCAAAACAAAACAAAGCCAAACATTAAATAATCCTTACCCCACGTCAATAACAATTCAACACCCATTAAATAAACTTAAGACACAAACTAAAGAACCTCACAAATGCCACCCACGTGAACACACACACAAATTCAACACATCACAAATTCAATAAATTAAACAAAGAACCAAAGCAATAAAAGCCAAGACCATTACCTCACGCATTAAATAAATTGCCCCCATAATAAATCCTTTTTCCCCACCAAACACCTAAACATTAATTATCTCTCCAACACTCACCCTTCACCAACAACAAACCAGTTAAATAATTCCCTCACCCACCATTATAAAATGGAAACCATGAGCCATTCTTCCTTCGGCCATGCACACGTGAAATATAACAAAACCCTAAAATAACTGCCTCACGCCCAAAGCACGTCAATTGCCTTTTGCCCATCTGATTCACCAACATACACCCCACTATCACAAATCAAGCCTTTCAATGCCACGACACCTGCCCCTTTGCCTCACGCTGAGTTTTCCCCTTCACGCATAACACTGCTCCATCTGCTCACGCCCCAACACCTCTAGCCGAGACTCATACCCACCTCAACGCCTACAACTTCACGGCCTTATATTTGTCCACGCACATCACAAGACTTCAAAAACTCACTGCTTTCCCCTTAGCAAGCCTCTGCTCATGCCACCAAATGCCCCCATGATCACGTAACCTCCAGCCACCTGCCTAATCAACCTTCAACGCAAAACTGTCCCAGCAGCCCCTCCATTCACGTTCACGTGCCCTTTGAAAAGCCCGACCTTCACGCACAAATCAATCCTCACAAACCCTTCACAAACTGCCATACTTCACCTCCAAAAAACTGTCCTCATCTACGCACTAAAACCCTTCACAAACTGCACTGCCAAACCTGACCTGCCCTCATCATAGCTCACTACCAAGCCTGACCTACCCTCGTCACAGCCCACTGCCAGCCACACAAACTGCCGCACAAGATCCCCCACTGCACGCCCAAAATAGCCACTGCACTGACCTCGAAATCACGCCTGAAACAGCCTCATTTACTGCCCAGGATTTCCCTAAAACTGACCCTTAAAATAGCCTAGAAAACACCCTGAAAATCACGGGTGAAAACAGAGAAAACAACGAGTTAAAACAGTGAGAAACAAGGAAAACAGCAGAAACCACAGAAACAGTGGAAACAGCGGAAATAGTGGATCAGTGAAAACTGCGAAAACAATAGACCAGTGAAAACAGCAGAATAATAACCCTTCCGACACCGTGAAACGCACTCCCGAGAGACGACACAAAAGGTTAGACCTGAGGGCATATGTTATTTTATTTCCTCGCATGACTTAGTGATTTAGTTTCGCAATAGGAGCTTAATTTACATTATGTTTAAGTTGTATTTATTCAACATGCTTATTGTGTGATATCGTGTGTTTGCCGTTATGAAAGTTTACTTTTGAAGCATGCAAACCTAGATTTAGGCTTTATAAGAATTTAGATTACTTTGACCAATATGTATGTTAAGTAGACTTGGTTAAAATTGCACAATTCATTCATTACAAATGACATAAGTAAGGGACCATTCCGAACCCAACAGTTTGAGGTCTTCCCTTGCGAGGGGTCAGTGCGACCTTAAATCATTTTCCCGGTTCACACCGGGTGGCGAATCCATTATTCTCTGGTTTAGTCCCATGTGGGCTACTCCGTACTCCCGACTAGGCCGCGAGCCTAGAATAGCACGCGTCGCCCAATTTCTGTGTCCTACAGTCTGGCGACTCCACTGGGGATAGAGAATCGGCCCCGAAGTAATGTCTTGTAATGTTCATGATTTGTGCTTTAATTAATCATGTCTACAGTAGGTTGAATGGGTTTAATCAAAGGTATTGTTAAGGCTAGGTGATGGTTTGGTGTCTTCCTTCACTCACTACCTTTCTATAAGGAAAATCTGTGAAGGCACCTAGATAATCATCTACTTGTAGCCTACTGTGATGGACTAATTTGGAGGACTCGTTGTTTATTCCTGACACTAAGGCGATAAGAGCCTAAGAGGCTTGGGTATTTAAGAGAGTTCGCTCCACCCTCCCTCTGGGGAATCTACAATGGGAAATACATTTGACAGTCAGTCACACACCGTAACTCGTTGGCACGTACCGTAAGGTATAAAAAAGGTGCGCTCACTTGGTCGTTTGAACCATTGAGTGGGGAGTCCTAGTTGTGGGCAATCCTTCGTCATCGAGAGCCTTTGTTTACACTCCTGAAACCTACATCTGAACCTTAGTTGTATGACCAATAGAAGTTATTTCTTTATGTTTGTGTTTGGGATCATCCTCATTTGGATTTTGTTGGACCTCTTGTCAAGAGATATGAACTTGTTGGGCCATTTAAACTGGGACAAGTTCGCGTCCTTTGACAATTGAGCCAAAAGCTTCTAAAATGACCAAGGGCCGTTTTGTGTTTGGGCCGCTTATCATTTGAAGTTGTTTAGCCATGTTATCGCAAAAGTATAAACTTGTTGGGCCTTTTTAATTGGGACAAGTTTGCACCCAACGATATTATGATTGAATACTTTAAAATGATAATGGGCCGATTTATATATCTCATACATTGCACGCATCTCATACATACAAGCATCATGTTAACCCTTTGTGTCTTAAAAGCCATCATAGATATTTGTTGGGTTAAGAAAAAGAAGTTAGAGTATTCCTTGGGAAAATTCAATACATCAGTCGGTTCATCGCCAAGTTGAGGAAGACAAGCCAGTGAAATAGAATGAACAATGCCAGGAAGCCTTCGACAAGATCAGTGAATATTTGGTGAAACCTCCTATCTTGAAACCTCCAAGACTAGGAAAACCCTTGGTACTATATTTGTCAATTGAACCCGAAGCGCTGGGGGAGATGATGGTACAAGCGGATGAGACGCGGGTGGAGCATGCAGTCTACTACCTCAATAAGTGGTACTATGATATTCAGCAATACTAGGAACACAGAGAATCCTCGGAATAAGCAAGCAGAAAAGATAGGATAACCATTCAGAAGGTAATAGGAAATGAGGCAGTGAGACTGTCAGATTTAGAAGGGAATGAGTTCATCAAGTCGATCAACGTAGACAAATTGAAACAGTACTTGCTTAAGGAAGGGAAGACCGAGCAGTCACCAAGAGAATTGGTGGCAGACCTAACCCAACGGGATAGGAAATTCATCCATGCATACATGCATACACGTAACTTGCATCCCTTGTTTTGTGTTTTGTTTTTGCAGATTTCAAACAAAAGAGAACCAGCAGGGGGCGACCAGAGACATATGGCGCCAAGGATCACAATGAGGATCCAACCCATCACGAAAAGGGAGTACCTCTACACTTGCATACTTACACATCACACGTACATGTTTTCATTCTATTGTTTTGTTTGTGTTCGCATGTCTCAAAGAAGGAAAGAGAAAGCGGCAGAATACAAACAAGTTGAAAGCATATAAAATAATACCAGCAATATTCTAAAATGAACCCCTGGGGGCGAAGCCCCAAATTACCAGCAATTGAAAAGAGGAATGTCATAGAAATGAGAAATCTTTGGTGGCTAGACATATGTTCGATGATTAAATTGTATGTTGTAGGGAAGAAACCCCAGAAACGATAAGTGCGAGACGTGCTTTCGTCCGGTATTCTGAATGGACTGATCTCGGTTAGACTCATAAGCATTTGATTACGGGATCTCATCAGTAGAAGCCTGAGTGGTTGGCAAGATAACTAGTTGAAGAGATAGTGGATCAGTGAATGACCGTTTGCCTGGATGTCCACCCTGATTTACTGATGCTACGATATATGATATGGTTGGAAACGAAGAAAAAGTCTCTCCGATGAAAAAAAAAATTAGACCACCTATAACCGATAAGCGTGAAGCTACCCATGGGCGAGTATTAGGACCACCATGAGGAGAAATACTACCTTAAAGGGTAGGTGTGTCAAAAAAAAGTTCAAAATGAAAATAAAGAAAAGAAAGAGACAAAAGAAAAATAAGAAGACCATATCATGTTGAGTATGAAGAAGTAATCACAGAGTATGATTCAAGACATCTAGGTTGGTTAGACCTACTGATCCAATTCTCCGAGACAAAATCATCGAGTTGGCTTACTTAAGGATTAAGCTGCAAATGAGCTTGGGCGCACACACACACTATGAGTCTAGTTCAGATCACTCGTGCAGAAGATCGGATTTGAGTGTATTAAATACTTTGAAGGTTCTCTGGTTTGGATACGAAGCAACCATTGAGGACAAAAATGTTTAAGCCATCAGTATTATCTCGTAAGAGGCAATACAACATGTTAATATGTAACATCAGCATCAGTATCAGTTTGGGAATAAGACCTGCAACTCAATTTGGGAACAAGACCCACAATCAGGAACAAGACCTGTAACTCAATTTGGGAACAAGACCCACAACTCATTTCAGGGAACAAGACCCTCAGCACAATTCAAATCGGGAACAAGACCCACAATTAAGGGAACAAGACCCTCATCACAATCCAATTCAGGGAACAAGACCCACAACTCAACAAATTGGGAACAAGACCCACAATTCAGGGAACAAGACCCTCAACACAATTCAGGGAACAAGACCCTCAGCTCAAAATGGGAACAAGACCCACGGAACAAGACCCACAACTCAACAAATCGGGAACAATACCCTTATCTCAACTCAAATTGGGAAGAAGACCCACAGCACAGCACAACTTAAATTGGGAACAAGATCCACAGAACCACTGAACTCAAATTGGGAACAAGACCCACAACATAACAGAACTCAATTCAATTCGGGAATAAGACCCACTCGACGATCCGAGAACGGACCACCTCTCATCCACTCAGTTCAAAGCAACAGGCAAGTCAAGCAGCAGCTGGCGAGCCAGGTAAGTAAAAATGCATTGCACAAACTTTGATAGGACTGTCACTGTCACACACTGTACAGATCCCATCAAAGTAGGGGCGACTGTAGGCACTGCATTTTTTCATGTAAGTCTCGATGATGAGTCTCGTATGGAGGCACTACCTTTTTATGTCGTGGAAGTCGCGAGAAATGGACGTCGGAAGGGAAGAATTAAAAATTGACATTTTGTTGGATTTGATTCGTTCGTTTAGCTTCGGGTTTGTTCGTTGGATTTCCGTTTCAAAATCATCCTTGGCCCAAAACCCTCGCAAGCAACATTTCATTGGCCCAAACACTAAAGCCCACGCCCATTACACATATTTACCCCCTCCATCCACTATTCAAACAACAATTACCCTTCCACCAAGCAAATAAATAAATCATTGTGATATTTCTCACTCACCCACACTTCACACTTCACACAGCAAAACAAAATTTTGAGTTGGAATTGATTGTTTTATCACATTGTGATATTTTACATCGTTCAATGGACCCATTCGAAAATAATTAGATGATGACAAAATTCTCAAAGATTGGCATTCCTTATTTCTATTCAACAACGTACGAATAGTTCCTTGATTTTGGCTAAGTGATTGTTCAACCCCCGCCTTGCCAAAAACGGAATAAAACGGATTGCTATTGGTGCGAACGGAACCATTATCAGAGATCAATCCTGAACCAATAACAATTCAACACCCATTAAATAAAATTAAGACACAAAACTAAAGCATCTCACAAATGCCACCCACGTGAACACACACACAAATTCAACACATCACAAATTCAATAAATTAAACAAAGAACCAAAGTAATAAAAGCCAAGACCCTTACCTCACGCATTAAATAAATTGCCCCATAATAAATCATTTTCCCCACCAAACACCTAAACATTAATTATCTCTCCAACACTCACCCTTCACCAAACAACAAACTAGTTAAATAATTTCCCCACCCATCATTATAAAATGGAAACCATGAACCCTTCTTCCTTCGGCCATGCACACGTGAAATATAACAAAACCCTAAAATAACTGCCTCACGCCCAAAGCACGTCAATTGCCTTTTGCCCATCTGATTCACCAACATACACCCCACTATCACAAATCAAGCCTTTCAATGCCACGACACCTGCCCCTTTGCCTCACGCTGAGTTTGCCCCTTCACGCATAACACTGCTCCATCTGCTCACGCCCCAACACCCTTAGCCGAGACTCACACCCACCTCAACGCCTACAACTTCACGGCCTTACATTTGTCCACGCACAACACAAGACTTCAAAAACTCACTGCTTTCCCCTTAGCAAGCCTCTAATCACGCCACCAAATGCCCCCTGATCACGTAACCTCCAGCCACCTGCCTAATCAACCTTCAACGCAAAACTGTCCCAGCAGCCCCTCCATTCATGTTCACGTGCCCTTTGAAAAGCCTGACCTCCACGTACAAATCAATCCTCACAAACCCTTCATAAACTGCCATACTTCACCTCCAAAAAATTATCCTCATCTACGCACCAAAACCTTTCACAAACTGCACTGCCAAACCTGACCTGCCCTCGTCACAGCCCACTGCCAGCCACGCAAACTGCCGCACAAGATCCCCCACTGCACGCCCAAAATAGCCACTGCACTGCCCTCCAAATCACACCTAAAACAGCCTCATTTACTGCCCAGGATTACCGCAAAACTGACCCTTAAAATAGCCTAGAAAACACCCTGAAAATCGTGGGTGAAAACAGAGAAAACAGCGAGTTAAAACAGTGAGAAAAACAAGGAAAACAGTAGAAACCGCAGAAATAGTGGAAACAGCGGATCAGCAAAAACAGCGGATCAGTGAAAACTATGAAAACAGTTACCAGTGAAAACAGCGGAACAATAACCCTTCCAACACCGTGAAACGCACTCCCGAGAGACGACACAAAAGGTTAGACCTGAGGGCATATGTTATTTTATTTCCTCGCATGAATTAGTGATTTAGAAAGTATGTTATTTAATTTCCTCGCATGAATTAGTAACTTAGAAAGTATGATAGTTATTTTTCCTCACATGAATTAGCAATTTAGAAGGCATGTAGCTTACTTTATTTCGCATGAATATTGTAAATTAGTGTATGATGTGATTCCGGGTGAATGGAATATGCGTTCCTTCTTATGGTATATTGGATGGAAACCCGGACATAAATTCCGTAGCCGAATCTGAATGGACGGTATTATGGTTTGCACTCGGGATACAATGCCCCGTACCACTTGAGAGATTCACATATTTCATTTCATCCAAACTTATATTCGAGCATGATTAGGCCATTAGAAGGTTATTTTTATTTTTAGCATGACTTAGTTATTTTCTTTCGCAATAGGAGCTTAATTTACATTATGTTTAAGTCGTATTTATTCAACATGCTTATTGTGTGATATCGTGTGTTTGCCATTATGAAAGTTTACTTTTGAAGCATGCAAACCTAGATTTAGGCTTTATAAGAATTTAGACTACTTTGACCAATATGTATGTTAAGTAGACTTGGTTAAAATTGCACAAATTCATTCATTACAAATGACATAAGTAAGAGACCATTCCAAACCCAACGGTTTGAGGTCTTCCCTTGCGAGGGGTGAGTGCGGCCTTAAATCATTTTCCCGGTTCACACCGGGTGGCGACTCCATTATTCTCTGGTTTAGTCCCCTGTGGGCTACTACGTACTCCCGAATAGGCCGCGAGCCTAGAACAGCATGCGTCGCCCAGTTTCTGTGTCCTACAATACCGTATGATCCATTTGATTGCATTTCAGTGTT
The DNA here is from genome assembly GCA_019454045.1 of Zanthoxylum bungeanum. Taxonomy (NCBI): domain Eukaryota; kingdom Viridiplantae; phylum Streptophyta; class Magnoliopsida; order Sapindales; family Rutaceae; genus Zanthoxylum; species Zanthoxylum bungeanum. Next base: position 208,187 of record SKCR01043586.1, read on the forward strand.
CCCGTCCTAGGTTTGACATAAACCGGCTGACCAATCCAACTGCGTGTGCTAAGTCTGGCCTTGTGCACACCATGACATGCATAAGACTTCCCATTGCTGAGGTGTATGGAACCTGTTTCATTTCCTCCTTCTCTGTCTCAGTAGAGGGACTCTGTTGTGTACTCAATCTAAAGTGGGTAGCAAGAGGAGTGCTAACCGCTTTAGCCTTGTCCATCTGGAATCTCTGAAGTACCTTCTCGATGTACTCCTCCTGTGACAAGTATAATCTCCTGGCTTTCCGATCATGGCCGATCCTGATGCCAAGAATCTGTTTAGATGGCCCCAAGTCTTTCATCTCAAAAGACTTACTCAGTTGTTGCTTCAAATTATCAATCATCGATTGATTCTGGCCAACTATCAACATATCATCTACATATAGCAGTAAGATGATAAAGTCATCGTCAGAAAATTTTTGAACGAAAACACAATGGTCTGAAGTGGTCTTCTTGTATCCCTGCTCCCCCATAACTGACTCAAACTTCACGTACCACTGCCTCGGTGAAACCGTAGAGGCTTTTCCTGAGTCTGCAAACATAGTCCTTTTTCCCTTTGACTCTGAAGCCTTCTGGTTGCTCCATGTAAATTTCTTCTTCCAGATCTCCGTGAAGAAATGCGGTCTTGACATCCATCTGCTCAACTTCCAGGTCGAGGCTTGCTGCTAAGCTGAATACCACTCTGATGGATGACATCTTCACAACTGGAGAGAAGATTTCATCGAAGTCAATGCCTTTCCTATGATTGAATCCCTTGACAACTAGTCTGGCTTTGTGCCGGGGTTGTGAAGTGTGCTCATGTTGCTTCACCATGTACACCCATTTATTCTTCAAAGCCCGTTTGCCTCTTGGCAATTTCACCAACTCAAAAGTGTGATTGTCATGCAAAGATTTCATCTCATCTTGCATGGCTTCCTCCCACTTTTCTTTGTCATCTGTTTCCACAGCCGCTTTATAGCTCTCGGGTTCTCCCCCGTCAGTAAGCAGCACATACTCATATGCAGAGTATTTGGTTGAAGGTCGCCTCTCTCTGTCAGACCTTCTCTGTGGAACTGTTGGTGTAGCTTCTGGTACTGGTGGTTGATCATGATCATCATCTCTGGGAGCTTCATCACATGTACCCTCATGTCTGGGAACCTCATCTTCAACTCGTACTGGCACCGGTGTGTGAGGTTCTGGATTCACATCTCTGTATTGATGGGGCATTGTCTTCATCTCCTTTCGGATATCTTCTATGGTATGATCTTCGACGAAGACAACATATCGGCTCCTAAAGATCTTCTTCTCCACAGGATCATACAATTTGTAGCCGAAATCATCCTGACCATAGCCAATAAAGACACACTGTCGCGTCTTTGCATCAAGCTTGGATCTCTCATCCTTTGGGATGTGTATAAATGCTTTGCACCCAAAGACATGCAAGTGTTCATAAGACACTTCTTTACCTGTCCAGGCTTGGTTAGGAATATTACCTTTCAGTGCGACCGCTGGGGACATGTTCAAAACATGTACTGTTGTGTTGAGTGCCTCCCCCCAAAATGTCTTCGGCAGCTTGGCTTGTGACAGCAAGCTTCTGACCCTTTCGCACAAGGTTATGTTCATCCTCTCAGCTAGGCCATTCAACTGAGGTGTCTTCGGAGGTGTCGTTTGATGTCGGATTCCTTGCGTCTTGCAGTACTGATCAAACAGACCTATGTATTCTCCACCATTGTCTGTTCTGATGCATTTGAGTTTCTTATCGGTTTCTCTCTCCACCAGGGCATGAAACTCTTTGAACACTCCCAGCACTTGGTTTTTTCTCTTCAAGGTGTATGCCCATATCCTCCTTGAATGATCATCTATGAATGTCACAAAGTAAAGTGAACCACCAAGTGTTCGTGTCTGCATCGGACCACATACATCTGAATATATGAGGTCAAGTACCTCTGGTTTCCGTTGAGGCGGGAAGCTCTGGAATGACACTCTGTTCTATTTTCCAGCCATGCAGTGTTCACACTTCCGTAAGTGTGAGTTCTTCAATTCTGGAAGAACATTCCACCTGCGTAGTATTTCCATCCCCGTTTGACTCATGTGACCGAGCTTTTTGTGCCATAGCTCGGCTGCCTCATTACTGTTGACTGTATTTATGCTACTATTTGAAATCTTAGCATGCATCAAATACAGAGTTGAGTATTTCTTACCTCGTGCCACCACCATTGATCCTTTAGTGAGCTTCCAGGTGCCGTCACTAAAGGTGCTGCAGAAACCTTCATCATCCAGCTTGCCTGTTGAGATCAGGTTTAACCAGATGTCTGGGATGTGCTTGACTCCCTTCAACACTAGCCTTGTCCCGTTGTCTGTTTCAAGGCAGATGTCTCCAATACCGATGGCTTTGGACTGGCTGTCATTACCTATCCTTACAGCACTGTAGTCTCCTGGTGTGTAAGATGAAAAGAAGTCTCTGCGAGATGTGGCGTGTATGGAGGCGCCACTATTTATCACCCAACTGGTCTCGTGGCTGGTAAGATTCACAATATCTTCTTCATACATAATACAGAACTGTTTGGAGGTATTGTCGGTGGTAGTAGCAATCTTTCTTGATTAGAGTCACAATCTCTTCTGGACTGCTCGGTCTTCAGTTTGTAGCAATCCCTCTTCATATGGCCTTTCTTTTTGCAGTGGAAACATTCAATTTCCCCCGATCTTGTCTTATTTACCTGGGCATCGGCTTTTACTCCTCCCCCTTCTGGTGTTCTTCTCTGTCACTAGAGCTTCTGAGGTTGAGGCTGATGCTGACTCCTGCATTCTCGTCCACTTTTCTTCCTCGAAGATCCTGGTCTTCGCCATCTCTATAGTGACTTTCCCATTCGCGGCTGAATTTATCACCGTAGATCTGAACGTTTCCCAAGATTCTGGTAACGTATTAAGAAGTATTAAGCCATTTACCTCATCTCCGAAGTCTATGCCCAATCCCGACAATTCTTTCATGGTTCCGAGGAAATCGTTGATATGGTCCGCCGTAGCTGTACCTTCCTGGTATTTCAAACCCATCATCTTCTTGATGTAGTACAGCTTGTTGTTGCCAGTCTTTGCTCGGAAAAGCTCCTCCAGCTTTCTCCATAAGACACGTACATTTGTTTCTTCACTGACATGGTTCACGATACTGTCGTCGATCCACTGACGAATAGTACTGCATGTTTTCTGGTGAAGATTAGCCCACTTCTCATCGGACATTCCTTCTGGTTTCTACTCCAGAAATACCGATCCATCATAGTCCTTCACATACAGAAGGTCTTTCATCCTTCCTCTCCATGTGAAATAGTTTGTATTGGTTAACAAAACCATTTTTCCATTGCCCCCATCCATCATAAAAATTCTAAGCAGAATTTCAAAATACGGACCTCACCGTTGCGTCCGGAATGGTCGAAAATGGTGGAAATGACACTTCGTTTGTCAAAATCCGACACAGGGACCAAATTGCAAATTTCAGAAATTACAGGGGTCAAAGTACAATTTCCAAAAGTTCAGGGGCCAAAGTGCAATTATGAAAAAGTTTAGGGACTAAATTGAAATTTTGAAAAAGTTCAGGGGCTAAAATGTAATTTCTAGAAAGTACAGGGACCTATCTGAAAATTACCAGGTATGCTGACGTGGCACCTGCTGACGTGGCAGCTGATGTAGCGCTGACGTGGCAGATGACTGTGCGCTGACGTGGCTGCTGACTATGCACTGACGTGGCTGCTGACTGTGCGCTGACGTGGCATCGTCTTCAACCTCCAGAGCGCGTGTGGCGCGTGGAGAGACTTGGCGCGCGTGGAGACTCCTCTGGACGGCCCGTGCGGTGCGTGTGGGCAGCTGGGACCTCTGATATATCGCCGGAAAATACCATCGTGCTCGTCTCGCCGTGAAAAGTCTGATGGTATCCTCAAAATCGATTTTCGACAACTTTCGTCGGAATCAATTTTCCGAACCGAACCTCTGTTACCGAGTTTCGGGATCCCTACGAGTAACCTTAGCTACTGATACCACTTGTTGTGTAAAACACACACAATAGAGATGAAATGAAAGAAAATTCTTCTTTATATCACAAACAAAGAATTACAAAGCTTACAGCCCTAAGCTTAACAAAAAAACTCTCACACCACTTTACTCTCTATTATACTCACGTTTGAGATTTTTGGGATTTATGGGTTGCTGAAACTAATGGTCTTGAGCTCCTTTTATAGTGCCAAAACTGTGTGCTACAGTGCCACACGGTTTTGGCACTTGTTGCAGCAAGCTGGAGGTGTCATCTCACTTTCGGTGTCTTGCTTGGTGCCTTCAATCACTGCAATCATGCATGCTCTGCATGTAGCTGTCTTCAACAATATGTCATTATTGTCTTTGCATTTTTGATTAAAATGAATTTTAACGCTAAAACCAGTCTTATAAGCATACTTATTGAAAAAATTATGAACTTCTTCTAAAATGTCGAATTCTTGACCTTTATATAGCCTAAAATCAGAAACTACATCAGACATAATAATGTTTCCCCGCTGTTTGACTTATCACCCACACTCTCAAAATTCATCTTATTATAAGCCGTTTACCATATGAAATTGAAATAGAGAGAAAATTTTTATTCATTTAGTATACTTATGTTTCATTAATCACCAAGCAAGTTTATTACAGTTTTAATGTACAGTCATACAATGTCAAGTCACTCAACTCGCCACAACATCTAAACCCTAAATTCAAAATAAAAATAATAATAATAACAAAATTTGAAAATAAAAAAGATAAGGAAATAAATGATAGAGTTAACTTGCGAGCGGGTGAATACTGACTCAGGTTGAGAGAAATTGAAACTGGGAGTGTTATTTGTAAGTAGAAAACAATCACCTAATTGGATTGCGATGGGTGTCGTCGTATATCCATTGCACCATGCGATAGGGTACAACGGCACCATCGCACCGTGCGACGGGATACGACAACACCCACCGCACCATCATTTTGGTGTGCAATGAGTGCCTTCGCACACCCATCGCACAGTCATAGTGTAGGCCTACCTAAGATTGACATTTTATCTACCTTGTGTGCTCTATTACTACCTATAATTTTTTTAATAAAATCTTACATATTTAATCCTCATCATTTTACATAAACATTGCTCAAGTGAATTTTGTCAAATTATTTTGAAAAATTAATTCAAAAAAAAACTTTTATTTTTAGATTTTGAAAAGTAAATCCAACAAAGAAATAGAGAGAGAAAGTCATGAGAAGAGAGAAGAAAAAGAGAGAGTTGGAAAATTGTCAAATTTTATTCTCGGTAACCCTGAGAAATGAGAGATTGAAAGTTGTTAAAAAGATATTTTGGTCCAATTTTGATGCAGTTGGATAACTTTGCTAAAAAAACATATTAAGGATAGAGATTATGGGTGTTCACGGGTCGGGTTTTTCATAATTTTTTATGATCTGATCGGGTCAGGTCAAAAAATTGCGGGTCGGATCGGGTCGACATAATATGCCGTGAATATAATATATATATATATATATATTTGATATAATTTTCATAGAATGAGTGTGTGGCTGAATTGGTTAAGTCTTGGATTAATTTGGAAGTCATCTTAAGTTCGAATCTCAGCAATAACATATATTTTGTTTTTTGTTTTTGGAAAAAGAAAGAAAAAAATACAAATATCGAGATCCGAACTCATGACCAAGTACGATTTAAGTAACACTTTGCCACTTCAGCTACACTTTTTTCTTGTCAAAATTATATCAATAAAACTATATATATAATTTACATCGGGTCGAGTCAGATCCGATTTTTCTGACCCAAACCCGTGACCCGATCCGAAATTTCGAGTCGGGTTCAAATTGACCCAAAATTAATTTTTAAAAATCATAAACCCGACCGGATCGGGTCAGGTCGCTGCGGGTCGGGTCGGGTCCAGGGTCGACCCGACCCTATGAACACCCCTAATAGGGATGATAAAAAATTTTCAAAATGGACGGGGCCTTCGGGGACTCTCCCCAATTGTGGAGGAGATCGTGGATGAAATATTGAAAAAATTAACGTCAGGGTTAGATGACAAGGAAAATTTAATACCCATTTCTCCTTCGGGGTATAGATGGAGATTAGAAAAAATCCACACCCCTTCCCATTATCCATTTAAGTTTTAATTAATTTATTTTTATTTTTTTAATAAATATGCTCAAAATTTCAATTTATAATTTTATTTAGATGTGAATAAAAAACTATCTATAGTATAAGAGTTTATATCAATTTTTAAAGGAGAGATTCATCATTTCTTTAAGTTACGGACCAAACAAAAATGTAGAAAATATGAATTTCAATATTCTATATTAATTGTGATTTATGTAATAGATATTATCAATTTTTTTAAATATGTATACTTGATTTTTGGATAAAATAATAGTTCAACTAATATATTTTAAATTTATTTTAAGAAATATTTGTTTATTTTTTTAAGGCTATGGGTCCCTAGGGGATCCCCTTTTATTATTTAGGGATCCCCTTTTATTATTCGGGGATCTTTATCCTCGCCCCTTAAACAATTACGAGAGGACGATGAGGGGACAAAGACATATAAAGATTATCGAGAACATGTACAAAAATATCAATCATTTCCCCTCCCTTCCCTATTATCATCCTTAATTAAGGGTTACTTGTGTAGATAGATATTGCTAAGGTTAGAACAATATTACCGTTCACCAAGAATCAAAAACCGAAACTGGGTTGAGTCGCGGACTAGGTCGTTCTCTTTAAAACGTTTCTCGCCGTTGCCCAGAAAGTGTTCTTGCAGTTATTCGGCCTCGACGTCCCCAAGATAAAATAGCCCAGAAAATCTTTGTCTCAATCGGTTAGCACAGAAAACCAATTGGTATGCTCACACCCACACTGAAATTTTGTTTGCTCGGAATCTTAAGAACGACAGAAAAGAAAAAAACAGCAGAGGGATATTTTTCTTCACAAAATTTCTCTCGACTCAGTCTCTTTTTTCCTCTAATTTTTTATATAGGAAAAATTGTGATCGTTTGTATTAAATAATAAAAATGTTTTGCACTTTATTTTTTCTACGTTTTGCACTTAATTTTTTTAAAATGTTACAATAAATCAAAAAATATGTTAACAAAATTAAATAAAACGTTTCATGATTTAAATAAATAAAAAACAGGTAATTCTTCTTTTTTCAAAAAAAAATTTCTCTAAAAAGATATATATAAACACATGCACCTGTCCCGAACCGAACCGACTGATCCACGATGGCGGCTCACGTGTGTGCTGAACCAATTTTAGACTAACTCATCACCCTTCCACAAAAATGGGTACCTCTTGGGGCTCAAACCCACTTCACAACTTAACACCTTATAAACAAAATTTTGGTGTTGTATCTTTCGATTATGGGAGGAGGTTTCAAAAAACTTGTAACTTCTTATTTTAAGAAAAAAAAATTGTAACAACTCTCTACATTCAAACTTTTGTAACTCATCATTTATTCTCATTAAAAATTCATATGTTACAACAATCCCCCACTTGAATTTTAATAAAATATTTTCATCGACCAATATAACTTAAGGTCATTCATAAATAAAAGTTTTCATCGACTCGAACCTTTACATAGCGTTGATGATCCAAATTATACTAGAATAACTCGTAGTTTTGAACTCTATCTCTGACAACGTTACACACACAAACCTTTCAAGGTAAAGTCAAAAAGCTTGTGCATTATGGTCGTGTATGTATATCCCAGTATAGTGAATGCACTAGAAATTTTTACCAAGAATTTCATAAGAAGCGGCCTCACTTCTACATTTACATAGGTGTGTCTATCAAGAATACTCATGTAGCTAGGTACTCTACTCAACATAGAGTATAGAACACATTAAAAGTTAAATAACTCATCCTAACATCGTTTCAGGATATCATGCTCTCAGAATGTATCTCATCGATTATTAGCATATGATTCTACTCTCATTACTTTATGACTTGTTATTAACCATTGAACCTATTTCTTAGGATCTCCAGTCTATAGGTCGAGTTACCATCACAAGTAATCTAATTATTTAATGACAATAGTCCTATTTTTTTGAAGTATTGAATATCTTCTCTCTTGCTAAACCTTTCGTCAAAGGATCAGTTAAGTTATTATTGTCCATACATGATCCACTCTTACAGCTCCAGTAGAGAGATATTCTCTAATTGTGATGTGTTTACGACATATTTATCGTCTATTACCGTTATAATAATGGTTCTGAATCTTTGCAATAGCCGTGGTACTATCACAATTGATCAAAACAGCTGGTATCGGTCTATCCCATAAATGGGTATCTGATAGCAAGCTTTTTAACCAAGCTGCTTCTTCACTAGCAGATGTCAGTGCAACCATCTCAGACTCCATAGTGGATTGAGCTAAGATAGTCTGTTTCTTGGATTTCCAAGAGACTGCCCCACCAGTTATACTGAAAATATATACATTTGTAGCCTTGGAATCATCTGAAATGGTGTTCCAATCAGCGCCTCTATATCCTTCAAGGACACTGGGAAACTTCTGATAGTGTAATCTTAGGTTCATGGTCCTTTTTAGGTACCTCATATCCCTCTCAATAGCATAATAAACTTGTAACTTCATATTAGGTCTACTAGTAAATTTGCATAATAATCCTATGACATAGGCAAGTGTTAGGTCTAGTGTAATCAGTAGCGTATTGAAGACTACCGATGATGCTCACATACTCAGTTTGTCTAACACCGTCACCGGTGTTCTTGAACAACTTTACACTAGGATCATAAGGTGTACATGCAGGTTTAAAGTCAAAGTAATTATACTTTTTCAAGATTTTCTTGATATAATGGGATTTATCTAAAGTGATTTCATTTTCTGATCTATTAATTTTAATACCTAAAATTACACTTGCTTCACATAAGTCTTTCATATCAAAAATAACACAAAGCATAGATTTAACATCATTCGAAATATGAATATTGGAACCAAAGATAAGCATATCATCCACATATAACCATATAATAGAACAAATCTCATTTTCTGATTTATAGTATATACACTTTGTTGGGGTTTTATAAGGAATTACTGGGTTAGCACAGCGGAACGCGGAAAATCGAAATTTTTGATTTCAAATTTTTTTCTTGGATCAATTAAATCAACTTATTTAATTAATTACCCAATACTTAAAATCTGAAATTTTAACCTAAGAAATCAAATTTTCTTTAATTACCGAATTGACCCATAATTTTACATTTTGATCATTTTGGTCCTCAAATTGTCAAATACATATTTAAGTGATTCCAAATCAATCCCAAAATAATTTATACATGTCTAATACATGAAAAAACAAATTGCAACAAAAATCCCAAAATTTTTACAATTGCCGAAAGCACCCCAGATTTTCCAGGATTTGTAATTTGGTCCCTTTTAGTTCAAAACATGTCAAGATCAAATCCAATCAATCCCAAATTTAACATACATCATATATACATAAAATTACATCACTTATATGAAAATCCCCAAATTTGGAAAAGGGTTATGAACCTAATTTTATCATTTCCATAAATTGACAAATTAAACAAATTCAATTCTTTAATCCAATCCTTACCACACCAAACAAGTCTTACCACCATGAAACAACTCAAGAATAATTCTAGGTCATCTATGAGTGGTTAAGCAACTCTAGAATGGCAACATCCCCATCAAATGGCTAAAAGAGTGTCAATGAACTACATGATCATCTTTCAAACAAGTTCACAACCATTTAAATTACATACCTAAAGAGTAGAGAAAATTCTAAGGATCACAAATTGAAGCCTAGATACATGGAAATAATTTTTTAGTTGAAGAAAGTTGGAAATAACTTACAAAACTTCAAGTTTTTCAAGCTTTTTCCTTTGTTCTTTCTGTTTTCTCTCAACCTTACTTTGTAATTTATTTTGCAACTTGTTGTTATGAAAATAAAAATTGAAACCAAAAATCTTATATATTTTTTCCCTTGGCCGAAACTAGAAGAAAAACAAATATAAGATTTTTTTCAATTTTGTTTTCAAAAATTAAATGGTAAATCACTTTTAGATTACTTGTAACAAACACCTTATCATAAGTAAACTTTACAAGTGAACCAACCAAAACATGTCATTTCCTAACATTAATCATGACAAATATATTTATCATTTTAATTAATTTAATTATTTAACAATTAAATAATTAAATACAAATATCTTAAATATATGTATTATATTTACATTAAATATCTCAAATACATATATTAATGATATATGTCAAATATCATAATTTGATAATTAATTAATGTGTATTTAATAATATCAGATATTAAATACAAATTCACATTAATTAGGAAATGACCATTAGGTCCATTCGCATGTATTTTTCGTTTAACCGTTAAACGAGTTATAAATAATCAGTATTATTCATAAAAGTTGCCATAGTTCTCTACGAGTATATTTCACTAGTGAGACTCTCTAAGTTCGGGCATATCCGTCACGAAATCAAATTTCGTGTCCATAATCTACCCACCCATAAATTATGACGAACACAGATAAACTCTCTGAACCATACAGGTCGAGGTCATAGCATACATATAATCCCTCCGTCACAAGTATCCAGATTATTTCAGAGATATAGATATAAACGTCAAATCTCTATATATATAATCACGTCGAAATTTCTATTAGCAATCCATTAATAACACTTAGAACTAATTTCTACAATGTGTGGATGCTGGTTTTCGCCCGAGGTCCATAATCGAGAATTTGTAGTATGGGGGCACTAGCGATCCTGCAAAACAAAGGTAGAATGAGTGGGGAGTACTGCCCATTGGTGTGGTGGGTGCCGTAGGCACTCCGACGCTTAAGTCAGTAGTGAAGACGAGCTGTAAATAATGGAAGAGCAAGGCTTGATGTTACCTTGACTTCTGTTGACTGCCGTGAGGGCGGTGGCCGGTGTTCCAGAAGGTTCTGGTGAGAATAGCTTAGCTTGGGGTTGTAATGTTTCCCCCTATTGTTCTGAATTATTGCTTCTTTTATAGGCTAACAAATGTAGGTCTCATTAATATATTAAATGACAGGCGTTTTGGATGCTGTAACGGTTTAATCACATAAATCGTGGAGAATACGTTTCTTTTCAGTTGGTTAAGCAGCTGGCAGATCAAGAGGTTGGCCTCTCTTTTGTGTAAGGGCCTGATAAGGTAATTGGGCCCTTGGCCCAAGTCTTGTTCGGATATTGTTTGGTGTAGGGTTTTGGGTTGTGTCGGACATTGGGCCTGAGATGAACTATCGGAAATGCCCTTTGCCCAAATTTGGCCCGTACAGTTTGTCCCCTACTCTCTAAGTCAAGAATTCATTGACTTGGAGAGTATTTCAATGTATGTCATATGAAACAATATGTATGAGTACATGTCAAGAATTCATAGTTCTATGTACTATCATATGTCATTTGGATGGTTCAGTAAAGCCTTTCGTGCGTTTGGATAGAAGAACTCATAAGACATGAATCGTTTAGATGTTGAGTAGTTCAGGGCTTCATTTGAGTCGACATGAGCCTATGGGGGATGTCCCCGGTCAACTGAACCAGATGAAGGTTCAGGGTATTATTCATACGACATTGTCGTCTGGACTGAGATTAGTATATGTCTTCATTTGACTCGACATGAGTCCATGAGGGATGTCCCCGATCGACTGAACCAGGTGAAATTTCAGGAGTCAATTCATACGACATTGTTGTCTGGACTGAGAGAAGTCCAAGTCTTCTTTTGACTCGACATGAGTCTTATGGGGGATGTCCCCAGTCGACTGAACCCGATGAAGGTTCAGGATTCAATTCACACGATATTGTCGTATGGACTGTGGGAAGTCCAAGTCTTCATTTGACTCGACATGAGTCTTATGAGGGATGTCTCCGGTCGACTGAATCAGATGAAGGTTCAGGAGTCAATTGTTGGAGTTCTACGGTCCCAAGGATCGAATCAAAAGTAAGAAAACATGTGTGAATAACAACGACGAAGTTGCGGAATACTTACATCGATCGGTTGAGCGACGCGGCAAGCAACAAAAATTGATTTCTGCTCAACAGTGTAGTTTTTGAGTTCCACCATTTTCGGTTTTTGGATCATCTTCCAAGCTCCAAGCTTCGTCAAATGATTCCCGGCTCATGGGTGGACTTCCCTATCACCTTAGCATGTCTTCGTAGCGTGCTAGCACTCCCGATTGTGCCACAAAATCGTGACTCTTGGCTTCCCTTCACTGTTCGGCAGTAACCAAAACAGTGAAGAACACACAGCCCCTTGGGCGTGTTTTAGAAGAAAGAAAAAGAGAGGAGATGAGAGAGAGAGAAAAAAAAGTGTATTAGATTTTGTTTTCTAAAAATAAATAATCATATACCAATTTTTTCTCTTTCAAAAGTCAAGCCATAAATGGCTCCAACCACCTCCATCAACTCACATCAATCCATCAATCATGAATAGTGACTTGCGTCAATCACTCAAAGTGAAAGACATCCATCACTTGATTGACGAATGATGTGACGCTAGATTCGACTAGCGATTTGACGCTTGATTTGACTTGCGTGCCGCACTCGAATTCGAAATGCGAATGCGCTCGTAAATAAACCCGGGCTCGGGTTCGCTAATTCCAAATTAACGAATTTTCCGTTGCGACGTAATTAAATCTAATTTAATTAAATAATCATCCTAGCATATTTACTATTCACGTCGCTAACGAATTAATTCTAAATTAATTCGTTCTCCCGAATTAAAATATAATTTTAATTCCGCGTCGAAATCCAATTTCATTTAATATATCGAATATATTAATTTATCGATTAATTCCAAATTAATTGTTATCTCTCTTTAAATGATAATTTTATCCCAGATAAAATATCTCTGCAATTAATCCTAGATTAATTTTCTCTCTCTTCTAATTAATCCCAGATTAATTTAGAGTGCGAGTCATACGTCATCGGTGAATCTTTGGGAAGCGACCCATGAGATCCCCGGATATGTTGGCAGTAAATTCGGTCGTCTGACTATCCGAACACGTAAGTACCAAGTACTACATTTTACCGATTTACAAGACAATGTTGGCTTCTAGCAAAGCGTCATGCCTACCCAATTCTCCGGAAATATCCTTACAGGAATAAAGGATCTATATCAGGCACAGTGGGTTAAACACTGATATAGAGATAATGTATCTAGTCAAACTAGTTACATTATAACAGTTTCCAATTTTAGGTACACACCCGAAGGGTAGTTCCTAAAATTAGGTATCTACGGTTAAAACAGCGACTTTCGTCCTGTTTCCAATTCGCAGATAAATCTCAACTGAAGTCAGTATCCTGCTCATAGCAGATTCTGAACAACAATATATATTTATGTATCACACTAAGTATCTAAAATCCAATTTTAATACTAGTATTGAATATGTTTATGACAAACATATTTGAAGTCAGAGCCTTGTTCGTCTTCAATTCCTTCATGTCTGCTTTGTCCAAATAACAGTCACATTTCCGCGATCCCGTTTGCCACATTTAGGCAGACATTTTGGGATATGTCCTTTATCTTCCCAGAAGATTATAATGATTTTGCCTTTGCCATTTTTTCCACATTCCATAAGCCTTTGGCCTAGCCTCGGATTTCTAGAATGTCGAAGTAAGGTGCGCCTTGCGCTACTTGCCTAATTGTAAACTTTGACTTTGTCTCCTTGAGAATAGTCATTAACTCTCCAAGAGTTATTATTGCAATTTAGTATTTCTAAAATCTAAAGATAGATTTAAGAAGATCCTTCAATTTCATTATCATACTTTAAGAATCTAATTCTTAGTTCTGATTCAGAAATTAAGGAGTCTACTGCGACAAGCTTAATGGATTAAGCACTTAAGTTATCATTACATAAATCTTCCAAAGATTATGATCTACTGTTTGCTTAACTCCGGGCTTAGGCCTATATGTTATTTTATCAGATAAAGTAACTTATTATTTTTCCAGGACCATCCTGAAATTATTCCCAATTTGAAAAATTAAACCATTTAAATACATTTTCCCCAGGATTATGTTTTAAATGTCAATTTTTCAATTTAATCTTGATTCTAATAGTCCAACTATTTAATCAACGATTTTAGGTACTATTTATTATAATGATTACAATAGTCCAACTATTTAATCAACTATAATTTAATATATTAAAATCAATTATATCGATTACTATAATCCAATTATAAAATCAACTATAAATGAATAGTTTGAATATAGTCCAACTATTTATTAAAAAATAACATTTAAATATTAGTCCAACTAACATTTAATTTATTTGACGAATGATATTTTATGAGCGCGTATGGCACGTAATTAAACGAATATTGCAAATTCAATTCTTGCCTCCCACTATTTTTCGGCGAGCCTCTAACCCTCTGTCGAGTACTCGGGAAACCGTGTTTCCTAGTGGGCTATGATCCCGTTAAATATCACACAGTCTTGACTTTGGCCAACAAATTGTATGATAATTAACTAGGTAGATCTCTAAGATCGATTGGATCCAATCCAATTCCTAGATCCGGTAGGGGGACATCCAAGTCTGAAACATATATCTTATATATGCCAATACATCCAATGTATTGCCTAACCATTTTCCTCTGAATCAACTAAGCCTTGGCTTTGGCACAACAAACTTAGTGATCCCAGTCAAGCGCGACCCATTGACCATGGAAAGCTTCGTAATCAATGTCAATGGACAAGAAGTGGTCTTGACTTTAGCGAACAAACCACAACTTGGACAAGACACTGATATGGAACAAAGCCTTCGTGATTCAAACACATCCTCGACGGACAAAGGCCTTGACTTTGGCCAACAAGCAAATGCCAGTCTCGGATCTTGAGTGAGAATCACTCAATGGAAGGAAAGACGCTTAATATTTAGCGAGGGTTTTTCGCGTGCAAATTGGCAACCAATTTATTATCTTTGTTAAGGTCTCATCATCATACACCCTTAAACATGCATTCTAAACACATAATAAAGCACATATGAAAAATAATAATGATATGCGGATGGATACTTTACACATTGATCCTAGATCAAATCTCTCTCTTTCTCTCTCCCGCTAGCACTAGTATCACTTCTACCTGTTACACTACACTTCTAAAGAAACCTCATTTACATTGAGGGGAATAGGTGAGAAGAAAATACAAAGAATAAGGAGGTAATAAGGCTGGACACGCAGGTCCAATTAATAAATCAAATTTATTACAATTTCCAAAATTATCCCACCCATCTAATATCCATCTGTTATACATTATTCATGCATCGCAACCATGTATTCACACAAGCATATTATCAATCAATCTAATCAAATTAATTAATCTGATAATTAGTGACCATCCAATGTTCAAACAACGATTTGATTTTGCTCGAGTAAAACTCATTTTGCGAATAAGTACTCAAAGTACGAATTCTCGAATTAAATTAAACTACACAATTAAATCCAATTCAATTTGTATTTAATATTAATTCGCTATTTAATTCCAAATTAAATACGACACTTTATTAATGAACTTTTACGATTTAAATTCCAAATTTAATCGTTACGGTCTCAAAGCCCGATTAACGTCCAACGTCAATTTAATTAAAGTCCAATGGGCTTTTAATTAATTTCTTCAAGGCGTGGACTTTTGGTCAACTCGGGTCAAACCGAATAACCAAAATCCAATCCGGGAATTACCCCATAAGCCTAGAAATCAATTTAGGCCCATTAGGCCCAATTAAACTTTAAAGGTCCATTAAGTCGCATTTGGCCTTTATGGAAGCGGTTTTGGGCCTAATTGGATCCAACTAATTTTGCCTAAACCCAACTTTGTACAACAAAGCCCAATAATCCCATTTGCAACATAACAAGCCCAAATCCAATTTTAAGGCCCAATTAATTAAATACAAAAAATCTAATTTCACATTTAATTAACCTAAAGTGTATTTCATGATTAATAACCCAAATTAACATTTCTAAAACATCAATTTATACAATTAATCATGCTCATTTTCATCATCACATGTGCAACACATTTTGATTAAAATCAAACCCATTTCATGTTATTCAAAGTCTCGGCCAAAGGGGATTATTTTGTCCAAATCAAATTCAATCCAATTAAATTCAATTCAACATTAAATCAATATCCCCAAATGATTTCCAACTCATCCAATGAATCAAAAAAAAAATCACCAAGACATTTAGAGCTCCAATACTTTCGGCCAAGCTAAGTATTTTGGGGAAAAATTGTTCCAAACCATTTTCTTGAATCGATCAAATCAAACTTCAATTAAACATGTTATAAGCATACTCAAACATCCAATTAATTCAAATCATGCTCAAAAACATTTTACCCAAATTTTAAGCCCTAAATTCGTTTCATGCTTTTAACAACGCTCTGATACCATTGTTGGAGTTCTACGGTCCCAATAATCGAATCAAAAGCAAGAAAACATGTGTGAATAACAACGACGAAGTTGCAGAATACTTACATCGATCGGTTGAGCGATGCGGCAAGCAACAAAAATTGATTTATGCTCGGCAGTGCAGTTTTTGAGCTCCACCATTTTTGGTTTTTGGATCATCTTCCAAGCTCCAAGCTTCGTCAAACGATTCCCGGCTCATGGGTGGACTTCCCTATCACCTTCACATGTCTTCGTAGCGTGCTAGAACTCCCGATTGTGCCACAAAATCGCGACTCTTGGCTTCCCTTCACTGCTCGGCAGTAACCAAACCAGTGAAGAACACATAGCCCCTTGGGCGTGTTTTAGAAGAAAGAAAAAGAGAGGAGATGAGAGAGAGAGAGAGAGAAAAAGTGTATTAGATTTTGTTTTCTAAAAACAAATAATCATATACCAATTTTTTCTCTTTCAAAAGCCAAGCCATAAATGGCTCCAACCACCTCCATCAACTCACATCAATCCATCAATCATGAATAGTGACTTGCGTCAATCACTCAAAGTGAAAGACATCCATCACTTGATTGACAAATGATGTGACGCTAGATGCGACTAGCGATTTGACGCTTGATTTGACTTGCGTGCCGCACTCGAATTCGAAATGTGAATGCGCTCGCAAATAAATCCGGGCTTGGGTTCGCTAATTCTAAATTAACGAATTTTTCGTTGCGACGTAATTAAATCTAATTTAATTAAATAATGATGCCTAGCATAATTACTATTCACGTCGCTAACGAATTAATTCTAAATTAATTCGTTCGCCCGAATTAAAATCTAATTTTAATTCAGCGTCGAAATCCAATTTCATTTAATATATCGAATATATTAATTTATCGATTAATTCCAAATTAATCGTTATCTCTCTTTAAATGATATTTTATCCCAGATAAAATATCTCCGCAATTAATCCCAGATTAATTTTCTCTCTCTTCTAATTAATCCCAGATTAATTTAGAGTGTGAGTCATACGTCATCGGTGAATCTTTGGGAAGAGACCCATGAGATCCCCAGATATGTTGGCAGTAAATTCGGTCGTCGGACTATCCAAACACGTAAGTACCAAGTACTACATTTTACCGATTTACAAGACAAGGTTGGCTTCTAGCAAAGCGCCATGCCTACCCAATTCTCCGGAAATATCCTTACAGGAATAAAGGATCTATATCTGGCATAGTATACGTAGTATTGTGTATTTCGATCCAGTATCGGATGATCACGTGCTAGGCCTGAGGCCGGAATTGTGTCTGCCCCGTACGAAGCACATATCGGATCTCTGGTAACTAGTCTCTATAATCGGATAAACATGACCTAGTCATAATATCCCGATAGCTCGAGCATATAAGAGAACGAGTTCCGTATCCTATGTGACCATCATCTTCATATGACTGGAGTGATACTTCCGTCTTAACATCACACCCAACACACTACGATTCTCAATATACCCAGCATTGGCGTACACATAACCTGTTAGAGTCCTGGACGATCGCAACCAAAGTATATTGATTGTCGCAAGTATTAGCGGTGCAAGTCTCAGGTTAAGACCAAATACACATACCCTGACTTCGGACTTCCATAGACACATAGTCATACTACCAATGGAATTCCGAGGGGGTCTATCCAGAGCGAAGCTGTTTCCCGTACCATCGGTAAAACACAACCTCCTATTAAACTTGCATGAGTATCCTATACTCAAATATATGAGAACTATATCATTGTGCCCTCACAACGCGCACAAGTGCAATACTAGTCTTTTACGTATTTATCGATGTCCAATCTCGATAATACTCTGACTAGGGATATTTAATGATTTATCCTTCATGGTCTGATACTGTCTCATATCATTCTCTGTCCAGGAACAATCATAGGGACCTTCTATCATTTATATATCTAGGTGATCTAATAACAAATGATAAGAGTGCAATCTCCTTTGTCACATAGTTAATTTTTACAACAACACCATGATCTGTACAAATAGTGATGCTATGGGTCATAATTGTCCAACATCAATTCACACGACATTGTCGTATGGACTATGGGAAGTCCAAGTCTTCTTTTGACTCGATATGAGTCTTATGGGGGATATCCCTGGTCGACTGAACCAGATGAAGGTTCATGAGTCAATTTACACGGCATTGTCGTATAGACTGTGGGAAGTCCAAGTCTTCTTTTGACTCAACATGAGTCTTATGGGGGATGTCCCCAGTCGACTGAACCTGATGAAGGTTCATGAGTCAATTCACACGACATTGTCGTATGGACTGTGGGAAGTCCAAGTCTTCATTTGACTCGATATGAGTCCATGAGGGATGTTCATATTGGACAATTATGACCCATAGCGTCACTATTTGTAAAAGACTTTGTGTTTTTGTTCAGATTAATTATGTAGCAATGGAAATTGCCTTTTATCATTTCGTAATTAGATTACTTAAATTTGTGAATGATGAAAGTCCTCATGATTAGTTCCAGATTGAGATGATATGAGACAGTATCAATCCAAGACGGTTTAATCATTAAATATCCCTAGTCGTAGTATTATCGAGATTGGACATCGATAATGTGGAATAGACTAGTATTACACTTGTGCTCGTTGTAAGGGCATAACGGCATAGTTCTCATATATTTGGGTATAGGATACTCATGCAAGTGCAGTAGGAGGTTGTGTTTTACCGATGGTACGGAAAACAGCTTCGCTCTGGATAGACCCCACGGAATCCCATTGGTAGTATGACTATGTGTCTATGGGAGTCTGAATCAGGGTATATGTGTTTGGTCTTAACCTGAGACTTGCATCGCTAGTACTTGCGACAATCAATACGCTTTGGTTTTGGTCGTCCATGACTTTAACAGGTTCTGTGTACACCTCTTCTGGGTTTATTGAGAATCGTAGTGTATTGGGTGTGATGTCAAGACGGAAGTATCACTTCAGTCATATGGAGATGATGGTCACGCAGGGATACAGAACTGGTTCTCTAAAAAGGTTACAACCGTCGGAATAATATGACTAGGTCATGATTATCCGATAATAAAGAGACTAGTTGCTAGTGATCCGATATATGCTTCGTACGAGGCAGACACTATTCAGCCCCAGGTCTTGCATGTGACATCTGATACTGGATCGAAATACACAATACTACGTATACTACACTTGACATAGATTATATATTCCATTAAGAATATTTCTGGAGAATTGGGAAGGCATGGCGCTTTGCTAGAAGCCAACCTTGTCTCGTAAATCGGTAAGAACGTAGTACAAGGTACGTACGTGTTCGGATAGTCCGACAACCGGATTTACTGCCAACATATCCAGGGATCTCTTGGGTCGCTTCCCGAAGATTCACTGATGACGTATGATTCAAACTTTATTAATCTGGGATTAATAGTGGAGAGACTTTATCTTGGATAAAGTACTATTTGAAGAGAGATAACGATTAATTTGGAATTAATCGATAAAATAATATATTTGATATATTATACGAAATTGGATTTCGACGCGGAATTAAAATTGGATTTTAATTTGGGCTAACGAATTGATTTAGAATTAATTCGCAAGCGATGTGAATAGTAATTTTACTAGGCATGATTATTTAATTAAATTTGATTTAATTACGACGCAACGGAAAAACTCGTTAATTCGGAATTAATGAAACCGAGCCCGGAATGTGTTTACGAGGCCACTTCGATTTCGAATCAAGTGCGGCCACAAGTCACATCGCGAGTCACATAACTTGTCACTTTAGTGATAGATGTCAAGTTACCTTTTTGGTGAGTGACATGCAGTCACTATTCATGACATAAGTTGGTGAGAGCATTTATTTAAATTTTGGAGCCAAAATTGGCTTTGACTTTTTGGAAAGGTTATACCAATTTTTTGGCAATTGTTTTTCATTATGTTTTTAGAAAACAAATTGAAAACAAAATAGAAACACTCTCTCTCCATTTTTCTTTGAGAAAACCGTGATTATCTCTCCCACTTCTTGCCTTTGCCGTGAGCTCTCCAAGGTGAATGAGGAATTGTTTTTCTTTCATCTTTTGCTAGCACAAACAAGAAATCCATACAAGGTGATAGGGAACCGAACTAAGAGCTTGGAATCCTTTAAAGCTTGGAGCTTGATCATCTTCATCAACAAAAAGGAGCCTTGGCCGAATCCATCAAAGTGCAAAGAGAAAATTTTGTTGATCATCACATCCAAAACCGTTCAATGTAAGTGTGTTTCCGCCACTCTTCCTTGAGTATTCATTCTATTTTCTATGCTTATATTGATATTGGGACCACCCTAGAAACCAACAATGGTATCATGGAGCAAGGTTTAAGCATGAAAATGATTAGGGTAAAATTTGGGTAAATTGTATTTGAGCATGTTTTGACTAAATTACTTGTTTGAGCATGCTTGGAAATGGATGACTTGGAGTTATTTATGATCAATTTCATGAAAAATTAATTGGATCAATTTTCCCCAAAAATGAGGCTTGGCCGAATGCTTATTACCTTTATAAGTCATGGTATTTTTTGTTTCTTTGATCATTGGATGACTTGAAACAATTGGGTAATGTTGATTTGAAATTCAATCAGATTGAAAACGAAATCGGACAAATAAAACCCATTAATGCCGTGAGTGTTGAAGCATGTAATGAGATGATTTTTTCAATCAATTATGTTGGACATGTGTTGATGATGAAAAGCATGATTAATTGGTTAGATTAGTATTTTGGAAATGTTAATTTAATGGTTAATCATGGCTTAACACTTTATTAATTGAATTTTAAAATTTGGAATATTAAAGTTTAATTAATTGGGCTTGATTTTGAATTGGGCTTGTAATTGTTGTATTTGAGCCTTATGGACTTGGTTGGGCCAAGTAGGTTTGGGCCAAATGGATTGGATCCATATTGGGCCTAAATCATTCCATTAAGTCCAAATATAACAAATGGGCTTTAAATGTTTAATTTGGCCTAATGGGCCAAAATTGGTTTCTTGGCAAATAAGGGTGATTCTTTACTTGGGCCTTGGTATTTGGGTTTGACCCATATTGACCAAAGCCCATGCCTTATGAAATCAATTGAAAGCCCATTGGACTTTTAATTAAACAACATTGGATGTTAATTGGGCTTGGAGACCCATTAAGATTAGATTTGGAATCTAAGTCGTTAAAGCGCATTAAAAAGTGTAAATATTTAATTTGGAATTAAATAAATGAATTAGTATTGAATACGAATTAAATTAGATTTAAAGAGTAGTTCGATATAATTCAAGAATTTTTACTTCGAGTATTTATTCACAAACGAGTTGGACTCGCGCAAAAATCAAATCATTGTTTGAACATTGGATGATCACTAATATTCAAAGATTAATTAATTTGATTAGATTTATTGAATAACATGCTTGAATGAATACATGGATGTGATGAATGAATAGCGTATATAGGATGGATATTAGAAGGGAAATGGCAATTTTAGAAATTGTTGTAAATTTAGAATTTATAAATTGGACCTGCGTGTCCAGCCTTCTCTCTTTATTGATTCTTTGTATTATCTTCTCACCTAATTCCCCTAAATGATAATGAGGTTTCTATTATTGTATTATGTAATTGGGTAGAAGTATAATAGTGCTAGCCGGGGAGAGGAAATGGAGTGATTTGTTCTAGGAACAAGTTGTTAAATATCCATCCGCATATTGTTATTAATTTACTTTCTGCGCCTTATTATGCTTTTAGAATGCATGCTTAAGGGTGTATGATGAGACCTAACAAAGATAATAAATCGATTGCCAATTTACGCGAACAAAACTCAAAACATATTAAGCGTTTTCCTTCTATTGAGTGATTCTTACTCAAGATCCAAAATTGGCACTGGTTTATTGGCCAAAGTCAAGAC
Source organism: Zanthoxylum bungeanum (assembly GCA_019454045.1). Taxonomy (NCBI): domain Eukaryota; kingdom Viridiplantae; phylum Streptophyta; class Magnoliopsida; order Sapindales; family Rutaceae; genus Zanthoxylum; species Zanthoxylum bungeanum. Next base: position 230,570 of record SKCR01043586.1, read on the forward strand.
CTTTGTCAATTGCGGATGTGTTTGAATCATGAAAGCTTTGTTCCATATCGGTGTCTTGTCCAAGTTGTGATTTGTTGGCCAAAGTCAAGATCACTTCTTGTCCATCGACATTGATTACAAGCTTTCCAAGGTCAATGGGTCCCGCTTAACTGGAATCATTAAGCTTGTTGTGCCAAAGCCAAGGCTTAGTTGATTCAGAGGAAAAAGGTTAGGAAAATATATTGGATATATTGGCATATATATTGTATATATGTTTTGGACTTGGAGGTCCACCTACCGGATCTAGGAATTGGATGAGATCCAATTGATCTTCAAGATCTACCTAGTTAAATATCATACAGCTTGTTGGCCAAAGTCAAGGTTGTGTGTTATTTAACGGGATCCTAGCCCACTAGGAAACTGGGTTCCTGAGTACTCAACAGAGGGTTAGAGGCTCGCCAAAAAATAGTGGGAGGCTAGTATTAAATTTGCAATTTCGTTCAAATACTTAGCTTTACGCGCTTTCAAATTATTTCGTCAAAATTATTTTATTAGTTGGACTAATATTGTATTATTTTTCTTGTAACAGTTAGATTGTACCCTTACATTGTTAATTGGATAGTTAGACTATCGCAATTAAAATGACAGGAAAGAATAGTGTCCGGGACATCATCATGGGCGATAATGTCTTCAGCGACACTAACTTTTCCGATTGGGACATGAATCTAAGGATAGTCCTTGGATCCGAGAGGCTGCTATATACTATAGAGAGACCTTTTGGGCCTAAGCCCAGATCTGATCAATTGCTCGAGCTAGATCTTTGGAAGACACTTAGTGATGACAACGCAACTGTTCAATCTATCATGCTTGCTGCTATGACTCAGCAATTCCATCGATAGAACAAGGGATTGGATCCCTATAACATGTTGGTGAAGTTGAATGATCTACACTGATCTAATCTTAGATCGCAAAGATATGAGTTACAGAAGAAGCTCTTCCGTGCTCGGATGTCGGAGGGTACGTCTGTTGAACATCACCTGACACAGATGATTGCCGATATCGAGCAGCTTGGACAAATGGGGATTGTCTTTGAGATAGAGACCTCTATAGATTTGATCTAGCAGTCTCTCCCCGACACTTGGAGCGGGTTCATCATGAACTATAATATGATGAACCAAGAGCAGACTCTTGGAGAGCTGATGTCCACGCTGCGAGAGGCAGAAAAGGAACTTCTTGAGGGCAAGAAGCGCGAGGCGCACTTCGCTTCTACATCTCGGACTCCGAGGGCTGGGCCCAAGGCGACTGGAGGTGTTAAAAAAGAAGAGAAGCTAAGAAGAAGGGCAAGGGCAAGCGTCAAAGGCTTCTGGGAAGCCTAAGGACAAGTCTCAGGATGTATGCCTACAGTGCGGGAAGCGGGGTCACTGGAAGCGTGACTGCCGCGAGTACAAGGCGCTTCAGAAAGAGATAAAGGCGGGCAAGGCACCGGCCTCAGGTATGTTTGTTATAGAAATAAACATGACTACTTCTAGTTTTAAAAATTGGATTTTTGATTCTGGTTGTGGTACTCACATTTTTACTGATGTGCAGGAATTGCGGATTAGCAGGAGACTGGCCTCAGGAGAGATTGACCTCCGTGTTGGAAATAGAACTCCAGTCGTCGTTTTGCCCGTTGGCACTTTTGTTTTAGAACTGCCCTCGGGGCATGTACTTGAACTTACAAACTGTTATTTTGTACCTAGTTTGACTAGGATATAATTCTCTGAATCTATGTTAGCCAAATGTGGGTACACTTTTGTATTTAGAAACACTGGGTGTTTTATGTATAAAAACGATATAGAAATTTACACAGTTGATGCAAATAATGGTCTTTATATTTTGAATATAAATCAATCTCAAAATGTGACAAACAAAAGGCAAACAGAAAAATATCAAAATTTTTCTAAATGCAGTGATAAGTGGGAGGAAAGTAAAACTCGATGAAAATCAAAGTGATATTGTTCCTGGCATAGAATCCTCAACGGAACATGGACAGTTCATCAGGGATGAAGCTGTACCACAATCTTCGAATAGACCCGGCCGGCGGTTCGGTTCCGGTTCGGAACCGAACCAACCGGCCCCGGTTTCCGGTTCCACACTTAAGTGGAGCCGGAACTTTGAACCGAACCGGAACCGACCGGTTCGGTCTGGTTCCGGTTCGGTTCCTAACCTTTTTTTTTAAATTTTGAAAATTAATTAAAATAAATGAGATTAATTTATAAATAAAAAAATTTATTACATTGAAGAGCTTGAGCTTAAATTTTTAAAAATTTAAGTTGCCTACGTATCTTCCAATGGTAGAGGAATCAAAGCTTACGTAGTTCCATTACAATTTTAAGACATATCCCCTTTTTAAATTACAATTTTACAATTATCAATCATCATTATCAGTTGATCATTCGGCTCCGGTTCCGCTTGCACTTGTTGTTGCACTTGCAGAAGTATTATCGAACAAATCTTCAAAATCATCGGGGGCATCTTCTTGTTGTCTCAGATCAGCTCGAGTCCAATCATCCACACAAGCTGTTGCTTCTAGAGTGCTTGGATGTAATGAAGATCGCCTAGCTTCCAATATAGTACCTCCCAAGCTGAAGGCTTGCTCAACCGCAACGGTGGAAATAGGTGCTGCCATATCTCTTTAGCAATAATTGATAAAACATGATATATATTTTGATGCCGGTTCCACCATTCAAGGATTTTAAAATTTTTACTGCATAAACTTTCATTAGAAAACTCAAAATTTGTAGATAAATAATTATCTAATTCAGGGTTATTAAATGTCGCATCCCTAGCTTTTTATTTCGTTGCAATAACTAACGATCCCCATACGCTAAGTCTTATTTGAATTACCAGTTCGCTACTACTAGATTCACATAATGTTCCTAAGTTATATCTTACAATATAATCATTAAATAAAACAATTAAATCATTTCTTAATTTCGTAATTATACTTGTAATATCAATTTCATCTAATATTCTTAAATAACCATAGTAAGCTTGTAAACCACCAATCAAACCTTCTAATTTAAATCTAGGATCAAAAATAGCAGCAATAAGATAAAGTAAATGAATTTCCCTAAAATAATTCAACCATTTTACCTTCATAGTAGTAATGGCTTCGAACAAAACAATATCATTAGGATCGTCGCTGTCAACATGCTCATCAAGAGTGCCAACAATATTCAAACTCTCAAGAAGAAATAAATGTGCTGTAGGATAATAAACACCGCTAAAAACTAAAGTAGAATCATTAAAAACTCATAAAATATCTAAAAAAAATTTCACAAATATCCCATTGACTAGGATAAAGTGTGATATTTTGAACATGTTGAGAAAAAAAAACTACATAATGCATCTTTGTATTGAAATGCTTGACATAAAAGAAAATAAGTTGATTCCAACGTGTTGGAACATCTCTTGAAAATTTAATCGGTTTAATACCATTTATTTTACAAAACTTGGTCCATTCTCTCCTAACTTGAGAATATGACCAAATACAATTAAGTGTCGTTTTAATTGGATCAATGAAATGTGATAATAATTTTAGTCTGTCTTTCACACATATGTTAAGGACATGACATGTACAACAAATATGAAAAAATCGACCCCCTAAATTTGGTTCACATAAGGATTTTAAATCACTGATGGATGCAGTATTTGCAGATGCATTATCAAATCCAATTGTTAAAATTTGTCTACTAAACCATATTCATCAAAAATTACATTCATCATTCTATAATATTATGTGCGGTATGTTGGTCATCAAAAACTCTAAATGCAATAAGTCGTTTTTGCATGGTAAATGATGCATCAATCCAATGATAAGTCACACTCATGTATGAGTGTGTTTGCCAATGGTCACTCCAAATATCAGAACATATAGAAATACGACCTTTCATCTCTTTAAATATTTCATTTAAAATAATTTTACCATATTTGTATAATTTAAAAATATGACGTTTTGTTGCGTTTCGAGTCATTCTACATGCAGCAGGATTTAAAGCATTATGCACGTAATTAGTAAAATGAAGTTTTTCACCAAAGCTTAAAGAAAGATGTGCCATACAAGTTAATTTCACAAATTCTTCTCTATTTTTTGCATCAGAATATTTAAATAAATCTACAGCACTCGTACCTCTACTAGATGATGCATACCTGGCCATTTGAGTTTGCGTCGTATCAATGCCAAATTCAACCGGATGATGTTTTTCCATGTACTTGATCATATTGCCGTATCCACCAGAAAATTTATAGATAACCCCACAATAGTTGCAAATTGCTCGTTGTGAATTATCTTCTAGGCGTTCCAAATTAAAATGAATTTTGAAAATATCCGAGGATCGAGCCTTAACTTCTCTTCTCCGTGATTGTGCACTGACACTAGGGCCGCTCTCTTGGGTTGGCATATTTGACATTATGTTCTCAGATGAGCTTGCCATTTTTCGTTTGAGAAATTAGGAAGAAAAATAAGAAAATAAGATTATAAGAGAATTGTATTGAAGTGAGATTGAGAATAAGAGAATTATAGAAAATGAGAGAGTTGAGAATTTGGTGTGTTGAAATAATGAAAAATGAATCCTATTTATAGATTTTTAGAATTTTTTTGATACCAAAACTGCCCTTAAATATAACTGTTTTATTACCGTTATTAGGGATATATTAGTAATTTATATTTTAATTTATAAATTTTTTAATAAATTTTTTATTTTTTTTACCCCCCAACGGCTACTAGCCGTTGGGGTAGGGTTCCTACCGTAGAACCGGTGGAACCGTACAATTCCACGGGTCGAACCCCAACTGAACCGGTCGCCAACGGTTCTGGTTCCGGAACCGGAATCGGTTAGAACCGGAACCTTTCGGTTCCAACCGGTTCGATTCCGGTTCGGTTTCAGTTCCGAACCGGAACCGTGGCCGGGTCTATCTTCGAATACACAAGGACCACGTAGGTCGGAGAGAGTCAGAAAACAACCTGAGAGGTATGGGTTTCTGATCTCACCTCATGTAGATATCAATCTCATTGATGAAGACGAGCCGGGTACGTATGAGGAAGCGATACAAGGTATCGACTCCGGTTTATCTCATTGGTATACATGGAACCAAGTGTGGACATTGGTTGATGCACCAGAAGGCGTAAAGCCTATTGGTTGGAAATGGATCTTCAAGAAGAAGACCGACATGGATGGCAACATACAAACGTATAAAGCTAGGCTTGTAGCGAAGGGGTATCGTCAACGACATGGTGTCGATTACGACGAAACTTTCTCACCCGTTGCCATGATTAAATCCATTCGGATAATGCTTGATATGACTGCATATTTCGATTACGAGATATGGCAGATGGATGTCAAAACCGCTTTCCTTAACGGAAACCTGTTGGAGGATGTTTATATGCAACAGCTTGACGGTTTTGTCGTGCCTAAACATGCAAACAAGGTTTGCAAGTTAAATCGGTCCATTTATGGACTGAAGCAAGCGTCGCGTTCTTGGAACCAACGTTTTGATGAGATCATAAAAGAATATGATTTCGTTCAAAATGAAGATGATCCTTGTGTATACAAGAAGGTTAGTGGGAGCACACTAACTTTTATTGTCCTTTATGTTGACGACGTATTGCTAATTGGCAATGACATTCCCATGTTAACATCGGTGAAAGCTTGGCTTTCATTAAAATTCTCCATGAAAGATCTGGGAGAAGCAGCCTTTATTCTGGGAATAAAGATCTATCGGGATATATCTAGAAAGCTGCTTGGACTCTCCCAGAGCACGTACATTGACAAAGTGTTGAAGAGATTCAACATGGATCAGTCCAAGAGGGGACTGTTGCCAGTGTCACATGGCGTCACTCTATCTAAGGACATGTGTCCTAAAACTCAAGATGAGAGAGACAACATGAGTCGGATACTGTTCGCCTCGGTAGTCGGATCGATCATGTATGCCATGATATGTACACGACCTGACGTCTCATATGTTTTGAGCATGTGTAGTCACTATCAGGCCGATCCAGGTGAAGGTCACTGGATAGCGGTTAAGAATATCCTTAAGTATCTTAGACGAACTAAGGATGTTTTCTTAATCTATGGAGATGGAGAACTTGAGCTAACTGGGTATATCGATGCAAGTTTCCAAACCGATAAAGACGACTGTAATTTGAAATCTGGGTACGTGTTTTGTTTGAACAACGGAGCAGTGAGCTAGAAATCTTCCAAACAAGAGACTGTTGCCGATTCAACAACAGAAGCGGAGTATATCGCTGCAGCTGAAGCAACAAAGGAGGCAGTTTGGATCCGAAAATTCCTAATTGGATTAAGATTAGTTCTGTTAGCAGCTGAGCCCGTTCCATTGTATTGTGACAATAACGGGGCTATAGAGCAGGCTAAGGAACTGCGGTCTCATCAATGATCCAAGCATGTTCTTCGACGTTTCCATCTGATTCGTGAGATCATACATCGTGGCGATGTGAAAATCGAGAAGATCGCATCAGAGGACAACATTGCAGATCCGCTGACGAAAGTCATTCCTCAGCAAAATTTTGAGCGACATGTACATAGTTCAGGTGTTAGATGCTTGAGTGACTGGCTATAGGCCAAGTGGGAGATTGTTGGACAATTATGACCCATAGCGTCACTATTTGTAAAATACATTGTGTTTTTGTAAAAATTAATTATGTAGCAATGGAAATTGCCTTTTATCATTTCGTAATTAGATTACTTAAATGTGTGAATGATGAAAGTCCTTATGATTAGTTCCAGATTGAGATGATATGAGACAGTATCAATCCACGACGGTTTAATCATTAAATATCCCTAGTCGTAGTATTATCGAGATTGGACATCGATAATGCGGAATAGACTAGTATTACACTTGTGCGCGTTGTGAGGGCATAAAGACATAGTTCTCATATATTTGGGTATAGGATACTCATGCAAGTGTAGTAGGAGGTTTTGTTTTACCGATGGTACGGAAAACAGCTTCGCTCTGGATAGACCCCACGGAATCCCATTGGTAGTATGACTATGTGTCTATGGGAGTCTGAATCAGGGTAGATGTATTTGGTCTTAACCTGAGACTTGCTTCGCTAGTACTTGCGACAATCAATACGCTTTGGTTTTGGACGTCCAGGACTTTAACAGGTTCTGTGTACACCTCTTTTGGGTTTATTGAGAATCATAGTGTATTGGGTGTGATGTCAAGACGGAAGTATCACTTCAGTCATATGGGGATGATGGTCATGCAGGGATACAGAACTGGTTCTCTAAAAGGTTGCAACCGTCGGCATAATATGACTAGGTCATGATTATCCGATAATAAAGAGACTAATTGCTAGTGATCTGATATATGCTTCGTACGGGGCAGACACTATTCCAGCCCCAGACCTTGCATGTGACATCTGATACTGGATCGAAATATGCAATACTACGTATACTACGCCTGACATAGATTATATATTCCATTAAGAATATTTCTGGAGAATTGGGAAGGCATGGCGTTTTGCTAGAAGCCAACCTTGTCTCGTAAATCGGTAAGAACGTAGTACAAGGTACGTACGTGTTCGGATATTCCGACGACCGGATTTACTGCCAACATATCCAGGGATCTCTTGGGTCGCTTCCCGAAGATTCACCGATGACGTATGATTCGAACTTTATTAATCTGGGATTAATAGCGGAGAGACTTTATATGGGATAAAATACAATTTGAAGAGAGCGAACGATCAATTTGGAATTAATCGATAAAATAATATATTCGATATATTATACGAAATTGGATTTCGACGCGAAATTAAAAATTGGATTTTAATTCAGGCTAACAAATTGATTTAAAATTAATTCGCAAGCGACGTGAATAGTAATTTTGCTAGGCATGATTTTTTAATTAAATTTGATTTAATTACGACGCAACGGAAAAACTCGTTAATTCAGAATTAATGAAACCGAGCCCGGAATGTGTTTGCGAGGCCACTTCGATTTCGAATCAAGTGCGGCCACAAGTCACATCGCGAGTCACATCACTTGTCACTTTAGTGATAGATGTCAAGTCACTTTTTTGGTGAGTGACATGCAGTCACTATTCATGAAATAAGTTGGTGAGAGCATTTATTGAAATTTTGGAGCCAAAATTGGCTTTGACTTTTTGGAAAGGTTATACCAATTTTTTGGTAATTGTTTTTCATTATGTTTTTAGAAAACAAATTGAAAAAAAAAATAGAAACACTCTCTCTCCATTTTTCTTTGAGAAAACCGTGATTATCTCTCCCACTTCTTGCATTTGCCGTGAGCTCTCCAAGGTGAAGAAGGAATTGTTTTTCTTTCATCTTTTGCTAGCACAAACAAGGAATACATACAAGGTGATAGGGAACCGAACTAAGAGCTTGGAATCATTTAAAGCTTGGAGCTTGATCATCTTCATCAACAAAATGAGCCATGGCCGAATCCATCAAAGTGCAAGGAGAAAATTTTGTTGATCATCACATCCAAAACTGTTCAATGTAAGTGTGTTTCCGCCACTCTTCCTTGAGTATTCATTCTATTTTCTATGCTTATATTGATCTTGGTGTTGGTTTCTATTAAGGTCTCAAGATCATAAACAAGCATGAAATATGTGCGAATACAAATCAACGAAGTTGCGGAATACTCACATCGATCGGTTGAGCGACGCTTTGACGAACAAAATCTGATTTTGCCCACTGGTACATGCGGCAGTGAGCTGCTACTGCCTCACTGATTTTCGGCCATGGTTGGATCATCTTCGTCAAGCTCCAAGCTTTGTCAAATGATTCCCAGCTCATGGGTGGACTTCCCTATCACCTTCGCATGTCTCTCGGAGTGCTAGCTCTTGTGATTTTTGCCACAAAAATCACACATTCAAGCTTCCCTTCTCACGGTTTTGACAGAAACCAGTGAAGTAATTTCAGCCCTTTTGGGCGTGTAGAAGATGAAGAGAATGGAGAGAGAGGGAGAGTTGTTATAGTTTTCAAAAACAAGTTCATGAATGATATACCAAAAAATCAAATAAAATGGTATATGTCATTTCATTCAATCACACTTGAGTGTAACACACTCAAACATCAACTTACATCAAGTCAATCAAGTTGTCAAATCACATCATTCAAAGTGACAAGTGATTTGACGCTTGAAGTGACTAGCGATTTGACGCTTGATGTGACTAATGATTTGACGTTTGTTTTGACTTGCGTGCCACACTTGAATTCGAAATGCGAATGCGCTCACAAACAATCCCGGGCTCGGGTTCGCTAATTCCAAATTAACGAATTTTCCGCTGCGTCGTAATTAAATGATTACGCCTAGCGAAATCACTATTCACGTCGCTAACGAATTAATTCTAAATTAATTCGTTCACCCGAATTAAAATCTAATTTTAATTCCGTGTCGAAATCCAATTTCGTTTAATATATCGAATATATTAATTAATCGATTAATTCCAAATTAATCGTTATCTCTCTTTATATGATATTTTATCCCAGATAAAATATCTCCGCAATTAATCCCAGATTAATTCTCTCTCTCTTCTAATTAATCCCAGATTAATTTAGAGTGCGAGTCATACGTCATCGGTGAATCTTCGGGAAGCGACCCATGAGATCCCCGGATATGTTGGCAGTAAATTCTGTCGTCGGACTATCCGAACACGTAAGTACCAAGTACTACGTTTTACCGATTTACAAGACAAGGTTGACTTCTAGCAAAGTGTCATGTCTTCCCAATTCTCCAGAAATATCCTTACAGGAATAAAGGATCTATATCAGGTGTAGTATACATAGTATTGCGTATGTCGATCCAGTATCGGATGATCACGTGCTAAGCCTGGGGCTGGAATTGTGTCTGCCCCGTACGAAGCACATGTCGGATGTCTGGTAACTAGTCTCTATAATCGGATAAACCTGACCTTGTCATTTTATCCCGATGACTGCAGTACTTAAGAGTACTAGTATCGTATCCTACGTGACCATCATCTCCATATGACTGAAGTGATACTTCCGTCTTGACATCACACCCAACACACTACGATTCTCAATATACCCAGCATTGGCGTACACAGAACCTGTTAAAGCCTTGGACGACCGCAACCAAAGTATATTGATTGTCGCAAATATTAGCGGTGCAAGTCTTAGGTTAAGACCAAATACACCTACCCTGATTTCGGACTTCCATAAACACATAGTCATACTACCAATGGAATTCCGATGGGGTCTATCCAGAGCAAAGTTGTTTCCCGTACCATCGGTAAAACACAACCTCCTACTACACTTGCATAAGTATCCTATACCCAAATATATGAGAACTATGTTGTTGTGCCCTCACAACGCGCACAAGTGTAATACTAGTCTTTTACGTATTTATCGATGTCCAATCTCGATAATACTATGACTAGGGATATTTAATGATTAATCCTTCGTGGATTGATATTATCTCATATCATTCTCAATCCAGGAACTAATCATAGGGACCTCCTATCATTTATACATCTAGGTGATCTAATCACAAATGATAAGAGTGCAATCTCCATTAAAAATGCCCTTGGCCCAAATTTGGCCAATGTTTCTCTGAATCCTCAGAAACATTCAATATACTTGAATGTCGACTAATTAAGAATGTTTCTCTCTGAATCCTCTACACATTCCAGCTTCCCATTGATAAGGAGCCAGATCAGTCGACATCATCTTGTATTTGTAATGGATCACATGATCGTCCGGGTCTGTGGATCCATCATACAACTTCATATCTGGTGGGCTGAACTTTTGTGGGAGTTCAATGGAAGTAATGGATCCCAAAAAGGGAGTATCTGAGATCGTGGCAGCTCGACTTTTTCTCACTGGTAGTCTGACACCAGGTAGGCTGGAGAGAATTTCATCTTTGAACTCTTCAATTTCCTTGCGCATGGTGGAGGCAACTTTCTGTGCTTGGTCGGTTGGGGAGATATGTTGACTTTTTTCTTGATTGGTGGATGGTTGTCTGATGGTGAATTGTCACTTGCCACATTATTGAATACCCCTAGGAGATTGGTTGGGATTGTATGATTGCTGAGATGGCATGGAGTGTCGACTAATTAAGAATGTTTCTCTGAATCCTCTACACATTCCAGCTTCCCATTGATAAGGAGCCAGATCAGTCGACATCATCTTGTATTTGTAATGGATCACATGATCGTCCGGGTCTGTGGATCCATCATACAACTTCATATCTGGTGGGCTGAACTTTTGTGGGAGTTCAATGGAAGTAATGGATCCCAAAAAGGGAGTATCTGAGATCGTGGCAGCTCGACTTTTTCTCACTGGTAGTCTGACACCAGGTAGGCTGGAGAGAATTTCATCTTTGAACTCTTCAATTTCCTTGCGCATGGTGGAGGCAACTTTCTGTGCTTGGTCGGTTGGGGAGATATGTTGACTTTTTTCTTGATTTGGTGGATGGTTGTCTGATGGTGAATTGTCACTTGCCACATTATTGAATACCCCTAGGAGATTGGTTGGGATTGTATGATTGCTGAGATGGCATGGAGTGTCACAAAGTTGGGAGGTTGAAGACATTTGCTCCAATTGCTTCTGGAGGGTCGTATTGGAGATTCACATGGCTGAGTTTTCCTCCTCTAAGACTCGTAATCGTTCTTGTAGAATGACCAATTGAGAGGCCACATGGTCTGATGTCTGATCGCTGCTAGAAGCCATATGTAGCTGTGTTGAATGGATCGTACACTGAGAGATCTTCACTTGCTCTGAATCGCTAAGGCCCCACGGTGGGCGCCAAATTATGGATGCTGGTTTTCGCCCGAGGTCCACAATCGAGAATTTGTAGTATGGGGGCACTAGCGATCCTGTAAAACAAAGGTAGAATGAGCGGGGAGTACTGCCCACCGGTGTGGTGGGTGCCATATGCACTTCGACGCTCAAGTCAGTAGTGAAGACGAGCTGTAAATAATGGAAGAGCAAGGCTTGATGTTACCTTGACTTCTGTTGACTGCCGTGAGGGCGGTGGCCGGTGTTCCAGAGGGTTCTGGTGAGAATAACTTAGCTTAAGGTTGTAATGATTCCCCTTATTCCCGACGATTTATGTGATTAAATCATGGGGAATACGTTTCTTTCAGTTGGTTAGGCAGCTCGTAGATCAAGAGGTTGGCCTCTCTTTTGTGTAAGGGTCTGATAAGGTAATTAGGCCATTGGCCCAAGTCTTGTTCAGATATTATTTGGTGGAGGGTTTTGGGTTGTGTCTGACATTGGGCCTGAGGTGAAATATCAGAAATGCCCTTGGCCCAAATTTGGCCCGTACACAATGTACCACGGGCCCATGGATTTAACAGATTGTTAATTCCATATTGAATACCTATGCTCTATACACATAACTGACGAATCTTTTCTTGATACACACAGGATATCTTGAGCATCAGTCCACACCCAACGAACAGGTAGAGATCTGATCTAAATAGATCGGTGACGTGACTACCATCTAAGTGTGGAGGATAACTCATATATCCACAGTGGTATCTCAAGTCAAAGAATCACTATGCTCACTCAACCCGAGAAGATTCTTATTAACGTTGGTGTACCATCCATTAAGAATCTTCGGTGAGTCGTTCAGCGTTTATCTACTATAAACACTTACACGTCTATACGAGTCTCAAAGACTCATAGTTCATTGAGAAACCATCGGAATCCAAGATTCCAATATGCGACATGTACCAATCTCAACGGGTTTACTTTACTGACCAAGTAGTGTAAACCTTGACCAGGAACTGTATAAGAATGACAACGTCATGATACAACTCAATGTCAGTTGCAACGTTTTTGCAACAGTATCATAACTAATCATTTTAAGGTCTGTTATATCTTTACCATATAAAAGAGGATGTTATATAATAGAAACTGTTTATTTTATTCATAATAAAATGTTACATTAGTATCTACAAAGAAATACATAATAAAATTGGCGCTCAGAGCACCAACCCTAACACACTTATCGCTTCCATTCACATTAAATTCATTTGTTAAAACTAAGTTATCAAATTTCTCATGTCATTGTTTTGGTGTCTGTTTTAAGACATATAGAGATTTATCAAGTTTATAAACTTTATTTTCTTGACCAGGTATTACAAATCCTTCAGGTTGGTCCATGTAAATCTCTTATTCTAATTCTCCATTCAAAAAGGCAGTTTTAACTTCCATTTGATGCACAAAAAGATCATGGATCACAACTAGAGAAATAAGCACATGAATAGATGCAATCCTAGTTACTAGTGAAAAAATGTCAAAGAAATCTATGTTTTCTCTTTGTCTATACTCTTTGGCAATAAGTCTAGTCTTATATATATCTATTGAACCATCTGGTTTTGATTTCATCTTAAGTATCCATTCGCAACCTATGGTTTTACAACCTGAAGGTAAATCTACTAAATGTCAAGTCCTATTAGTCTCTAAAGAACTCATTTCATCTTATATTGCTTCTTACCACAAATCAGCATCTAAAGATGACAATGCTTCTTTTAGAGTAGTATGATCCTCTTCTAAGGTGTATGCATAAAAATCAGGGTCAAAATCTTTAATTGTTCTAGACCGTTTACTTCTTCTATGTATAAATTCAATTTCCTTATCAGATTCATTAACTTCTATAACATGATTAATACTAGAGGACGAGCCCTCACTATCTTCAAAACAAAAGGAAATTTATTCTCAAAGAAATCAGCATCAATAGATTCAACCACAACATGATTTTTCAAATCATAAAATCTATATGCTTTACTATTAACATCATAACCAATGAAAATACATTCATATGTCATACTAGCAAGTTTAATCATCTTGGGGTCAGGAATTCTCACATAGGCAAGACAGCCCCAAGTTCTAAGGTATGACAAGTTAGGTATTCTATTTTTTCAAAATTTCATAGGGTGAAACTTTATCATTTGATTTAAGCACTCTATTCAAAACATAACAAACAGTCAATAAAATTTCTCATCACCAAAATGAGACAGCACCAAAATTAAGAAAAATAGAAACTACAGCTTCAGCATAAGTTCTATTTTTTCTTTCGGCTTTTCCATTCATTTCAGGAGAATAAGGTGTTGTTTTCTCATGAATAATACCATGCAATTTATAGTATTCAATAAAAGATGTAGAGTCATACTCAATGCCTTTATCACTGTGAAATCTTTCAATTTTCCTATTAAATTAATTTTCAATTTTTGAATGAAATATTTTAAACATGTTAAATGCTTCATGTTTATTTTTCATAAGATAAATATATGCATAGTTTGAACAATCATCAATAAACGAGATAAAATATCGTTTTACACCTCTAGTCAATTTTCCACCAAACTCGCAAATGTCTGAATGTATTAAGTCTAATGGTTCAGATTCTCTAATTACAGATTTGTGTGGAGTTTTAGTGATTTTTGTTTGACTATAAAATTCACATTTTTCAAATTCATTCAAAGATAATTCATGAATTAGACTTAAGTTACTCATATTCTTAATAATCTGTTTATTAACATGACAAAGTCGAGCATGTCAAACATTAAAAGAACACAACATGTAAGCAGAAGAATCAATTTTATTAATAGCAACATTGAGTTTGAACATTCCATCAGTAACATAACTATTTCCCATAAAAATATTATTTTTAGTGAGAGTATACAAATTGTATAAACTCATCATTGTTCAGGAGATAGCCTGAAACCAAGTTCTTCTTTATCTCAGGAGTGTGCAACACATCCTGGGAATAACAGTCTTCCCAAAGGTGAACTTCAGTTCCACGTCACTAGTCTCAGCAACCATAGTGGTGTTGGAGTCACCTAGTAGCACTTTCTAGTCCACAGCTTCTGTATAGGACTTGAACAAAGCACAATCATAGCAGACATGACGAGAAGCGCCAGTGTCAACCCACCAACCCTCGGATCCACCAACCATGTTGATCTCAGAGATCATAGCAACAAGTTGGTGTTCGGTAAGGTTCATTTGTGGAGCAGAACGCTTATTCTGGCAATTTCGGGCAAGATGCCCTAGTTTGCCACAGTTGTAGCATTTGAAATGGTTATTGTCATTTCTTGAGGGAGGTTGGTGCTTGTTCTGGTTATCTTGGGTTTTGTTATTAGAGGTTTGGTGATTTTGGTTTTTATTATTCTTAGAGGTAAATTTTTACTTCATATTTGTACCATTGGGTTTCAGGACTACGGAGGCAGGTTTTTTTATTGTTTGAAACAACCAGGATCTCTTCTTTTTTTATCCTGTTTGCAGGCTCCATATTCTATGCGAAGGCGGGTAATAAGACTTTCTAGGGAAAATTTCTTATATTTATGTCTAAGTGTACCTTTAAATTCTTTCCAGGATGGGAGAAGTTTATCAATTATGGCAGTTACTTGGAATTGTTCATCTATAGACATACCCCTCAGATATAATCTCATGGGCTATTTTTGTAGTTCATGAGATTGGGTTTCTACAGATTTATCATCTACAAATTGGTACCTAAGGTAACGGCTTACAACATATTTTTTAGACTCAGCCTCTTCAGTATCATATTTATTCTGAAGGGCATCTTAGACATCCTTAGCAGTTTTTCTAGAACTATATATATCATATAATTTATCAGACAGGCCATTAAGTATATAGTTTTTGCATATAAAATCATTTTCCTCCCAATTTTCATGTTCCCTAATTTGAACTACGGTAGGGTCATCAAACAACTCAAGTTTTTCGGACATACAAAAATTCGCTAGCTTTTTAATAGTGAGGAAAAACATCATTTTTAATCTCCAACGTTTAAAGTGAAAGCCTTGAAACCGAACAGGTTTATTCAAATCAACAGCAATAGCATCAAATGTAATAGTGTTCATGGTAGCAGTAGCAGAAGTAGAAGCAGACATGACAAATAAATTGTAGATATAGATTACTAAGGTTATAACAATATTATCGTTCACCAAAAATCAAAAATCGAAACTGGGTTGAGTCGCGGACTAGGTCGCTCTTTTTAAGACATTCTGCGGCTCTACCCAAAAAGTGTGCTTGCCGTTATTCGGCCCCGAAGTCCACAAGATAAAACAGTTCGGGAAATCTCTGTCTCAATCGGTTAGCACAGAAAACCAATTTGTATGCTCACACCAACACTAAAATTTTGTTTGCTCGAAATCTTAAGAACGAAAGAAAAGAAAAAACAACAAAGGGATATTTTTCTTCGAAAAATTGCTCTCGGCTCAATCTCATTCTTTTCTCTATTTTTTCAAAGTGTAAAGCATCCTTTATATAGGAAAAATTATGACCATTTGTATTAAATAATAAAAACGTTTTGCACTTTTTTTTCTACGTTTTGCACTTAATTTTTTTAAAACGTTACAATAAATCAAAAAATATGTTAACAAATTAAATAAAATATTTCATGATTTAAATAAATAAATAAAAATAGTTAATTCTTCTTTTTTTCCAAAAAATATTTTCTCTAAAATGATATATATATATACACACCCGCTCCCATCCCGAATCGATCGACAGACGGCGACTCGCGTGTGTGTGGTGAACCAACTTTAGACTTACTCATCATCCTTCTACAAAAGTGGGTACCTATTGGGCTCAAACCCACTTCACAACTTAACATTTTTTAAATAAAAATTTGATGTTGTATATTTTCATTATGGGAGGATGTTTCAAAAAACTTATAACCCCTTTTTTTTTTTTTTTAAAGAAAAAAATTATAACAACTCTCTACATTCAAACTTTTATAACTCATCATTCATTCCTCATTAAAATTTATATGTTACAACAACTTGAGATAACTAAAATTTGCACCAACTTCCCTTTTATATAAACAAAATTGTAATAAACATGATTGAGAAGAAACGTGGGTGTAGGTTTCTATCAGCTCAGCTGAGCCGAGCCAAGTAAAGCCGAAAAGCCAGAAATGTCACGTCACAGTGCAAGTGAGATCAAGATAAGAGAGAGTCATGTTACTTATCAAAATGGATTGGAAATTAAAGGATAATAAATAAATAAAATATATTAAATGTGGGGTCCAGTTAATTGGATAAGGCTTATCAGACGACAGCGGCGAAGACTTTCGTAAGTGCCACGTCCTCAATAGATTAAGTTAAGTGAAGATCCCAAGAAAATTTCTGAGACCACAAATTTGTAAGACGTGTCGTCATCACACCTCTTCAAACCTTCTCATACGTCCACGTGGCACCTTTATTACCCGATCATTAATTTATTTTTATTTTTATTTTTATTTTTGTGAGAACTTATTTTGGTAAAATAATCGTCTGGATTCTGATCCTATTGTTTAGAAAATGTGCTAGGATAAAAAAGGGAAAATAAATTTATTTGAATACGAAAATTATACTAATTTATATTGGAGAAATTTTTTTCAAGAAATATGTGATTTATAAAATCGTAAAAAAATTATATGTAATTAATAAATAAAACTTACCATTTCTTTAGTTGTACACTCCACTTTACACATAATTAAAAGGAAAAAAAATTAAAATATTTTTTAATCTTGTAGTAAATGTTTTTTTAGTATTTTTGTATAAAATGATACATATATATATATATATATATATATATATATATGGGGCCCTCTAAATGGCCTGATTTTATAGTATAGAGTTCAGGATCTGATTTTGGGGTTCTAAGTTCGAATTCAGTGAATGTATTTTTTGTAAGAGTCTGAGAATCGTTTAAGCCCGAAATGAATGATTTGACAATAAAATTTTTAACAATTAAAAATAAAAAACTTAAAAACTTAAAACTTGGGTAATTGGTTAATTTCTGTTTACCTATATATTTTATGTGAAATAAAAGAGGAGAGAGGGGGATACATAGAGTAATAAAGATCATAACTATTACACATACTAATTTAGGACAAGATTTATTAATACTTTTATCATAATAATAAATGCTGTTCAGCTGTCTTATCCCTAAGCTCTGGTGGGAAATTATCATTTGCCCCCTCTATAGTCAAATTCAGCGAAATTCAAAAGTGTATTGTTTTTATCAGGAGTTATAAAATTTATTAATTTTCAAATAAAAAGATTGACCAAAGAGTTTTTTTTTTTTTGCTCTTGGGAAAATTAATACACTTCCAATAAAAATTGATACCCAGCTAATAACTTCGTATAAAAATCGATACTCTTTAGAAAAATTTTGATTTTTACTAGAATTTGAGCGGAAAAAAATGATAATTTCCATTCTGGTTTCACAGTATAAAGGAAAAACAAAATGGGAAAAAAATAAATAAGAGAGAGAGAGAAAAAAATGGGGGAATATTCTAAGAACCAGTGGATAAGGATGAGGCCTTTTAGCCTCAAAGACAGCCTCAGCCAGTCCCTGTTTTAAAATTTAAATAATATATATATATATATATATATATATATATATATATATATAAATCCTATATTTATACCACAAAACACGACATAACCAAAAAAACTCATAAGCTGTGTCTTCAAAATTTGTTCCTCTTCATCTGGAAATCATTTTGTGTTGTGGGTTGGGTTTTGTTTTTTTTTTTTTTAGATCGATTTATGTCGATAGCAATGTGTAGGATCGAACCGTCGGGATTTAGAGGCGGTGGTGGGGCGCCGGAGGCCGGGAAAGGTAAGGAGGAGGAGGAGGAGGAGCAGAATTGGTCTAGTTCATCGGCCACGTCATCAATCGGGAGGAATAGCGATCTGTCTGAAAGATCAACGGCGGACGGTGATGATGATGGGGATGATAATGAGGTCCAGAGCGCTTATAATGGACCCTTTGATATGATGAATTCTTTAGAAGAGGTTTTGCCCATCAGGTTTGTTTTTTTACTTCTAAAAGTTTGATTTTTTTTAATTTAAAAAGAATTTTTTTTTTTTTTTTTTTTTGTGGTTTTTTGAGTTTTTTTTTTTTTTGTTCTAAGTTACAGATATTTGATACAATTGAATAAATAATTAGTTAAGATTTAGCATGTGGGTTTTTGATAACTACTGTCCAATATAGAAACCATTGAGACTTGAATTTAATTTGGTACTTATGATATAACAATCAATTATGGCATCAAATGGAAAAAAAAATTGTAGGGTTTCTGGTTTTGCATCATACTTCATACATGAGCATGTTTGGGCACAAGTAAGAAGTTAATTTCAGTAGAAATTTTAAGCATGAAATTTGTTGTTGTTAATGGATTTTGATCATGATGAATCCAGAGATTTAGAGACAGAAAGATTCGTGGGCAAATTTGCATTTACAATCTAGATTGACTTGAGCTAGTTCCTTTTTATCTTATGTATGTATTGATTGAAATGTTTGCAGGAGAGGGATCTCAAGTTTTTATAATGGCAAATCAAAGTCTTTCACAAGTTTAGCAGAGGCTTCTTCAACTTCGTCCATTAAAGACATTGCAAAGCAAGAGAATGGTTACAGTAGAAGACGCAGAAACCTTCTTGCTATAAATCATGTCTGGGACAAGAACAGAAGTTTCCCTCATAGAGGCAATTGTTATGGGATAGCAAAGAGACCACTCAGCTCTAGCAGGAGCACGTTAGCACTAGCGGTTGCCATGAGTAGCTCGGAAAGTCTCAGTAGTACGAGCGATGATTCGAATTCCATGTCTCCTCCGCCATTGCCACCATTGCATCCAAGATCTAGGTCCTCTCCTTGGCGGTCGCACTCTGGCGTTGATTTACGACAGTGTAGAACAGAATCAACTGGAAATGCTTATTATTGTTCTTACAGTAGTGATAAAACTGAAGGTGAGAAGCTAACAAGACAAAATTAATCCCAATGACTTTTGATTTTTATTTCATATTTCGCTGCCCTTGAGATTGATGTTTTTTTTTTTAATATTATTAACAGAATGAAAAGCCAGATAAAAAAGTTTCTTGCATCATGGTTTTAACTAAATGGTTATGAGATATCAAAGTAATGGTAAATAAAGAGTGCTGCTACATAAATTGAACTGAACGAATTTCAAAATCATTGCCATGCCTTTTTCTAAAAGCCATCAATAATATAACCTCCGGATCAGGAATATAATTTTTACAGGATTAAGAACTTAATATCTGTGTCAACTAACTATATAACCATGTACAAACAAGCATCAAAGCACAATAATGTGGTTCACCAACTATTATGTACACGAGGACGGATGCGATTCATAAAAATAGAAGCATCCTTCTTAGTTCTAATATGCATCAACCACTAACTACTGGCTAAATCTATAAGGAATCTGGGGGGAAATGTTCTTATCAATCTCGGATAAGCTAATTGTTTCACGGGGAAAGATACCCGAGCCTATTATAAGAAGTGATTAATCTGCAAGCCTTGGTTCTTTTATCCAAAATCAAGCATTAACCTTCAAAAAATTATGGTACCTGAAGTTTGCGTAATATTTTTTTTGAATGAATGTACCTACCACTTCACATCATTTTACTTCTGAGGCTGGACCAGAAATTGTGCACAAGGATATTCAGATAAAAGCGCTGGAGGTTCAATATCTGCAGGATCTATTACAGGAATCGCCATATCTATATCTTCAGTTGAGAATGGAATGCTGCAGTAGTAAATGATCAAATTAAAATAAAAAAATTGACACGGAGAAACAAAAGAATCTGAAATAAAGAATCAACTGAAGATATAGAATCTTGTGGCCCAACTAAATGATCAACCGTAGAGGTTCTCAATAATAGAATTTTGCATTCTATGAATGTGACATACCAACAAAATTACAACTCCAGCCGCAAAAGTCAAACTCAGTGGTGATTGAAAACTTACAACCATAAGATGCGCTCCTAAAATAGATTAATCCTGTATACTAATCTAATTCAACAAGATTACTATATCAATTGTTGCATGAGATTTTAGTACCAAAATTAGTAATTTATTTTTTATATGTATCAACTTTATAATGAGGACTCTCATTTTATCATTATTCTAAAACATGCCGTCCTAGAGGCGCCTAGGCTGTGCGTTCCACGCTTGACCCTAAATCGTTAGGGGCTAGACGTGCACCGGAATGGGCAGCGTTTTCTGTCCATTCCGGCACAATTTCAACGCTAAAAGCAGTGTTATTAAAGGCGCAAGGCGCACCGAGCGCAAAAGGTTCTGGAGCCTAGGCGCAAGGCGCGCGCCTGAGGAATGTGAGGCTCATATTTGTATATATAATTTTTCAATTAGAAAGAACATGTATATTCTTCTAATCATTTTGTTTTGAGTATTTTTTAATATTTTGACCAAATTATAACAGAACATTTATAAATTATTGCACCTTATGTACAATTTTTTTATTGACTAGTTCTATCTTTTGGTTAAAATTATGTCCCCAATAATTATAAATGTATGATCTATTATTAATTATTATGGCAAACATTTGTATTTTACAAAATATAAATTTTTCTTATAATTTTCTATGATCCCAACAAATTATCTAAGAGTCATGTCAAAAGTAAATAAATTAAATTAAATTAAATTATGAGATTTATTGTTATTATTATTCTTTTTTTTTTTAACTCTGCTGGAAAAAAACAAAAAAAAAAGTAAAAAAATGAGCTTTAATCAACGAAATCGGGTCAAAAATCAAGATTTTTGGCATCAGACGCCTAAGGTGCGCCTCACTCATTGGCATCAGGAGCGCGCCTAAGCCTGATACACGTCGCCTCGCCTGGACACCCTCTAGGCGCACCTTTGATAACACTGGCTAAAAGCCATTGTTAACCGCCGCATATTTTTAAATTCTAATCCAATTTTGGCCGGTTTTTACACGCAAACCCTAATTTTATAAAATCAACCCTATCTCATAAATTTCAAAAAACCCTATTTAAAACATAAACCCTAATTTCTTCAATTTTTGTTGGTTTCTCATCAAATCGGCCACTTGTAAAACCTTAGCCATCACTCAAACAACATTTTAGTTTCTCATCAAATTGGCCTCTTATAAAACCTTACCCATCGCTCAAACGACATTTCCCAAAGATTAATTTGTCCAAATTACACCAAACCTTAACCCTAATTTTGGAAATCCTTAATTTCCGAGGAATTTCCTAAGCGTCGTATATGCACCCTAGGCACGGGGTGTCGCCTAGTGCGTTTTAGAACAATGCATTTTATTAAGTTAAAAGACCAAGACAAAAATAAAACACATATTTCAATGCATTAAAAGACTAACAACACTCCATTGAAATCTGTATTATTTTTGCTTTTTAGTTCGGTCCTTAATCAAAGAGACCTCTTTGAATCAAGGCCATATCCATTGCAATTACCAATAATTGAATTGCAGCAGATACATAAAACAAATTTTTCATAGTTTTATCCTAATACAAAGGATTCACTCCCAAGGCTACAGTAATTTATAACCCTAGTTAGATAGAGTAAGCAAACTACCTTAGATCATCATCCAGTAAGAATGAATTTGATGATATATTATGATTGTCCTTGTTCAGGATCTCTCTCATTTGAGCAACCACCTGCCAACCAGATAATGTTTAGAGACCTAAGGGACAATAACTTACCCAAAATTATAAAAGAAACGACAGTACAATAATCTCAACTTGCCTCATTTGATACACTCTGTGTGCCATATTTGTCATCCCAGTACATAGTACATATTCGATATATCTGCCTAACTGTCAGTGCCTGTCAAAGTACCATAATAATGGAATTCACTAAGCATCTTGTTAAATGGCTTCTTCAAACACTGAAAGCAGAGGGAAAAAATGGGACAAGCATACCGGACATAAATCCTGTCTAATCTCGTCCAAAGACTTTTTTCTTTTCTGATGTATTACCTATAGAAATTGCACAATACTTTAATGTATAATATAGTTAACATGTACAAAAATCAAATTACAGAAGTATAGCTTATACCAGAAACCCGACTGCTTGTCTAATATAATTTAGCTCGTACCAAGAAGTTCCTGAAAACTGCACCATGTAATAATTGAGACCCAAAATCCAGAGGCTTCAATTGGTGGGAAATTATTTCTAGAAAAAAACAGCATTTACCTCCTCTTTTGCACCGACTATCCATTTCTCCAGCTCCGCCAAACCAGATTTCACATATTCCCCATTTGAGAATGTGCAACATTCACGTCGCAGCAGCAAACTGCAAAGAAAATTAGGCAATATATTAAGCAAAAACTAGCCAGTAAATCAATAACGTGAAGGGAATTCTGACATCAGAATCACTCACCTGTTGAAAAGCGATATATTGATGAAAGAGAAGACCTGAGTAATTAGCTTACGGATGAAAAAAGAAGGTACCTATATCCAAATTGTTTAGGACCATTAGGTGAGAAAAGGACAGAGAATGGAACTCAAGACTGCAAACTCACAAAGTTTCATGCAAATGCTTCGTTTGAAAATGTCAAATATTTACTTGTTTCTACCTACCCAATAATACCGGAAAAACCCCCAACTTGTCAACTCATATTCAGTTCAATAATAACTGATTGATAAACCAATTTGGGGGGATTTGATTCGTGACCAGAAAAGTCTCCAAAAATTAAATTATAATTTGTAGTTTTTGGATAAAACTTAATCTAGCAAGAATAACAAAAATAAATATTTTTTAATCTACAAGTCTTCAATCATTCATTATATAAAACATTGAAAGAATTAAAAATAGCACATACATGATTCTCATGCAAATGAACCATAAGAGAATCCAAAAATTTGATAATGTTGTCCCACTGACTAATAGTATGTGGTTGCTGCTGAACGCCTGGTGATCTAGATAATTTTCCAGCATGTACTCGTGCAGTTTTGGGCACCTTCCAGAGCATTAAGAGAATGTAAGAAAAAAGTTAGTGGATAACTGGGACTCATTGCAGTATACAAAATGCGAAAGCAAAAGCCAAGCAATCAAAATAGAGTGTTTCAAAGGGAAGCCATAAATTGACAGGTACAAATATAGGATTTTTTTTAATTTTAAAAATCAAGTATAGATTTCATAGAATACAAAACCCAATGGCCACATCAATAATCTGAAAAGGTTGCATAAATCAACTAACAAAATATGGAACATGTACATAATGCTCAATGAAAACAACAAACACCAAAGAAATTTTAGCACCAAAGTATTGATTGCAGTAGGAGGATGGATTTAAACCTTATTCAAACAAGAAAAGCCGTCACTTGAGTAGTATTCCTCACTTTATACTGAACAACCAAAATATATGTTCAACACCACCAGTTCATCAAGACACGCGGTTCAGAACTTGCATTCTTCCTTTTATTTTTAGATAAACATATGAAAAAACTAGGATTCTCTGGTTACATTCTGTGGAAGTCTGGAAGATATATTTTATTAGGAGTGGCAATTTGGATTAGGATTCATTTATTTGTTCAATTCAATTCGCTTTAAAGTGAATATGGATTTGTTTAATAAATGAGTCGAATTGATTCGATTTGTTTATTAAACGAATCAAATACGAATTTAAACTCACTGATTCGTTTATTCGTTTTATTATTTTTCAATTAAGATTCAATAAATCATTGTCAATTATCATAAAAAAAAATAATATTGTCTATATTTATTATTTGGTGATCTATTTTTAGTAAATTTATTAATTGCGTATTTCATATGTATACATTTATGAAGAATTAATGTAAATAAATTATGTTAATTTTTGTCATTAAATAATGTCATAACTAAAAGAATATTCGTATTTGATTCATTTACGTATTCGCATTTTGATTCGATTCGATAAGAATTCAATACAAATTTGATTCGTCAATTCGTTTTGCCACCCCTATATTTGATATATAATGGTGGAAGAATAGTTCAAATAGTAATATCAAGACTATATATGCATTTCAAACTCAATAGAACATCTTATCAAGTAGGTGTATTAGATATGCCCAACTCTAACCTGAATGCATGAACCCAATAGTGGTGACAATTCTTTCTTTATATTGTCACGAATCAACCCAAAGATTTTCTCTACACAAGCAGTTAGTTGTTGTTTGAATAGTATTGATGGATATCTTGCTTCAACATGCGGAATGCCATCTCCGAATCCAATATATTTGAAAGGAGATTTTAAACCCTGGAAGTATAACAACAACAAATCATCAGGATCTCAGGAACAAATTTCAAATTTAAATAATAAAATTGAAACCAAAGGATATATGATTCTTCATCAAATAACTCAGAATTACCAAAAATAACAAAACATGTTCAGTACACCATCATAAATGAAAGTGATTCATAACTTAACTAATGCAGGAATGTTTATTCCAAAAATCATAAATAATGTACAACCAGACTGTTCCAATAGAAGAATGGAGAGCTGCCAAAAATATTGATAAAAGGGCAGGAGACGTCAGTAGTTTTCTAGCAGAAAATGCACTGTGAATGATCCCCAATAATTTTTTAAGTACTAATTAGGTACAATAAGAATGAAAAATAAAAGAAAATTAAATCCTTTACACCTCAAGAGTAATACTATAATATTTAACAGTGCAAAATCAAGATGAATATGGCACAAATTTGTCATTGACTCTTTCCGACTAATAACTTTACAAGCGATGACAACAAATCTGAAAACATCTGCATTCAATCTTTTCAAAAGAGAGTCGCATTTAAAGGCATCAAGTCATACATAGGAAAAGAAAATAATAAAATAACTCAGAGCACGAGCAATAGCAATTCCTCTAGACATTAAGAATTTGACATAAGTCTGCTTTACCCTGATGACTTTAGGAAATTAAGAGATTAATAAAAGAAAATTTTAATTGTTTAGATATTAAACACATGAGTGAAAATTAATAAAACATTGAAAAAGCAAATCTTCTATGTAATTTATCTCGAAAGAACTCACATATGCAATCCGTCCAGGTATGCCAATAGAACCTGCAGTATGTGGAGTATTTGCAGTTAAAAGACCATTTGATCTTAAATTCCTCTGCAGGAGGCATAGCAGTGCTGAGGCATTAGACAGCCAATATGGTAAGATGATGTTCTCTTCCCCAACCTGCAACAATTGTGAGACCAAGTTATTTACAGTGTTCTAAAACGCGCTAGGCGCTAGTCGGGCGGTGACCCAGCGCCTAGCGCCTAGCTATGCTGTCAAAGGCGGTAGGCGGTGCAAGGCGTTTTGATAGTCTAACCCGTCCAAGCGTTGCCAAAGCGCCGCCCAAGCGCCCCTTTAATTTGTCAAAGAGCTGGTTGACTAGTCAATTATATAATTTTTTTTTTTTATCTATTATATAAAGTTTTATAACTTAAATAAACAAATCAAACAAGTGCAGCCTGCCACACGGCAGTGTCTAAAAAGGTCACATCACAATATATAAATGAATTTAATACTTTTTGACTTTTTGAATCAAATGCCTCCAAAGATGCCCACAAAAGTCACACCATATAAATGATTTTATCAAAAAAATAATAGATATATGTTGTAAACAGTACAAAAACAGCTGTAAATTTCTTTTGGATATAGGCAAATAGCTCATGTGCATTTACTGCCAATTCTCTCTCTTCAAAAAGGTTTCAATTCTGATTCTTGTTGACCACGAGAGCACAGCTCTCAAACAGTCATTTGTTTCCACTTTCCAGCAGGCGCCTAGGCGTTTTCAACTTCAAACTGTCAAGGCGCCTGCCTAAGCGCCGCTTAGGCGACGCCTTTGACAGCATAGGCGCCTAGTCGAGGCCTAGGCCGGGGGGCCTAGGCGATTAATCAGAAATTGAAAATTTCTATAATTAGGTTTAAGATATGTTATTATTTGGAGAAATTAATCATAAATAAATGTTGTTTGAGTGATGGATAATATTTATAAATGATCTATTTGATGAGAAACTAATAAAAATTGAAAAAATTAGAGTTTTTTGAAATTAAGATTTATGCTCTAAATTGGGATTTTTTCAAATTGATGAGTTAGAAAATTAATTTTGTAAGATTAAGGTTAGGGTTAGGATTGGGGTGTGAAATTCGGCTGAAAAAGCAATTAATTTCGAATTCTGCGTCGGTCAACGGCCGAATTTGCAAGCGAAAATTTGCCAGAATGGGCGGTAGCGTCTGGCCCCGACGATTTGGGGCCAGGCGCGGCGGCCATAGCTAGGGTCGTTTTAGAACATTGGTTATTTAACAAATATCATTTCTGTGAGAGATATTTAACGAATATCATTTGCACAATAACAAAGTTACGTAAATCTCAATATTTAAGAGCAATGAAAATCCTCAAATCAACTGGTACAAAAAGGAGAATTCTTCCCATATAATTATTAGAAATCAGAGCAAGTGATTACCTTGAGAACATCATTGATTCCCTCAATTATATAGTCAAAGATAGCAGTCCTTTCAGACTCAAAGGCTTGCCAATGAACAAGACACTTGTATATGATACAGGCAGCCAACGGTTTACCGTTGTTAAACCCCAAATTTTCTTTGATACACCGTGAGAGAAATTCCAAGTTCTCCTGTACATCAAAAGTAACTTAAACTCTTCAAATGCAAAACACATGCAGCAAAAAAATGAAAATTAAATTAAATCATCCTAAGCATTTGAAATCCCTGGTCAATTTAAAATCACTAATCATCTATTACAGGACATACAAAGTCAGAAGATTGCGTCAACATAAAAATCAAAGGCTTCACAAACAATAATAGAAGAAACCTGATATCTCTCTGCAGTAAATTTAGTTCGCCGTGATTCTGACAAGCCATGTGAAAAGGGTGTAATAAGCTTTGAAGGCGTGGGTGACTCCTGCACAAGAAAAAAAAGTGCATGAAAAAGTGCAAGGCATGGTGTGATTTAAATTCAATGGTAAAGCTGATTAAAAATAGCAAAAGTTTCTTACAAATACGGGCTTTCGATCAATGTGGGGAAGAGAGAGTGATCCAGAGTATTTCTAATCCATTAAGAAAAAATATTATCTCAATTCAAATGTTGTAAAATGTATAAAGAGCCAATAGTTATCAGATGCAAATTCAAAAAGAGAGAATGTATGCATGACATCCGCTACCCAAACTCCACTTATACATATGCTATTGTGTGAAATGACTTACATCTGAGAATGCCTTTGGAAAACCAGGACGGTTGCCCTTAGGAGAAACACTTAATGCCTTTTGCCGCAACACATGATTCTCATCTTCCAAATGTGAGAGCTTCTCCTCCAGACTGATTCCAGAAAAGGAGCATATATCAGAAAAAGGAAAAGGAAAAGGAAAATAGATTTATGAATAAATTTTGAAGAGGAGTGTGGTGACCATTAAATAGATGAAGATTCAGAATAAGTTTCCAAATAAAAAATAATAGAATTACAGCAAAACAGATAACCAGTGATGTTCTGGTTCTAAAAAACAATGGATGATAAATCAACACCTTTGCATGTTTTTCTGGAGATTAGAACACTTTTGTTCAACTTCCCTCAACTTCTCGATGGTATTATTACTATCTTTCTGCTCCTTGATAAGCTCAAGCTCCAGAGCAGAGTTCTTCTTTTCCAGGGTCTCCAAAGAACTCTGCAATAGTGAAACCAGAAATTGTCAACAGAAACTCCATAAGAAAGAAGGTAGTATGAATAGGAAAACAAATAGATGAAGGAATCACTGATGATTATTATTATTTAATTTTGATATTCAGAATTCCCCCTTCTTACAAGTTCACTAAGTTCTAAGCTGTAATCTACTGCCATAATACTATATAAGGGAACTTGTGCGATATAATATCCCAAGTAGGTGGCCCCAACAGCTTGATCACAGACCCCTTGATTGAATAACAAAATCCATAACCACTCCACCCAATCCTTGAGGTTAAAAGATCAGGGACGATGTATAAAATACTCGTAGTTTTGTTATTAAAAAAAGTACCAGTGACGATGATTATAAAAAAAAAATACAAAAACACAAAAAGTTAAATGAGCATGCACAAAGGTAGATAAATTGGTCACATTCATGATCACATATTCACAGGATCTCAGAATATCATTTCACCATGGTCATAATTTGTTTTGGAACACACCTTCAATAATGCATTTTCCTTCCTTATTTCAGCCATTGCAACGAGTTCTCTTTCTAAAGCAGCTTTCTCCTTCATTGATAGCTCTAATTGGTTTTGCAGCATTGCATTTTTGTTACATGCATTAATTGTATCCAACTTAGCTGCATCCAACTCAAGATTCAAAGATTCCAACAACTTTTGGAGCTTTGAAATTTCAACCAACTTAGCCTCCTCATTAGAAATCTGCAGTCCACAATAAAAGTTAATATATGCAAAGGATTAATGATGTCCGACAAAAGATATTAAGCTTTGATCAACAAATAGGGTATGAAAGGGAATCATAGAACTGTAAGTAGTAGAGTCTCAGTTTCGGATTTTACATTAAACTTCGTAGACTACGTAATACTAAAAAGAGGTACAAATCAAACCAGCTAATCACTAAAGCCATATATGCACAGCTTCACAGAAACATAATGATGAAATCAGTATATAAGTTAGCCCAAACAAGATTACAAGAAAGAAAAGCAATACCCTCAATCTCTTTTCTAACTGCACCCGCCAAGTGAGATCTTCTAACTGCTTCTCAAGTTTACTCTTAGCTAAACGTAATGCACCTGCTTCATTAGCCTCCTACAAACAGACAATGACTAGAAAGTTCAGATGAAAATCACTTCAAATGGAAGATAAGATTTGAATGACTTGAAATTGTAAAGCTAGAATCCTTAAGCTTGCAATGCATGTGCAATTCAATACTCAAATGAAGCTGTAAGCAAATAATTACTCTCTTTCTCCACAAATTTCTCATGTTAACGGGTTCCAATTGCATTTCTATACATTTTTACCAAAATGAAACAAAAACTGTTAATGTGAATAAACAAATTAGACAACTCTTGGTCCTTCAAAAACAAAAGGAGAAGTAAAGCAAATCAAAATTTACTAGAAAATACAATTGTTATATTTTGAACATAAACTAATTAAATAACCAATCCACATATATCAACATTCTCCGCAACTCCAATGACGAGAGAAACTGGAAATTTGAAACCTATGGATGTTCTTTGTAACTCTACACTTAAGGAGATTTAAGAAGAGTGGAGCGGTTACTTGTGTGTGTGTCTTCATTTTTATAAAGGAAACTCATAATTATATTAAAGACATAAACGAGTACAAAAGGTGAACAAACTATCAAAAAAACCAGGATCAGCCTGCAAAGAAACACAAAAACTATACAAAAAGAAAACTATTGCTCGCAAAGCCAAAAGACTAATGAAATTTTTTTACCATACGAATCTCCAAAAACTAAAATCAGTCAAAAGTGATAATCACATAAAAAATAGAAAGGTGGGGCTCATCCTAAACTGCTGATGACGTGGGTCATGACCCTGGGATGCATCTCCAAAACTGCTACTGATGTAGATGTGGGCCTCGACTCAGGGACTCATCCCCAAACCGCTGATGACGATGTGGGCCTCAACCCTGGGACGCATTCCCATAACTGCAACCGACAACGGGGGCCTCGACCCTGGGACGCATCCCCAAACTGCTGATGACGTGCGTCACGACCCTGGAACGCATCCCCAATATCTTAACCGAATCTACGCAACATGCTCAAGAACAACTTATATCTAGTTCATGGTCATAAAGATAAATCCTATGTCCAAGTTTTCATGCTTGGAAAGTAAGTTATCACCACGGCAAACACACAATAACACACGGCAATCCCATGAACATGCTTCAATTATATAATGCGAAAAACAAATAACAACATAAAGATAATGTGAATTCCAAACGCAAAATAAATAACTAATCATGCTTAAAAATAAATAACTAAATAACATTCTAGACTAAATCATGCTCGAATACAAGGTTGGATGAAACGAAATACGTGTCTCTTAAGTAGTAGTGGCGTTGTATCCCGAGTGCAAACCGCACTACCGTCCATTCGGATTCGGCTACGGAATTTATGTCCGGGTTTCCATCCGATATACCACAAAAGAGAACACGCATTCCGTTCATTCGGAATTCACATCATGTCTCAACAAACGACTCTCATGCGATAATATATTAAAATAAATTAAAGAAACGAAAGATAATAAGTAAAAAGGGTGCCCTCAGGTCTTACCTTTTATGTCGCTTTTCGGGAGTGCGTTTCACGGTGCCGGAAGGGTTATCGTTTCCGCTGTTTTCACTAGTCCGCTGTTTTCACTGTTCACTGTTCCTGCTGTTTTCTCAGGTTCGCTGTTTTGTCCGTTTTTATTCGCGATTTCCGCTCGCCGTTTTCTCTGATTCACTCGAGATTTCTGCTCGTTTTCTCTGTTTTCAGTTTATTTTTGGGTCGGTTCCGGGACGATTTTTGGGCAGTTTTCTGTCTTGGTTTCAGTTATTTTTGGTCACCGTTTCTTGGTGCAATTTTGCTGCCGTTTTGGGTGCAATTTCGGTGGCTTGGAGGTGCAGTTTAGGGATGGTTTCATGGCAGTTTCTGGACAGTTTGCAAGGGCTATCCGCTGGCAGTTTTAGGCGGGATGAAGGGGGGAGTATGGCGTGGATTGAAGAGCTGTTCTGAGGGCCGTTTGTAGTGTGTTTGAGGGTTGTCCACTGGCAGTTTGGTGTGTGAGTTTAGGCTGACTCAGGGGCTTTGGTGCTTTGTTGTTACTGTGAGTTGACGAGCAGTAGTTTGAGGGACATGAAGTGAGTTGGCTGCTGGGTGAGAACACGATGAAGGGGGCTGCTTGTTGAAGGTTGATGCGTGAATAAAGGGACTGCAGTGAGAGGTCTTTTGTGCGTGAACAAGGGGCAGTGAGCTGTCGGTGCGAAGGAGCAATAGGTGTGAGCTAGGGCTGTGTCTTGGTCGGCAGTTTGGAGGGGGAACGAAGGGCAATATTTGGTGCAGTTTTGGGGTGACTTGGTCTTTGTTGAAAATGAAGGAGAGAGGAAGGTGAGGTGCTTTCGGCGTGGAGCTTTGTTGATTTTTGGGTGGAAGGCATGTGAGTGCGGTGGAAAGAGAGAAGTGATTTGTTTATTTGCTTGGTGGGACGTGGGCTTGACTTTAGAGGTGTGAAGGAATTGTGATGAGTGAGGCATGTCCATGTGATGGAGCTGGGAGCAAGGGTTGGTTGTGGGAGAGCTTGTGTCACGCATGAATTGGTGGCTTTGATTGTGCATGAATTGGAGGCTTTGTCTTGGGCGTGAATGAGGGGAATTTGAAGTTTTGTTGAATTTGTTGTTTGTTGTTCACATGGGTGGGTCTTTGGTTTTGAAAATGGGTGATTTATGTGCATGATTTAGAGGCTTCACGTGGGGAGGAGAATTTGTTTTGATTTTTGTTGAATTGGTAGAGGATGGGTGGCTAATTGATGGTGAAAAAAAAAAGAGAAAAGGGAAATGGCTTTGTTGTTTGTGATGGGTAAGTGAGGGAATACGGGTAGGTTCAAGGTTCGGGCTGAGAATAAATTTTGAAACAAAGATTCAACGAGCAAACCCGATGCCAAACAAGCGAATAAAGTCCAACAAAACGTTAATTCTTGACTTTTCCCTTCCGACGTCCGTTTCCCGCGACTTCCGCGACTTAAAAGGTAGTGCCTCCATACGAGGCTCATCATCGGGACTAATTCTTGTCAGCGGTATTGTGATGCGTCCCAGGGTCGAGGCCCCCGTTGTCGGTTGCAGCTATTGGGATGCGTCCCAGGATCGAGGTCCACTGCATCATCAACTCAGTTCAGAGCAACAAGCAAACCAGGTGGCAGCTGGCGAGCCAGGTAAGTAAAAATGCATTGCACGAACTTTGATAGGACTGTCATGGTCACACACTGCACAGGTCCCATCAAAGTGGGGGCGACTGTAGGCACTGCATTTTTGCATGTTAGTCCCGATGATGAGCCTCGTATGGAGGCACTACCTTTTAAGTCGCGGAAAACGGACGTCGGAAGGAAAAAGTCAATAATTGACGTTTTGTTGGACTTTATTCGCTTGTTTGGCATCGGGTTTGCTCGTCGAATCTTGTTTCAAAATTTATTCTCGGCCCGAACCTTAAACTTACCCGTATTCCCTCACGTACCCATCACAAACAACAAAGTCATTTCCCCTTTCTCTTTTTTTCAACATCAATTAGCCACCCATCCTCCACCAATTCAACAAAAATCAAAACAAATTCTCCTCCCCACGTGAAGCCCCTAAATCATGCACATAAATCACCCATTTTCAAAACCAAAGACCCACCCACGTGAACAACAAACAACAAATTCAACAAAGCTTCAAATTCCCCTCATTCACGCCCAAGACAAAGCCTCCAATTCATGCACAATCAAAGCCACCAATTCATGCGTGACACAAGCTCTCCCACGACCAACCCTTGCTCCCAGCTCCCTCACATGCACATGCCTCACTCATCACAATTCCTTCACACCTCTAAAGTCAAGCCCACGTCCCACCAAGCAAATAAACAAATCACTTCTCTCTTTCCACCACACTCACATGCCTTCCACCCAAAAATCAACAAAGCTCCACGCCGAAAGCACCTCACCTTCCTCTCTCCTTCATTTTCAACAAAGACCAAGTCACCCCAAAACTGCACCAAATATTGCCCTTCGTTCCCCCTCCAAACTGCCGACCAAAACACAGCCCTAGCTCACGCCTATTGCTCCTTCGCACCGACAACTCACTGCCCCTCGTTCACGCACAAAAGACCTCTCACTGCAATCCCCTTATTCACGCATCAACCTTCAACAAGCAGCCCCCTTCATCGTGTTCTCACCCAGCAGCCAACTCACTTCATGTCCCTCAAACTACTGCTCGTCAACTCACAGTAACAACAACGCACCAAAGCCCCTGAGTCAGCCCAAACTCACGCACCAAACTGCCAGTGGACAGCCCTCAAACACACTACAAACGGCCCTCAAAACAGCCCTTCAAACGGCACCATACTCCCCCATTCATCCCGCCTAAAAATGCCAGCGGACAGCCCTTGCAAACTGTCCAGAAACTGCCGTGAAACCATCCCTAAACTGCACCTCCAAGCCACCGAAATTGCACCCAAAACGGCAGCAAAATTGCACCAAGAAACGGTGACCAAAAATAACTGAAACCAAGACAGAAAACTGCCCAAAAATCGTCCTGAAACCGACCCAAAAATAAACTGAAAACTGCGAAGAAAACAGAGAAAACGAGCAGAAATCTCGAGTGAATCGGACAAAACGGCGAGCGGAAATCGCGAATAAAAACGGACAAAACAGCGAACCCGAGAAAACAGCAGGAACAGTGAACAGTGAAAACAGCGGACTAGTGAAAACAGCGGAAACGATAACCCTTCCGGCACCGTGAAACGCACTCCCGAAAAGCGACA
The DNA here is from genome assembly GCA_019454045.1 of Zanthoxylum bungeanum. Lineage (NCBI taxonomy): Eukaryota > Viridiplantae > Streptophyta > Magnoliopsida > Sapindales > Rutaceae > Zanthoxylum > Zanthoxylum bungeanum. Next base: position 264,823 of record SKCR01043586.1, read on the forward strand.
TAAAAGGTAAGACCTGAGGGCACCCTTTTACTTATTATCTTTCGTTTCTTTAATTTATTTTAATATATTATCGCATGAGAGTCGTTTGTTGAGACATGATGTGAATTCCGAATGAACGGAATGCGTGTTCTCTTTTGTGGTATATCGGATGGAAACCCGGACATAAATTCTGTAGCCGAATCCGAATGGACGGTAGTGCGGTTTGCACTCGAGATACAACGCCACGTACTACTTAAGAGACACATATTTCGCTTCATCCAACCTTGTATTCGAGCATGATTTAGTCTAGTATGTTATTTAGTTATTTATTTTTAAGCATGATTAGTTATTTATTTTGCGTTTGGAATTCGCATTATCTTTATGTTGTTATTTGTTTTTCGCATTATATAATTGAAGCATGTTCATGGGATTGTCGTGTGTTATTGTGTGTTTGTCGTGGTGATAACTTACTTTCCAAGCATGAAAACTTGGACATAGGATTTATCTTTATGAACATGAACTAGATATAAGTTGTTCTTGAGCATGTTGCGTAGATTCGGTTAAGATATTGCACAAATTCATTCATTACAAATGATATAAGTAAGGGACCATTCTGAACCCAACGGTTTGAGGTCTTCCCTTGTGAGGGGTGAGTGCGGCCTTAAATCATTTTCCCGGTTCACACCGGGTGGCGACTCCATTATTCTCTGGTTTAGTCCCCTGCGGGCTACTCCGTACTCCCAACCGGGCCGCGAGCCCGGAACAGCATGCGTCGCCCAGTTTCTGTGTCCTACAGTGGGGCTTCTCTTTGACAGTAAATTTCAATTTCAATTTTAAGTAAATACCATTGAGTACAAGTCTTGTTTTCATCTTGTATATGAGCTTTGCAAACAAAACTAGGATAAAGTATTATCAAAAGGGTAGTAGGATGTTTCCTATTTGCATAGTAGGTCTTAAAAATAAAAGCACAATCTTTCTTACCTGTTTAAGTCTTCGAAACTCTCGTTTTGCCAGTTTTTGCCTCCATCGACATTGTATAGCTATGATAGAACTTTGATGGTGCCTGAATGCAGAACGGAACTTGCACATCCTCCAACGAGCCTAGGAAATTAATATTATACAATAGGTGGATATGTTGGTAATAATTTTTAATTTAGATAGGCAATGCATATACTGACAACTGCCACATAAATTTTCCAGTTAACATGAAAACATAGTTAAAAGTGACTCAAAACCAAACAGAAACACGACATTTTCCTCCAACTTTCATCTGCAATGAAAAGAAGGGGGGAAGAGAGATAAGACCGGAACATGAGCATGTCCAAATTGTACCTGAATTATAGTGGCAGCTTTATGCTTCTTTCTATGCAGGAATCTGTCCCGAGTGGAGAAGCCACGGATATTGGACTGTATAACAATAGCAGCCAAAGATAGTTTCAAGAAAGCACACCTTAGGAGCCACCTGCGGACATACTTCTGTATTGAGATAGAAGCAGCTGTCTCTCGTTTCAGAGCATACAATTCTCTGGCGAGGCAACCTACAATAAATATGACCATTAAATGCTCATGATAAAAGAGAACAAGAAATTTTAATTCAAAAGAAGCTCATGAGTCCAATAGTAAAATGCAGTTAGATTCTGATGATCAAATTAGCAGTTAAATATGGATAAATTATTCACCAATACATCATATACAAGTAAATTGTATAAAAATTAAAATGCGAGAATGAAATGATGTCACATGGAAGTCGAGTTGTTGAGAATGACGACAAGAAATTCAAATTGTTAAGAAGTATTTATGTGGACAAATGAGTACAGAAAGTGGTTATCACTTCATTCTTTGAAGTAATTGTGAGGTTCTTGATAATGGAGCCGTCGATGTAAAGTAGTAGCAGCTATACTAACCAAATGCCTAAATAATAGTATAATACAGTAACTGGGAAAATTTGAAATTGAGATGCCAATACACAAACTCCACCTTCAATTCAGTCAATACTTTAAGGAATTGACTAATGACAATGACTTGAAGAATGAAGAGTAACAATAAGAAGAGTCATCTTCCAAATATAGTACTATAGTGGCAAATGCTTAGATAAGACAGTCCAGAAATAGCAATCTAAACAGCTGTAAGAGAAAGATAACCTCTGCACAGTGATTGGAGAACAAATGCAGCAGCACGAATTGACACAAAATTCCTATGTGCAATAAATGTTCGCCATTGGTGTTGAATACACCTTGAAGCACTGTCCAGAACCTCAGCCCGCCTATTGTCTAAAATGCCAATCTGACCAGCCCTAAGAAACACTTTTGTCCTCCCCAGCTACACCCAAAAAAGAAGTCAAACACAGAAACAGAAACTTTTTAAGCAACTGAATAAACATAAGATTGCAAAAGGATATGTATCACAACCAAGATTACACTACAAACAACTCAATAGCGTCTTTTGGAGGAAACATACCTGAAAGTTCTCAAGCTGTAACTTTTGCAGAATTTTCGTCGTCAAAATTTTTTCATCACAACTGTGAACATATAAGTAAAAAATTTAAATTAAATAAAATAAAATGAAAATTTGAGAACCTACAACTTCAGAAAAACATGTACATAATCAAGGGTATTTTTATTAGAAAATAAGAAACGACACCTTTATATTTGCAAAATTTCTTGAAAGACCAAATTAGCTTGAAATGTGAAAGATGCAACAAGGATGGGGAGAAATACCAGCATATTATTTCAGAGATAATTAGATAAAACAGTAACATAAATTTAAAAAAAAAAAATAGTACTAGGGATACAGACTCTTTCACAAACTGCTGCCTACAAAACTGATGGCCAATAAAATTATTTGTTGAATGGAAACACGAAAGTCATTGCAATTAATAAGAATAAATAATGTGCGCCATGTGGCTCACATGCTCACATCTGTTTGAACAGTGAACACAATAGATTTGCACGAAAAGTTTGTATCCCAAGTATTATTTTATACGAAATCATAAAACACAATCAAGGAATAAAATCTGAAAATAGAAAAACTATGTTCAAGCTAGCTAAATTTTTCAGAGCACTTTTGAGAGACATTTACAACATTTCTAAGATTAGTGATCACAAATAAACTAAAACCCCCACCTTCCATCCATTAATTCAAGGGCTAATAATCCAAAGCGGTCCACAAAATCTGTGTAAGTCCTTCGAGTTGGATAACCTGCCAGACTTATCCGAACCGCTTCCAGAACACCCTACATCAAATCAAACAATTATTATATTGATATTTTATGATTGTGACATACAAAAAGTAAAAGAACTATTGCTAGTACCTAGTTAAAACAGAAAACATAGAATGCAAGTATGTGAGTGTTTGTGTGGGTGGGTGCAGTGGGGAAAGGGGGGAGCGAGGAAGAGAAATAGAATTTTTAATAAGAAACATGAGAAGAGATAGATAGAATCTGGAACAGAATGCATTCATTTCACTTTAACAACAAAATCTAATATCAATACCAATAATAGAAACAATTAATGACAATAATTATGGAAAGAAATACAAGGATAACGGTATTAAAAATGGGAGCAAGACTCCAAATAATATAGAACTGATTTACACAGCCAATTACTAAAAATAAGATTTATTAACCAGCTGATACAAATAAGCAACAACACTTGAATAACATATTCGCAAGTCAACTGAAGTGCAACAACAAACCATGCTAGTCCTAGTCGATAGTGTGGCATCATAGTCATGCATGTGGTTTACATTTGTAAAGTTATTTTGTAACCACAAGCATCCCCCTTCAATAAAAGATCAATTACATCCTTGGCCATAAGAATGATATAACACATTACATGCAATGAATATTTTGTCATTTTATTCAACCAAGCCGCCGCAGCCACCCCCACCCCTTACCGGCAAGGACCCCTCGTCCAGGAACTCCCCCACCCTTATGCCCGAGCGAGAAGAGAGGAGGGGGGGGAGTCGTCGTCATTACTGTAATTGATTTAAACCCCAAATAACTGATTCTAAAGTTCTATATTTAGGATATTCAAAAAAATGCATTTGCTCTGTTACTTATTAAAGGTGAACCACATAATTTATCCTTTTTACTGCCAAAGAATCTCCTTTGTTTCTGTCTCACTCTTCAAAGAAGAATCGCCACAAAGATAACAATCATTCACTAAACAGAACAAAAACATTAATAGTTCCTCTCAGTCACATTTTACTGTCTTTTCTTTTTTGGGTCCAAGTCTCGGAGAATTAAATTACCGTCATTTTAAAATTAAAGAAACAGCCACAAGAATTGATGCTGATTAGAAAACATATTAAAAAGAAAACCCACCATCAAGCACACGTGGTAAAAAGTTATATGGCATTAATAGTTTCACTTTGTCAAATATACTGAAATATAAAAACTGCTAGCAAATGCAGATAATCACTGTGGAAAATACAGTCAGAAAGTGTAACAGTTTTCAAATTACTGACCCCACAGCGTAACTGATGTAAGATGCTAAGCTTCTCAAATTTTTGAGGTCGATTCAGAGAGTTTGGCTTCACACAGCGTATGTAATGAGGCTCTGTTGAGTTGAGGATTTCCATAAGTGCTTGAAGTTGTTGCTAGAAACAAAAGGAAATAATTATCAGCATTCACGTAAAGAATCCAGAAGTTTTCAAAAGTAGGTAGCAAATACTCCCATTAGTTTTATTGATTTTTTTCTTCACCATTAAAGATTGTGGATAAAACCAATCAAGGAACAAGATCAGCCTTCTAGGTCTGTTTGATAAAACTGAAATTGATACCTCAAAACTCAAAACTTGGTACTGAAATATTCAAGAACTGATTTATCATACTAAGTTATAAGGGCTGAATAGTTACATTGTGGATATGGAACCAGTCAAGGAACAAGATAGCCTTGTATGGTTGTAATCACGATCATATAATAATAGATGTAAAGGTGGTTTTTATGATATTAGTACAGGTGCTTGTGGATAACAGTAATGGAGGTGGAGGGGTAATCATTTTGATGGTGATTATATAATAAGGGTAGAGGTGATAATCGTGCTATGATGATAGTGGAGGTAATTATATATTGTTCTGTCATGAGGGTAGCAATAACAGCAATGGTTAAGTGGTGGTTGTCCGGTAGTCAGGACAATGGTAGTACTAGCAGTAGTGGTTATATGGCGGAGACGATAATGGTACTGGTGGTGATGGAGTAGATGGTAGCAATAACACTGTTGCTTGTTTAGTTTATTCAGTAATTAAGTGATGAGTTAAGATGTATTATCCATCACACACGAATTTTTTTCACAAAAATGTCATCAGGTGCTAGATTGAATCATTATTATATTCTATAGAACACAAATGCATTAGAAAGTGCACTAAAAATGATTACATATTAACTTTTAGATTTATGAGCTAAATGTTTTTATCAAACATCCCCATTGGTAGGATGTCAAAAACATAAAAGCAATAACAAACTAGTTATCTCCCTATCCATTGATTCGACTAAGAACCACAAAAAGTCTCAACTCTCAACCCCAATCGCACGATTAGAAACTCAAGGACAGATGTTTACCCATGACCCATTTAACAAAAGATTATAAATAAGAAATAAACCAAGTTCTGTTCTTCAAAATTCGTAAGTTTGTTACAAACAGTAGAAGCTATTGGAGCAAAAGAAACTTCTAGAATGACATCATGCCACAACCTAAAAGAATATTCACCACTTGAGAACAAAATAGAGGTGTCCATAAGAATATTCACCTCTTGAGAACAAAATGGAGGTGTCCATATGGGAACTTTCTCTTCTCATTCATTTTTCTTGTACTGTTACATTCTTTTCTTATTCTTCTTACATTCTTTTCTTATTCTTCTTTTTGGTATTTTTGAGAAGAACAGGAAAGAGCTTTAGTGTTAAAATCAGGAAGAATTCAAATTAGGACCAGAAGTCCACCAAAAACACATAAGACATCCAAGAAATGAAAATACCAGCAATCTTGGGCCACAACATCCCAATTATAATTTATAAATGATAAAGAAAAAACAGAGATCCTGAAACTTTTCCAAGTTTCCACAGTAGATGAGGATTCCTTCTCTTATTCATAATTTTTTTGTAAGCAATTATCTGCTTCCTATTTAATAAATTCTCAAACACAACCAGACTAACATTACGGGATGAAGGTTCAATGCTGCTCAGTCTCATACCTTGAATCTAGAAGCCACAGAAGAAAATTTGTATGATGATCTGGAAGATTCCTCTGGTAGCAAAGGGAAAAGACCAGCAACAAAAGGGCATTTGGAAGAAGACAAAAGATTGCAATGTTCTACCACGACATAATCACGATTTTTATCTAAAAAAGTATCTGTTTGATAGGTGACCTACACAGGTAAACAAATGCAAATCATAATAAGAAGTCTCAATATCAACAACTACTTATATATCCAACAATGTTCTGATGTATAACATGCCTTGCCAGCATAATGAGAAATGGTAAAATCCGTTTCTGAAAATTTTTCCTTTTCCAACCTCGGGTGGGCTTGAAAATTTTGAAACAGCTTGGTTGAAAATGTTGCATGTGTTGATTTGGGAAACATGCTGCATAAATAAGAAAATCAGGATAAGGCTAAACTGCATAAAATAATTGTATAGAGTAACACGCACCAGTTAATACTTAAGAAGTCAAACTGTACCATGCTTCATCCAAGAGAGCAATTATCCCAATAGGTTTCTGCAAATAAATTTACAAAGGCATAAGGCCCATTTGTAACAATTGAAGGCTTATTTAGAAACAGAACTAAATTAAATAACAATAAGCAGGAAGATACTGTATATATTCCTTTCTTAACTATCATTAGAAGAAAGAAAAAGAATGACTTTTGAACATTTTCTCATTTTGAACAAAATTATTAAGAGACAAGGTTTGTTTTAAGATTTTATTAGGTTTCACCATGTGAAAACTTGACATCAATTTTAAAAGCTGAACCTGTGACTGTCATAACAGTAAAAAAAACATGCTAAATTATCACAATACATAAATAACCTTAAAACTGCCATTGCCACCCTAAATGAACTCCAGAAACTGCATGTCTTTGAGTGAAAGTTAGATAAAATGCGACATAATCCTCGACCACGGTAGTTTGGTTTTTACTTCGTAGTTATATTGACATTAATTCTTGAACTTTTCAATTCTCACACATATAAACATAAGCCCCAATGTTTAAGGGAACATCTAAACCAGACCTGAAAGAGAACCACCACCATAACCATATGAAATTCCAAAGTAGATCGAATCAAACTTCTGTGCAAAGGAACAAAAATACCTTCTCAATCAAATCTAAAACATCTTGATTGTCTATAAATTCAATGTAGCTCCAATTAATCTCTTCTCTCCTATACTCTTCTTGCTCCATCTTAAAAACATGCTGAAAGAAATGGGGTAAAACATAACATAGCACCGTACATTCTTACTAAAAGTACAAGCTCATCCCACAATACGTCAAAGAGTACCTCATTGAAATGTTGCTGCAGCTTTTCATTTGCAAAATTAATGCAGAATTGCTCAAAACTGCACAAAAGAAAAAACCAATCAATAAAAGAAAGAATTATGAGTCTATGACAACAAAAGTGTGCTCTAAACAATATAGGCTATATATAGTAAAACCAACAGCAAGAGAACAAAGACATATTAGGTAAAGTAAAACAAGTTATTAATCCAAAAAATAAACTTGATAAAATGGATAGAAATGCTATGATGAGTAACCATATGAACCATAAGATATTAATAACAAGAAACTATGTCGCGATTCTGGAAATATGTGCATCATTCAAACAGCACAAGCCAACATTAAGTCCTAAGGGGTCTAGAGAACTCATCAACATGACCTCTCGAATTATGTCTCCGCATGTGTTACATATTTTCTTAATATTATAAAGGTGATGATGGATAAAGAATAGGAGTAAAATTGGACCAAGTTTTTAGTTGCTCCTTTGGCCAGCAATTTTCTGCCCAAATGACCAAGTCCAAGTAATTGAAAATTAAGGTTGGGCTTTCAATCTGTTTATTTAAAAACAACAGATTACAAACACGGGTACTGTCAGTATATTGAACTCCTATTTGGATGGGAACCTATATCTGAGTTTAAGCCATTTCCTATGCTTTTAATAAACAGACAAATTAACAAATACATGTAAACCAAAGATGTCTTGTCTTAACAGTGATTTTGCCAAAAGGAAGACCAGTAACTCGAGCATTACCAATTTCCCACTCTCAGCCCACATAGCACACTTATCAGTCTTGGTGTTTCACATGACACTTTCAAAAGCTATTGTAAATATTATTTCTAAGAAATTAATGAGGAATTTCATACACCATAAACATCTCTATTTTCAATAACGACATCGGTATTTGTCAGATTTCAGGTTAAATCCTCCCTCGTTACCCCTATTTTGGTACAATCAAGTACATTTTTTTTCAATTCCACCATTATTGTTTAAACAAAAATGTTTCCACACCAATACTCAAACAAACAAAAAAGTCAAACACTGGCAGGATATCATGCACAAACAAGACAACAAATCAGAGTAAATTTACATGTTCAACAGGACACAGCTTATTGTAACAGATGATCCCTTTAGTGGAGAGAGACTTCTTGATAAGCCAAGTTCTGGGAACAAGGACAATCAAGGTATTATTACCATAATGTTATTTAACTGTTTTGACAAAAAGAAAACAGTTACCTGTTATCTTTAAAGCTTTCAAAGCCATAAATGTCTAGAACCCCAATTTGCATCTTGGAATTCACATCTTGCCCGACAGATCTATTGATCTTCTCAACAAGCCTGGAAGAAACATTAGAACCATTAAATTTTTACATCATAAATATCTGCATAGATCAGGAGAAATAGTTTTTAAGGTAAAAAAGACCCTCAGTATACCAGTCAAATAGTCGAGAATAAACAGTCTTGGCCAATGCATCACGACTAGCAAGAGCCGCATTACAGTCAAGAGCTTTGATAATAATTCCTTCACGGGTTTGAATTGTGCGAGTACAGAGTGTAGCCAGCAAGAGGTTTACATCACACCTGTTTAAGAAGCAAAATAACATTTTTGTGCATCAAACAACCAAAAGCAAAATTCTCAAACCAAAATCTTAGCCTATCTAATCATCGCATCATTAAAATACAGAGGAAGCTCATAGAATTAAACAATTCTGCTGATCAATGCATCACATAATATAAGCTTCAATAATATCTGATAATAATTAGGAAAAAACATTAGTCAAGCAAGATATAATAGCACATATTATAGAATCACCTACATAAAAAGATCCGCAGCCATCTGCATGTGAAAGCTAGATTTCTGATCCTTTATAACAGAAGAGTCGTGCTCTTTGCCAGGAGAAAATTCAATGTTGCCCAGATGCAGAATTGCAGCTAAAGTGCGAAAAATAGCATCCTAATAATAGGAAAATATACTCAAATGAGTATCAGAACAACTTAAAAAAGAAAATAATTGAAGGTGAATAGCAGTATGCAGTTGCAAGAACCATGATACTGTATGAAGTTTTAAACCTGATCCTCATGACTTATACCAACAATATCCATTGCCCTCCTCGTCTTCATGTACTCCTCTGCGTTGCTCACTCCATCTAGCTCATAGACCTTACTTTGATTCAAGTAGTGAAAGTGGCTTGGGTGGTCAAGTTTGTATTTTTCTGCATCCTAGGCATATGAAACAATTCCAAAGACAATGAACATAAGCTTGATACGATGATATGAGCACAACTTATCAGATAAACACTGTCACAGCTAAGCAATGACACAGTCGTCAATGCCCCCAGATTTGCATGTTTTTCATACAAAGCCTAATTCACTAACATGTTAGGAAATCACCATGACTAATCCCATGTGGCTCTATCATTAACACATTACCATTATTGACTAACATGTTTATGGAGGGGAGAGAAAGAGAGAGAGAGAGAGAGAGAGAGAGAGAGAGAGTTTACCCTCCCAGACGCACATAACTGATAAAAGCAGTGATAATTCCTTTCCGGATCTGTTATCTGAACTACACGGGACCTTTCCAGAAGGTAAGTTCTGATTGCCGCACCAGATATTCTACCATTTGCATCAAATTGGATCTCAACAAACTTGCCAAATCGGCTGCCTCAATACAAAGTATAAGGATTAAGAAAGCATGAATTATACTGGATCACAATTAAAAAAATTATGTACAACCAATGTAGGAAAGCGAATAAATAAATCAAACCAAACAAAAGTGCATGTATAACATGAATGACGTAGCAATATATCTCTTTTCCAAAAGTAAGGTTATCATCTACAGTTATTTCTACTCACTTCCTAAGTTTCTGTCACTTATTGCCATCGTAATATAGCTACCAAATATTCTAATGCGACAATTCTCTCCCAGTTTCTGCATTCATAGTTTTTTTGTTTCCATACTAATTCCCTAGCTCAGTCAATGAGGAATTTAAATAACATCAAAATTTGTACTAGACCTCTAAACTGTGTTAAAACTCATTCACCCTTATCAGATAAGGGTTGATTAACACTGGTTTGCAGACATGTATAGTTATTATTAGCTAAGTAATATCAGGACTAACAACGTGCTCTTTTGGAATACTTATAAAATCTAGCAGTTGATGAAGTATCCAGCTCACTTCTTATATTCAAACTTCAAAGTGGAAAGTAGCACCATATGATGGAAAGCAATCAGATATATAACTCTATAAACAATAAAATAACGGCTTCTTATTATTACAAAATTACTCCAGCTGCATACCTTGAGTTGTCATTTCTTACAGTCCTTGCATTCCCAAACGCTTCCAAGAGGGGATTTGACTAGAACACGTAGAAAAGTGGAATCATCAACATGTTGATGGCAAAGATAGAAATCCCAAAAGCATTCAAAGTGAGCATAAGGTTGGCCATGATTGAGCTTCTATAGAGCTTCACCACATGAACAAGATTAACTGATCCATTTAAGCAAGATATACACAAGCCTAAACCATATTTGCCCAGTTGCTGAATACTATTTAAATGATTAACTTTAAAAAGCCTCACTCCAGAATCAAGAACAGAAGTGGATAGAAAAATACATCTTGGTTGAAAATGTAAGCATAAAGAAATTTAGTAGCAGCATTAGTAAAGTTGGCACTTACTTCAAGAACTTGCTGCTCAACAGTTCTGTCATCACCAGCAGCTCGCCCACCAACAAAAGTAAGATATTGCATGATCAGTTTAGTTGTCTCAGTTTTCCCAGCACCACTTTCTCCACTGACCAAAATTGACTGACTTTGATGCTCACTCATCATTGCTCTGAATATATAACCATCACATACTAAATAAATTGCTTAAGAGGTAAGCAAAATACACAAAAACATGCAGGATTGACAAACCTGTATGATGCATCAGCTACAGCAAAAACATGGGGACTTAGCTCACCAAAAGGAGCTCCCCTGTACTGCTCCATCATATGTACATTGTAAAGATGAGGAAGTTTGGTGAATGGATTAACAGCTATCAAAATGCTTCCTGTGTATGTCTATCAAAAACACCAAAGAGGAACACAATTTTTATTGATGTCAATCTTCAGGAAAAGCACTTAGAAAATTCTGGAAATCCCAGAACATATTAAAAGTTAGAGATTAGCCCAAACAACAATTCAGTTTATGCCTTGATTAAAGCGTTCTGAAGGGCAATAATAACCTGCGTGCGTTCAACTGACTTACTCACTAGTTAATGGACAAGAAAAAGTTGAACTAAACACGAAAAATTATTAATGAAATTGTGCTATAGTCACAATTCTAAAAATGGCCTAGGCGGCCTCTAGGCACTAGGTGGTGCCTAGTCGTTTTGATTATGCATGAAAACAGTTGCTAGGCGGTGTCAAGCAACTAGACGGATCTAGGCAATTTTAGGCGGCCGCCCAGGCAAGTCAGGTGGGTCTAGGTGCTAGGCGGGTCTGTACGTTTTTTCCCCAAATTTGCTTTTTTTCCTCTAATTTTTTGAATAAAAAATACAATTGCCTAACCTATCCTTCTAGGCGGCGCTAGATGCTCGGTGCTCCCCCACCGTACGCCTACCATTGATTAAAAAAACGGTCAGAGGCGACGCCTCGTTGGCGCTAGGAGGCGGCCGCCTCTGGCGGGTGGTTTTATGATTCAACCCGCTTAGCGCGTGAGGCGGACGCCTCACGTCGACGAAGAGGTGACGTAAAAAATAAAAACAAAAAAAATGGAGATGTCGACGTCCATGAAAGTTCTTTTGTGATGCTGCTGTATTGTTCTTCGTTTATGGGCTCTTCTGATAATGGTGCTAGACAATTCATTTGTTTTTGTTTTGCAAGAAAATAGAGAGATGAAACAATATGAAGGTTGTTGCTGCAGCAGAAGAAGAAAATGAGAGGGGGGTTAATGAAAAGAGAATAGTCGAAACCCTAATTGATAGATAGGCAAATAATATTACCTCACATGGGTTTTTGGTTGGGCTGTGTTGGGTTTGGGCTTTAATATTTGGGCATGTATTTTGGGTTTTTGTTTTGGACTTAATTCATTTAAATAAAGTGACATTAATCTGGTTGAACAGATTTAAAAATTAATTTTTCAAATTAAAAATTGAACAGAATTAAAAATTAATTTTCCAAATTAAAAATTGACTACCTAATAAGAATCATTACCATCTCATTTCCATTCCTCATTTTCATTTCTCCTAAAGTACACACCCTGGATATTTGCAATAAAAATATTGTAATCTTACTTATTTTAATACTTGCAATAAAAATAAAATATCATAATCTAAAGTAGAAATGACAATCGGTTAGGATATGTCAAGATTTGTCAATTTTAGTCATTTTCTGATTATGGATAAATGAATGTGTTTTGGACTTGTGGATGCTTTTATTAAGCTGATTTTATGATTTAAATTTTTTTTGACATTCGGATTGAGGTGCCCGCCTTGCCGCCTTGAGGCGGTCTACCTCGAGGCATTATCCGTATTTTTGAACATTGATGCCTACCACCTAGTATTTTTTAGAACATTGGCTACAGTACAAGAACTAAATCCAAAAGATTGTATGCAGAGTGGGTAAGGCTTGAGCCTATAGACCCTATAAGTATAACCCCACCCACCCCTTTACCACTTTATGAGCCCTAGGTTAACAGTTAAAACAACCACAGTACCCTGCTTGATCAACTGACCAGCGAAATTCAATATCACTAAAACAAAAACCAGGTGCAAGAGTTTTTATTCAACTTAACACAATAAAAAATGTGTAAAGGAAACCAAGCTGTAATAACGCACTTAGTGGCACACTTATCGGAGACAAAATGAGAAAAGAGAATATGTTCACAATATGTTCAGCTTTCCGTTTCCATTTCCTATTCCACAGATCATCATAATTAACACCAGCCTTTAATGCAAACAGTCCAGCTTGGCATGCCTAACATGGATACAACCTTCAATTCTAAAGAAGAGTGAGGTAACAATCCATACAACCTTATCTCAGAGGTAAAACTCAACCACTAAACCAGCAGCATTATAACTAAAATTGATGCTCACACGATTATGACTTGAGATTCTAAGAATTCATTTCTTACACGATAATTTCAATAATATTTAGACCAGCTTGGAGATTAATCATAATTAAACCTTCCGAATACAGAGCACATTAACCACACAAACACGCACGTGCACGCGTGTAAGCAACTACATTTCAAGTAAATTAACTCACATAGATGTCATTAAGAGAATATCTTCTCTCGAGATTATAAAGCACTCCAGGCTCATTCAAATAAGTCAACTTGGTCATATCATCAACTCCTCCATGCTCCTCTTCATCATCCGTAGCTCTCAGGAACACCCTCTCCGGCACAGCCAAAACCTACAAAACACAAAAAAAAACAAATCAAAATCAAAACCACTGTAGCTTCAACAACAAAAAAACACACACACACACAATTCAAAATACCACCTGTCTCACCTTTTTACCACTAGCCGTTAAAACCTGCACATGCTTTCCTTCCAAATCGGTGACTTCAGCCGCTACCCAAGCCAGCGCCTTGTCCTCCACCCACACGTTTGAGCCCTTCCGGAGATTCATATTTCATCAAGCTTTCTATTTACACTTCCAAATGTGGCAAAATAATTAAACCCTGGAAAAATTATATATGAATATAGAATAAAGAAGATATTGAATTTTGAAATTTCACAAAACAAAACCCTAGAGATAGAAAGAGAAAGAGGAAAGGGCAGGGCAGGTGAGTTTTGGGTGAATTTTTTTTTGTGTGTTCCCGCCCTAACAGATGGGAGTGTAAGCGTAGAGTGTGAGTCGAATTTGGAGAAACGCATGAGGTATTTTTGTGTCGTAGCTGACACGTCACTCCTCAACAGCCTACAGGTTTGTTATTTTTACCTTTTTACCCTCGTTTTTTCTTTTTCCATTAAAATAATTTTTAGATTTTTTTCCCTTTTTTTCTTTTGCGTTTCAAAGGTTAAAATAATAATAATAAATAAATGATGGATTGACATTGAGATAGCAATAATGCTATACACATCCAAAAAATATAAATTTTTTATTTTTTATTTTTATTTTTATTTTTTTTATACCTAAGAGATGTTAATTGGATGTACGGACGGTAGATTTATCATTGTTCTTGACATAATTTGCTTGCACTCTCGGGCATTATGAAAAGTTGTTGGACTAGTTTTAATATGTTTTAATAAATTATATATATATATATATATTAATATTTACTAAGAGGGCTAAAGGGTCAACCATGGGTTAAGGCGGGAGAGATGCCCGCTTATGTCTCTCGTTTTTTTTTTATAGTTCTTAAATAATTAACAAATAATAATCTTAAAATTTTTATATTATAATATTATACAATGATTAATAAACCCATGATATAAAAACTAGATTGCGTCTGGCGCGTTATTCTTATTTTTTATTTTCAAAAAGAAAATAAAAGATGACCTCAATACTTGCAAAGTCGGCTTAGGCCGCCAGGTTAAGGCCACAATTTCACTAAATATAGTTTGTGATAATTTATTAATTATGTCGTGTGTTGACGGTGGATTTTGGTCTCAGGGTAATATTGGAATATCACTCCCGAAGAAATCCTCCTTCAATAGTGAATTTGTTTGGTTATGGGGGACCAAAGGCAAACTTAGCAAAAAACAGATAAACACACCAATCAACAAGGGGATTTAACGTGGTTCGGTGGATTTGGATCCGACCTACGTCCACGGACACAAACAAGATGATATTTTTATTACTTAAACACTCTTTTCGGGTCTTTTTTTGTTTTCTACAAGTCAGAGCTTGAAGATTCAGATCCCTTCTTTTTTTTTTGATGCCCTTTACACATACTCTGCCCTCCTATTTATAATAGTACAGAAATCAGACTCCTATTTGCATAAGAAATCCTAGTTGAATTTAGTATTCTCCTCTTGTAAGGATTTCTAACCCAACGTTGCTTTCACTTTTCTTATTCTTTCTTGGATTCTGACTTCATTTCCTTGTGAGAGTAGGATAATTTGTTTATCTTATCTGCAAGAATAGGGTGTCGTCATCTTGAGCATATCCGCCTGTCTGGTCGGTCTTCATGAGGTCGTTCATGATAGTCTTTTATGCTGAGAATGCTTCTGCCGACTTGATAGTGCCCGGTTTATCTGGAAAAGTGGTCGGTCACCTATCACCAAGTGCTCGGTCTCTCACTGTTTGGTTCTTAGTGGTCGGGTCGGCATTAATGATGTTGACCGAGAAGTGAATTACCTTTCTTACCCCTGTCGTGCTGCTTGAATAACGTAGTGCCTAGAAAACACCATCAACATCTGTCCCCTAGTTCTCGGTTCCAACGAGTATGCAAGTTGGTGCCGGGAATTATGTAAAGATGGTGTGCTGATTTATTCTAGTGGAGGTCGACCCGATTCTGAAGTGTTCCGTCGCCCCTTTTCAAGCGCCTCTTTTTGAGACGCGCAATAGTCACGTCTGTTTTAAATTGGCAGATCTCTTTTGCAGTTGACACTTGGCGTTCATCTGGGTTCCTTCTTTTGATCCAACGGCCACGAGCGTCCTGGCCATGACTATAAGAAGGCGAGGCTTTTACTGTTCAACCTTTTTTTTGGCAATTTCTCCTTCTTTCCTGAAAATATTTTCGTGACTCGCTCAACTCAGTGCTCTCGGTGTTCAACCACGGGCTTTCTTTCTCTCCGTTGCGAACATAAGGGACGGGCAAGCCATACTGCACAATCTCCGGCTTTTCTGAGAAGAACAAGTAAGTCTTCTGAACGACCTCTTCCTTTTTTGTGTTGTGAGTCTTGCTGTTTTTTTAATGTTTGTTAGGGAACGACTTAAGGCTTTGTTGGATTTTGCTTTAGGGCACTTTTAGAACCCACCTGTTTTAGCTAAGACGGAAGAAACCTGAATAATTTCTTAGTTATAGACTGACCTCCCCTTCCTCTTTGTTTTGCGGATGTTTAGGGATGTCTGACAATAATTCTCCCCCTGAAAATCCTGCTAAACCCTCAACTCCCCCTGCGGAAGAGCTCTCCTCGGGCTCGGGGGCACCCAGTGTAGAAGACATTGACACTACCCCTACTTTTTCTGAGATTGAACAAGATTCTTACCATCAAAGGGTTCCTCGGAGGGATCCAGAGCCCGGTGATCTTGGCTCTTCCGCTCTGGATATGAACCGTCCTTCCAAAATAACCGAAGATGACCTCGCCCTACTTCGACAGCGATATAATATTCCGATAGATATCGCCCTTGAAGTTCCCGGCTTGATGGATCGCGCTAGTCGACCCGATGAGGGCTCGTTGGCACTTCTTCCTGCCTTTTTCGAGTGTGGGTTGCGGCTGCCGGTTCAGCCTTACTTTGCTTGGATGCTGGCCGAGATGGAGATTGCTCCTTGTCAGTTGAGTCTAAACAGTTGGAGGATTCTGGCCGGGTTGTATGTAGTTTGGCATCGGGCAGGACTCAGCGAGCCTTCTCTTGAAGAGGTGAAGAGGTTATACCGGCTGAAGGCCAATCCTAGGTCGTATCACGGATGGTATTACCTCTCCGCTTATGACAGCTCGTCAAACGTCGTCCAAAAGCTCCCTGACTCCAATAAGAATTTTAAAGACCTCTGGTTCTGGGCCACTGGGGATTGGGGACGATCCCTAAGGTCGGATGAAGGGGAATTCTTGGTACCGGATATCTTCAGGGCGGAGGGTTTGGAGATCAACTTTTAGCTTTCCTTAGTTTTTTTTTTTTTTGGACTCTTACCCCTTCTTTCCTATTCCTCCTAGCCTGTTGGAGGGATGCTCCCAAGGTTTCCCATCGGGTCCGGAAACGGGTAGTCTGGGCTCTTCGGTATGCCGCCCACTGGATGGAGTTGGTTAATGATGCGGCTTTTGTTGAGTCGGGCCTTACTCGGACTATCCCTTCGGAAGTCTCGGGTCGGATAGGTAGATGTTTGCTGATTTTTTAGTTGACTTCCCTGTTCATTTATCACGTTTGATGTCTTCTTTTCTCTCTCTTTACTGTATGCTCGGGTCCTGATTTCCTTCTTTCTTTGTCTTCCCCCTTTTTTTGTAGGCATGTCAAAGAGACCAAAGTATCTCGAGAAGTTGGCCGGTACCATGAGGAAGGCCGGCCGTGCTGATACTGGAGCTTCCCGAGCACATCCTGAATCTGTTGAAGCTGGGAGGGAGTCTCAGGGGAAGGTCCAGCCAGCTGCTCGAGGTCTATCTTCTCCTTCTGGTGTGCCGTCATCAGGATATGCTCGTCTTGTCAGTCCACCGAAGCCTTTTAGGAAGAGGAGGCGTCAGTTCGGGTCAGAGGAGACTGAGTTGGAGGAGGAGGAGCCTGTGCAGGGCAAGAAGAAAGACGCCCGTCGGGGGAAAAATCGTATGTGGGCTCCTCCAAGAGGCGAAAAGGTTCTGTGATCCTTGGGGTGGATGATTTGGGAGAAAACATATGGGAGGCTACTTCCCATCTAGTGCCGGCTTTTAATGAATTGGCCGAGGTGATTCCTCCGGGGGAGGTTTCGAGATATGAGGATATCTCTCCTGAAGCCTTGGTGACCGAGCTGAGCTCCCAAATGGCAAAGGTAGTTTTATTCCTCTCCTTTCTGATTTTGGGTCTCGGGTTTTTTTTTTTATTTTATCTTGATTTCTTTGTTTTTGTGCAGGCTACTTATCTCATGGCCAAGAATAAGGACCTCCTTCTGAGCCTATTGTCCGATGGTGGTTAGGCCCAGAGGCTTCAGAGTTGCCTTACAGATGTGGAGGCTAAACTGGCCGACCGGAAGGAGGTGATAAAGAATCATGAATCGACTACAATAGAGACCTTCAAAACAGACAAGGCTCTCAAGGCTGCTGCCGCGTTGGAGCGAAAACTTGCCGACACTGCCAGGGAGGATTTGAAAGTTGCCCAATCTGAGATTGGCATTTTGAAAGGGAAGGTATCAAGCGTTGAGGCTAGGCCAAAAGCCAAGGACGAACAGATGGCACGGGCCCGGGATGATCTTGAAAGGAATAGGCTGAGCTTGAGGAGAGAGAGGCCGATCTTGAGGCTGAGAAAGATGCCATCCGCCTTGAGGGGGTTGGTGATTGCGCTGAACTAATACTGATGGTACTGCCAGGTCTGAACATGGATCCTATCTACGCGGCCATCGGTTTCTGCTGCAAGGGGGAGATCTCCGAGGAGGAGTTCCAGAAATGGCTCTCTCCTTCTTCCGAGGAGGTGATGTGATCCCGACCCGATTTCGGTTGTTCCGGCTCCCGGGGCTTCCCAAGAAGGACGACCTGATGTTCCCCCCCCCGCCCCGGACTGTTTTGAGATCCCTCCTCCCATTCCTGAAGCAGAGGTCTCTCATGTTGCCGAGGTTGAAGCCGCTGTTCCTCCTCCTGAGGCCGAGCCGATCCTTCCGCCGTCTGAGCTAGCTGAGGAAGAAATTCCCGCCCCTGTGCGGGCTGAATGAGAAAGGGTAACCCGACGGGGCCCTATGTATATTTTAACTCTCTATCTTTTTTTTTTTTGTAATAACTTTGTATTTTATGTATTTATGTATTTACTTTTCTTTCTCTTCTTTTTTTTTTTTGAGTTTCTTGTCATCGAACACTTTGAGACCCTTCGGGGGTTAACATGAGCCGGAGGGGCATATCCCGACCCCGAGCTGAGTGAGATACTTAGGCTCTAGGGGAATGTTACCTCCCCAGTCCAAAGAAGACTGACTCGGTGGGACGTAACCCGACCCCGAGCTGAGTGAAAGATTTGGGCTCTGGGGGAATGTTACCTCCCCAGTCCAAAGAAGACTAGCTCGGTGGGACGTAACCCGACCCCGAGCTGAATAACCAAGCGGCCTCGGCGGAACGAAATCCAGCCCCGAGCCGACTAAGAAGTAGCCTCGGCGGAACGTAATCCAGCTCCGAGCCGATTAATCCCTGGGACTTATTCCGAAGGGAAGTGAATCAACATTTGTAGCCCTACCGAATCTGGCATGGGCGTCCCTCTGCCAGACCGGTAAAAAACAAAAACAAGATTCTGGAAAATGAAATCAAAATGTGGGGGTGACTTAGCACTTATCCCAAAACAAAAACGTTTTTGCAAGCATAAACAACAACATGGATGCCTCAAAACAGCGTCCTGCCCGAGGTCTCCAAAACACAATTCTGAATCTTTCAATTCAGTGTCCCGACGAACCAGGATTTGGATCAGTAAAGCGTTTGAATGGTGAGGGCACATCCTCTACATGTCGGTTCATTGGGGAGCTTGTGTATTGTATGAGGGCTCCTCCTTACCACGCTGGAGTAGGCACACGCTACAGGGGCACAACGCATCCCTATGCTGTGTCTCTCGCGGATCCGGATGATGAATGGATCAAATAGTGTCTGGGATACTAAGGGCACATTCCTCCTTAGGTCCGGCATCACTGGAGCTAGCAATCGTCACGGGGGCATCATTATCCCATGTGTTATGCTTTCCCACGGATCCATTACATCAGGTATGTGAGGATCAAAGAGTGCTCGACACATTAAGGGCATATTCCTCCTTATGTTCGGTAACACTGGAGTAGGCAATCGCCACATGGGTATCATCTCTCCCTGTGCTATGCTTCTCACGGATCCCATGTACCGAGCATGCCCCTGAGGACCTCGAGCCAAGAGAGATACTTGGTGCTGGGGGAATGTTCCGTCCCCAGGCCAATAAGCGTGACTCGGTGGGACGTAACCCGATCCTGAGCCGATTGAAACATTAAGGGCACATCCATCCTTATGTTACGCTTCTCACAGATATATGTTCTTTGATTTTTTGTATGAAGTCGAATGATTCTGGTGTGACTTTTTGCACTTTTATGGTGGTAGCAGTGGTCGGGTAGTTGCGAGTTTTTGTGTTCTTTAGCTTTGGATCGTCGTTGTGAGCATGTCCCCAAGTTTTTTGAATACGGTTTCATAATGTTTGAAAAAAGAAAGTTTTTATTCATACTCGGGGACATACTGCCCCTCTTTACAACTCTCTGTGGGTCATTTTGAGAGAGGCTCTGTATTTGAATTCATGTCCCTTATTTGTTTGCCGTAAGCAGATAGGAGGAAGGGAAAGTTTACTGGAAGTATTTTCTCAACATCTCGGCGTTTCCATGGCTTTTTTAATCTTGTGCCGTCCAGCCGTTCTAGGATGTACACTCCGGGCTTTACCACATTTACCACCTTGTAGGGCCCTTCCCATTTGGCGCCCAGGGAGCCTTCCTCTGGTTTTCGAGTATTTAGGGTGACTTTTCTTAGCACCAGGTCGCCCGGGATGAAGGTGCGTGTCCGAATCCTTTTATTTTAGAAGCGGGCCATCCTGGTAGATTGCTGTTTTTATGGTCGATCTCTCTCTCTTCTCTTCTATCAGGTCGAGGTGGTTTCTGATAAGTCCTTCATTCTGTTTACTCTCGTAGTGCTGAACCATGTGGGAGGTCACCCCGATCTCTGCCGGGATGACAGCTTCATATCCATATGCTAAGGAGAACGGGGTTTCTCCCGTAGAATCCTTATAGGTTGTCCGGTGTGCCCATAGTACTTCTGGTAGTTCCTCGACCCATAGGCCTTTGCTGGATCCAAGCCGAGCTTTCAGGTTAGCCTTGATGGTTTTGTTTGTCGCTTCGACTTGTCCGTTTGATTTGGGATGGGCTGGCGTGGCGAACCTTAGGGCAATTTGGAGGTCCTCGCAGAGTTTTCTGAAACCTTTGCTGTCAAACTGCTTCCCGTTGTCAGTGATGATGGCTCGGGGAATCCCGAATCGGCAGACGATATTTTTCCTCAGGAATTCAGTGGCTTTTTTCTCCGTTATGGTGGATAATGGCTCTGCCTCCACCCATTTGGTGAAATAGTCTATGGCCACGATGGCGTATTTTGCCTGCCCTTTCCCTGTGGCATTGGCCCAATGATGTCTAGTCCCCACTGGGCGAACGGCCGGGACTGAGGAGCGTAGTTAACTGTTCGGCTGGTTGGTGGTGGAGATTTGCGTTTTTCTGACATCCTTCGCACTTTCGGGCTACTTCTATGCCGTCCTGGTGCATGGTCGGCCAGTAGAAACCATGTCTTAGGGCTTTGAAAGCAATTGAGCGACCTCCGGCGTGGCTCCCGCAGATGCCCGTATGTATCTCCCTGAGCACATAATTTGCCTCTTCTTCTGCCAGACATCTCAGGAGGGGGACTGAGTAACCTCTTCGGTAAAGTACCCCGTTGATTAGGGAAAATCTGGTGCTTTTGTATTTTAACTTCCTGGCCTCCGTTTTATCTCCTGGTGTTTCTCCTGTTTCCAGATATTCTCTGATGGGTTGCATCCATGATGCTTTGCTTTCTTTATCTAGAACTTCTACTTTAGATTCCCCCACGCTCCCTTCCCGGATGTAAATCAAAGGGATTATTCTGGGGTGTTCGGCTTTTGTTGAAGAGGCGAGCCGTGCCAGTGTGTCTGCCTCACAATTGTCTTCTCGGGAGATTTGTTCGAAGCGTACATCCCTCATCTTCCCTGTTAACTTTCGTACTTCGGTCAGATAGGCCATCATGCTAGGCTCTTTCGCTTGAAATGCTCCCTTTAGTTGCTGAATGGCTAATTGTGAGTCACTCCTTACTACCACATTTTGGATCCCCAGTACCGTGCATAGTCTCAAACCGCCCAGTATTGCTTCATATTCTGCTTCATTGTTGGTTGCTATGAAAGCGAATTTCAGGGCGAGTAGGATTTCTTCTCCTTTGTTGCTTTTTAGGATGATTCCCGCGCCATTGCCTTGTGTGCTGGCCGAACCGTCTACAGACATTTCCCATTTGTCCTCTTCTATAGCCAGGGTCTGGGGGTCGGTATATTCGGCGACAAAATCCGCCAAGGCTTGTCCTTTCACCGCTGCTCTCGGGAGGTAGGTGATGTCGTGTTCACTTAGCTCTACCGACCACTTTACTAGTCTGCCGGAAACTTCCGGCCGTTGCAGAATTTGTTTTAGGGGGTGATCGGTGTATACCTTGATAGGATGGGCCTGGAAGTAAGGCCGCAATTTCCGAGCTGCCGTAATTAATGAAAGGGCGACCAGTTCGTGTACCGGATATCGGGTTTCAGCGTCTAGGAGGGCTTTGCTGATATAGTAGACAGGTTTTTGGATCTTGTCGGTCTCTTGTATTAGTACTGAACTTACTGCTCGGTCCGAAACAGCCAGGTATAGGTATAATGTTTCTCCCGGGAGCGGTTTTGCCAGGAGAGGGGGCTGCACCAGATGCTGCTTTAACTGCTGGAAGGCTTCTTCGCACTCTGATGTCCAGTCGATATCCTTTTTTGCTTTTTGGATCACTTTGAAGAAATGGTGGCATTTGTCAGTTGCTCGTGATATGAACCGATTGAGCGCAGCCACTCTACCAGTCAGACTTTGTACTTCTTTCACTGTCTTGGGAGACTTTAGGGCCAGTATTGCCTGGATCTTCTGTGGGTTTGCTTCGATACCTCGGGCACTCACCATGTAGCCTAAAAACTTTCCTGAGGCTACCCCGAAGGTACATTTTTCTGGATTGAGTTTCAGGTTGTGTCTCCTTAAAAGCTCGAAGGTCCTTTTTAGGTCGTCCATGTGGTTGCTTGGTTCTTTCGACATTGTTATCATGTCATCGACATAAACTAGCATTGTAATGCCGATGAGCGGTTTGAAAACCTTGTTTACCAACCTTTGAAGGTTGCTCCAGCGTTTTTTAGCCCGAAGGGCATTACTTTATAGCAGTAAAGTCCCTGATCTGTGATGAAAGTTGTCTTCTCTTCGTCTGCAGGGCACATTTTGACCTGGTTGTATCCGGAGAAAGCATCCATGAAGCTCAGTAATCCTTGACAGGCTGTGGTGTCTACTAGCTGGTCTATGTTCGGCAAAGGAAAGCTGTCCTTTGGGCACGCCTTGTTTAGGTCGGTGAAATCGACACACATTCGCCACTTGCCATTGTTTTTTTTGACCAACACTACGTTTGATACCCAATCCGGGTACCTTGCCTCCCTGATGAGACCTGCCTTTAGTAACTTCTCGACCTCGGCCGCTATTGCTTTACTCCTTTCTTGATTGAAGTTCCTTCTCTTTTGCCTGACCGGCTTGCGAGATGGATCTACTGCTAGGCGGTGATTGATGAATCTTGGATCGATCCCAGGCATGTCATTGTATCCCCAGGCAAAGACGTCCGGGTATCCTTTCAGGCATTCTAGCAGATCTTGTCGTAGAGATTTGCTCAGGCCTCCCCCTATCTTTATACCTTTTCCTGGCCCGTAAAGTTCTATTTCTTCTGTCTCCTCGGCTGCAGCGAGTCGGGCATTTTTGTTTGGCCGGGGCCCAGGGCTTCTGTTTTCTTCTTCTTCACCCAGGCTTCTTTGTCGTTTTCGGGTATCTTCTTTGATGCAGAGAGTCTCTCGTGAGAGAGTTGCGAAGCAGCTGCGAGCTGTTTTCTGGCTTCCGCATACGATTCTGATCCCCTCCCGGGTGGGGAATTTCAGTTTTAGGTGGTAGCAGGACATCGCGGCCTTTGTTTTCATCATGAAAGGTCGCCCGATGATGGCTTGGTAACTGCTCATGCAGTTTACTACATTGAAGTCTGTCATGATTGTCCAGGTCCGGGGGTATGTCCCGACAGTCATTGCCAACTGTATCCTTCCTAGTGGGATGACGGCTGATCCTCCGAAACCGTATAGGGGAGTGCTATCGTTGGTCAGGGTTGCATATTCCACCCCTAGGTCGTCCAGTGCTTCTTTGGAAATTATGTCAACTGCGCTTCCGGGGTCTACTAGGATTCTGTCTACCTCCGACCCGCTGATTACTGCCTTGATTATCAACGCATCGTCATGAGGGAAACTTACTCCTCGGGTATCCTCATCAGTAAACATTATCGGCACTGACCGGTTTCCCTGGAGTTCTGTTACCTGCTTTGTTTCTAAGACGTCTGGTCCTCGAGTTTATGCTGTAATCTTTCCTTGACCGGTTAGAGTTTCCGGCCAGTGTTCTTCCTCCTGCGATGATATTTATTTGGCGGCTACGTGCTCTTTGTCTGGCCGTCATAACTTCGTGATCAATGTACTTGTTTAGGTATCCGTTTCGTGCCAGGTCTTCCATCTGTTCCCGCAAATCTTTACATCCGTCAGTTGCATGTCCTCTGGAGTTGTGATGTATGCAGTAAGCCTTTTGGTTCCTCTTGTCCAGGGGAAATCTTTTTGGTCGGGTTCTACCAAGAGGCCTTTCCCCTGAATTTCCATGACAATCTGTCCCAGTGGTTTCTTTAGGGGGATGTATGCATTTTCCTCGACCACATGATTTACTTGGGTCGGCGGCCTTCTCTCTTGGTTGTCTCGGTGCAGTGGTTTGAACTCCTTGTGTTTTAAGGGCGGCCTTCTGGATTCTCTTTCTACGCGGCGGGGGGCGCCCTCTTTCGTGGTTCTTTCTCTGATGGTGTTCCCTCTTCGGGATATTTTTCTCCTCGTTTTCTAACAGAACGAACTTTCGGGCCACTCCAGGGCGGTTGCGTAGTCCGGGGTGTCTTGGATCCTTAGGTGGGTCCATAGCCTCCCGACTTTCAAGGCTCCCTTTAAGCTTTCCAGGCCTCGGGAGACTCGTACCCTCCGACTTCGAGTACCATATTGTGGTATCTCTCAATAAATATTTTCAACGGTTCATCGTCTCCTTGTTTCATAAGCCTTAGTTCTCCAATCGTTTTCCTGGGGCACAAGCCCCTTTAAAGTGCCGTATGAATGACTTTCTGAGTTGAGTGAAGCTGCTGATGCTTCTTGGGGCTAGGCTTCTATACCATAGGATGGCCGGTCCGGCCAGGGTTAAGGGGAACACTTTGCAAATGGCGTCCCCTGTTACCCCTTGTACCTCCATTAGTAGGACGAAACCTTCAACGTGGGTTTTGGGATCGGTATGGCCTTTGTATGGCGCCATGGTTGGCATGCTGAATCTTTTTGGGAATTTTTCTGACCTTATTTCTTCTGTGAGGGGGGACTCATCTTACCGTCCCGGGCATCTCTTATGTCTGTGTTGGGGAATACTCCCCATTTGGCTAGTTCCTCCCGCAGCCAAGATTTCATGCTGCTGTCTTTGGTTCCATGCCGCCTCTTGTGACTTCCTCTTTTTCTGTTGTCTTGAGCGTGGTGCTTCCCAGGTCCGGTATTTTCCCGTGCTCTTTCGTCATATTCTTTCCCTTTTTCCCTAGTATTGTCAGGGCTATTATAGGAGGAGTTCGGTGACGATTTGTCATCTCTTCCTCCCACATGTCTTCAGTTTGGGAGTCTTCCTGAACCACTACAGATTTTACCCTGTATGGGCCCCTTCTCCGGGGTCTGTCGTCCTCACTTGTATCAACAATTCTTTTTCCCTCTGCTATTTCGTTCCTTCGTCGGCTAGTCCCGGCCTCGTCGTGTGCTCCCTCTATCTTTTCCAACCGGTCTACTATGGTTTTTAGCAAGGTTTGATTTTCCTTCCTTTCTTTCCTTAGGTTCTCCTCGATCTTCTCCATCCAATCTGTGGCTGAGTTTCCTGATGATTGGTGGTTTCCGCCTTCCGCCATTGTCTTTCTACACGAGTTGCTTTTTGTTCAATTTCCCACAGACGGCGCCAACTGTTGACAGTGGATTTTGGTCTCAGGGTAATATTGGAATATCACTCCCGAAGAAATCCTCCTTCAATAGTGAATTTGTTTGGTTATGGGGGACCAAAGGCAAACTTAGCAAAAAACAGATAAACACACCAATCAACAAGGGATTTAACGTGGTTCGGTGGATTTGGATCCGACCTACGTCCACGGACACAAACAAGATGATACTTTTATTACTTAAATACTCTTTTCGGGTCTCTTTTTTTTTCTACAAGTCAGAGCTTGAAGATTCAGATCCCTTTTTTTTTTATGCCCTTTACACATACTCTGCCCTCCTATTTATAATAGTACAGAAATCAGACTCCTATTTGCATAAGAAATCCTAGTTGAATTTAGTCTTCTCCTCTTGTAAGGATTTCTAACCCAACGTTGCTTTCACTTTTCTTATTCCTTCTTGATTCTGACTTCATTTCCTTGTGAGAGTAGATATTATTTTTATCTTATCTGCAAGAATAGGGTGTCGTCATCTTGAGCATATCCCGCCTGTCTGGTCGGTCTTCATGAGGTCGGTCATGATAGTCTTTTATGCTGAGAATGCTTCTGCCGACTTGATAGTGCCTGGTTTATCTGGAAAAGTGGTCGGTCACCTATCACCAAGTGCTCGGTCTCTCACTGTTTGGCTCTTAGTGGTCGGGTCGGCATTAATGATGTTGACCGAGAAGTGAATTACCTTTCTTACCCCTGTCGTGCTGCTTGAATAACGTAGTGCCTAGAAAACACCATTAACATCGTGTATTTTCAATACATCTCAATATTTTTTTTATATATGCATGTGAACATAATTAGATATATGAATCAAGTGATTAATCAAGTAAATTTATATTTGATCTTCATGAATCAAGTAAAGTTATATTTTAAATTTATGAATCAAATAAAATTGGTTTTGAGATTTATGAATCAAATAATAAATGAATTAAGTAAAATTGGATTTGAGATTTATGAATCAAGTCATTGATGAATGAATAAAGTAAAAGATTTAACAGATATTTCGAAATTCATAAATTAAGTAATTAATGAATCAATTTTGTAGCGGATAATTTTACCTTATATATATATATACTAGTTTTTGCCCGTGCCTACGGCACGGTGTTACAGTATTTGCTCGTGCCTACGGCACTGTATTACAGAATTAAATGATTTTATTTTTTAATTAAATGATACTCGTGCCTACGGCACGATGTTACAGTATTTGGCCGTGCCTACGGCACGGTGTTACAAAATTAAATGATTTTATTCTAACTTTCTATTTTTTAATTTGAAAATTTGAAATTTTTTGACCATTTCCATCAATCAATTCACTCTCTTTCCTCCAATTACCAATGAAATGATCTGGGCCGTCAATTAAGCCACATAAAGAGAGCCGTTGGATACACTCTCTTTCCTCCAACACCATTCTCCTTTATTATATAGATATATATATGAATGATACTCTTAGGTTTCTACGGTCTCAGGGCCGCCCCTAGAGGGCCATATTCAATATAACTAAAAATAGCCAAGTGATACTGTCTTATCAAGTCATCATGGACTCGTAGGCACCATAAATGTGGAATCCCTTTAATTTGAGAGACTGTCAGTGGAACCCTTTTAATTATTAAGGAGAACGTTATTTTTCCCTGATATTTATAACATTTATCACTTTCTTCCTTATAATTTTCATAATACTCCAACACTCCCAAGGCTAAAAAGTCAAAAAATAAAATAAAAATTATTGATGTTTTTTCATATTTACCATTTGTGAAAAAATAATTAATATTTTTATATCATTATTAATTCATTGAAATAATTAAGAATTTGCAAATATAATATCTATATGGAAAATTATTATAAAGTCTGATATTTCTAAAGATTTTTTTTAATTATCTTATAAATTGCAATTTTTATAGAGAATATATGAGAGGTGTCAATTTAATTTTATTTTGTAAATATTTTATTATTTATTTGAATATTGTTAAATAATATTTTATTGATAGTTAAGTTTGAAGGGACAAAATTAGTAAGGTTTATGTATATTGTATTTTTAAAATACATGTTATCATGTAAGTCTTATAAACTTTTTAATTAACTTGAGTAATGATATAAAATTGTCAATTGTTTATGAGAATGATAAATATGTCAAAGGAGTTATAGGAAATATAAACCATTTATTATGGCAGTATTAGACCGCTTATCCAACCGTAAGGAAAAATCCAAGCGATTGGTGGGCCGTATCTAAAATCAAAGCTCGTGCTGCTGTTGAAGTTCATGAATCATATTCCAAAACATCAATGTCATGTGGAGTTGCATTTCAAGAGGATTTAATAGAAATGCATGCAATAGAAATTGTGGCAGATGATGAACCTCGATGATTGATTGCTGAAGATGACAATTATATCGATATTGATGACATGGATCTTGAAATCAAGTAGGTAAAATATGTGGTTTAGTTTAAGGATAAAAAAGTATGGTCATAAGTGCATTTATAAGTTTTGACGTTTTTGAAGTAAAAAATGGTGAAAGCTGCTCCCTTCATGTTCCCTTGGAGCAGCTTTCACCATTTGTCGCTGTAAAACATCAAAATGCATCCACTGTGGGCGACTTTCATCTTTTATTTATGTTTTGAGTGTGCTGAATTTATTGGTGTTGATCTAACTTTTTGATCTATATTATGATGGAGACGTTCCTAAACCCCATTACCAAATACATATGTTCTTTTTTTTTTTTTTTTTTTTTTTAAATAAATATAATTTACCAACAGAATACTATGATATTACCGACCGAATTAATTCAGTCGGTAATATCTTGATTGTCTCCTAAAGCCTACTGTGAATTTTCAGTTACCGACGGAATTTAATTTATATTTTATTTGTCAATCGATTCTCAAGGACAAAATGAGTAGAGTATATCAATCAAGGAAAATTATCACGTTATAATAAATAAATAAATCTTGAAATTTTATTCATCGATCCATTTAATATAACAAACATCCACCTATTATGTATCAGGTATATACCAATATTTGATACACTTTTAAATCGTGTACCCAAATTCATAATCTTTAAAACAAGACGCATTGTCGATATGTTTCGACAAAAATGAGTAAAAATGACATTTATATTTATAAAAGAATAATAATTTCAGACTAGTCATTTTCAAACATTCATATCTCTTTCATTCGAACTTCAATTAACAATTTATGAAAATACACATACACATAACATTCATATCTACAACTTTCATTAACAAACCTCTCACAAATTCGAAATCCCGTAAGGTTGAAATTGTCTAAAAGTTATTACATCACACATACTTCATATTGACATTTATTATAATCACAATTTTACCTCAGCTACATTGGTAATTGAAAGTTACATTATGTATGCCTCAATCATATTGTTCATCTTCAATCACATTATTTACTTCAATCACATTGCCGATCCTTAGTCACATTGACCACAGTCACAATAATATTTTATTTGAGCCATAAAAACTGAGTTATATTCATATTTTTACCCAAAGTCATAATGTGATTATCAGTTTAGTGACTGAAAATTCAATCATGGATATCCCTCAGTCATATTAGTGACATCAATCACATTGTCGGCCCTCAGTCACATTGAACAGAGTCACATTTGTAACATCAGTCACATTAGTTATCCCAATCACATTGCAGAGCCTCAGTCACATTACCAACCATCAACCACATTTGTGGTATCAATCACATTAGTTAACTCAGTCACATTATCGACACTCACTCATATTGTCGACCATCATCATATTGAACACAATTATAATTATGTGACTATGCTAACCCTCAGTTACATTGCAGACTTTCAATCATATTGTTGAACCTCGGTCACAT
This sequence comes from Zanthoxylum bungeanum, assembly GCA_019454045.1. Taxonomy (NCBI): domain Eukaryota; kingdom Viridiplantae; phylum Streptophyta; class Magnoliopsida; order Sapindales; family Rutaceae; genus Zanthoxylum; species Zanthoxylum bungeanum. The sequence continues at coordinate 294,778 of SKCR01043586.1, forward strand.
TCATTGAGTACGGTCACAATTGTGACCTCAATCATATTGCCGACCCACAGTCACATAAGTTATCTCAGTCACATTATCGATCCTCAAGTACATTGAGAACAATTAGATTTGAGATTGTATTTTTTTTTACCGACAGTCACAAAATAATTGTCAATTAAGTATGTGTCTGAGTGTTTATTTATTTAGGCACAATGACAATATGACTTTAAGGAGGCATGCACACGGTTCAAAACCGTAACTGAACCATGCGGTTGGCAAATACGGTTCGATTACGGTTAAAAAAACCATGATTTTTTTAGGTCACATGAACCAGGCATTGGACCGAGTCCTTATTCAACCGGTCCGACCAACCAACCCTGGTTCACATCATTGATATGTACACATAAAAGTGCACATAATATTATACATAAACATTAAAAAAAAAATTTATTCACTCCAAAACCAAAAAAATATCACTACATGATAAAAATTATTTATCTTTTCTTATTATGTGTGATTTGGTGTACAATTTTATGTCCATCTATAATTTTTCTAACCGAAATATACAGCAAGCTGTTGTCGCCACAAAACAACACAAATATATATATATATATATATATATATATATATGTTGGCCGATAAAATCCCCACAGGGCGAATTTGTCCTAGAACAAGAAGAGGTGCGAAGAAAAGAAGGGCGATGGAGCGAAGAACGATAAAAGGACTTGGGAAGATCGAGCCAATGGTCAGGGCGAAAAGTGCGATGCAGTTACCTTCCCTACTGAAGCAGTCAAGCGGTTGTTCCTCCACGATCAGGCAGTTAGGACACACAACCCAACAGTTACAAGCATGATTCATAACTGCAAAGGAATGGTAGAACTGCCCAAGTCAGTTACCAAGTGGCACTATAAAAGCTCGCCTATCCCAAGAAAGAAGAAAAACAAAAAATGAAGACTCAATCGAGCATATTTTATCTTTTTATTTCTTAGCTTGTAACCTAAGACTGTAACTTGTGTGCTTGTGCCCTTGGAGACTTATTCACTTGATTCAATACACCCCTTACTGAGACTTTGTCTCAGGAGGTTTGAACCTTACACACTCTTTTTTCCTGCACGCGTAAGAGGTATTGAAGATTTCGCGGATCACGTTGCTGATTGTGATTTGGTTGACCTCCCACTCTTCTTTCCCTTTTTCTCTTAGAATTTATTTGTTAGATAATAAGGCAAGCCAGGGAATATAGTGTAAATCCCTAACCAGAGTGAGAAAAAACGGCTTTGTTGGATAATAGGGGTTGATGACGAATGAAGTGGTTCTAGTGGGCATTCAATCCCATATCAAGGGGATCAATACCGAGGCTATAGTCATTTATTTCTCTTCCTTCAGTCATGCACAACTGCAGAACCTCCTATATACATCAATAGTGGTATACTTTTGCGACCAGAGGACTCGACAGTAAAGACAAAACATTATTCACACAAACCCTTCTCTTTCCTTTGAGCTCTTCGTTTGAAACGCGCAAACAATATATATATATATCCTGGTGCCCACTCGGCAGGGGTAGCTATGAAGATTGCTTACACAGGAGCCTAATTGAGGCCCCTAAATTTGATTAAAATTAAAGATTTAATTTTTAAAAAAATAAAAATAATAATCATTACAATAAAAAGCCAAAAGAATCATATAAGAGACTATACATTTTATGATCTTGGCCCGAATGACATTCAGGTGCCCAATACAAGTTTGGTGGTGCATCTAGACAGAGAGAAACTTGGGAAGGAAAGATAATGTCGTCCAAAATAATTAATTCTGATAAAGCCCTAATTTATTTTTTTATTTTTGATAATCTCCCTCGTTATTTTTCCAAAGCAGCATTTATAACATTATTTTTTCTTCATGGGAAGAGAAGTTGAACCTACCTGAAAATAATGGACCGACTCTCTTGAAACTTATTTAAAATATCCATCATGCAAAGCAAACACCATGGTCCGTCTCCTCAGCTACTGAAAACAGTAAAAGCCTGCTACATCATCCACCATTGCAGAACTTCCAAGTATGTGAATCAATTTATTACTTTCAATCCTAATATCGGTATTATGCGAACTTTTCTTTTATACATTAAAAAAAAGGAAGCATTCAGGCTGTGCAATTAACTTAACTTGTCGCGGAATCATACTCTAATTGGGAATTTTCCTCTTCTTGTTACTTTCAAATCCATGAAACTGCAGAAGTAATGAGTTGGTGACGACAAATATAGAGCTCAGGGCCATTAGCCCACCTATGTCAAAAAATAAACATATTGTAAACAAATGAGTTAGTTTACAACAAACAGGGGACAGATGTTTAATGTAAATGAGGAGTTCGTCGAATGATGATGCAAAATGTGAGAATTTTACTCACCTGAAAGTGAGGGTGTCATGGCAAAATCATATTGAGGAAGTAATGCTCCGGCTGCAATGGGCATGGCCACAACATTATATGCTACTGCCCATGATAAATTCTGATACACTTTTCCCATTGTTGCCTGCGCAAGATCCAGTGCATCTATGACCTACACGGAGGTTATCTCTATGAGAATCGTAACATGAAAAGTACGAGCCAGGAAAAAATACGCCCTTCAAGTACTTGAGAAATACTCTCTCACGCACAGCCAGTATCTCACACTTTTTATAACGTGGATACTTATCAGCAAGCAATTGGCAAGAAGAAAATTTTCAACACGGCAAACAATGTCCGACTTCTATCGAATGCAAAGCAGATAACGTCGTTCAACCTCAATGCAAACGAAAAGTAGACATCATAGTTCAGCTAAAGAATGTTCAATACCAATGACCAGTGAACAATGAAAGCACCACTCATGCACAAAATAACATACATTTGAGACTCTAGGGTGTTACCGATTTGAAAACTATGATGATCTTGGATGAACTTGTAAGAACCCAAATACCTATGGACACAGGTTGTATAAACCAAGAATATACAAATTTTAACATCAAAAGAAAGCATACTTGTGAAAGTTTGTTCCCAAGAAGTATAATGGATGCCGCGGTGGATGCAGCATTTTCTTGTGCTTCAATCTGCAGTGCAATCCCAACATCGGCAAGAGCTAAAGATGGTGCATCATTTATGCCATCACCAACCTTTTAAAGGGAAAAAAAGAAACATTAGTTAAACGTTACATCCAAAGCCACAAGTCTCTGTTTTCAATATATTTGTTGCTTAGACGTGATGTTCTAAGCTCATGTTCATAAGAGTGGTTGGAAACTTGAACAAAAAGGAAAATCTGCTTCAGAGACATTTTGGATGCATCTTTGACCATTAGATGTAATAGTTCGACATTATCGGTCACCATTATTAACAGCCAAATAGTTTCATAAACTATGTTTCCCCTGAATTATAAAGCATTCAGATTCTCAACTAAATAATCCAACACGGTTAACATTAGATGCAATATCTAAAAAAAAAAAAAAAAACCAAAGTCACTACCGCAGTAGGATGGATAAGTCAATATCATTTCTCTCTGTCTATATGAAATGCTAGAGGACTAAGAAGAGTTCAAGTTGTGGATGGTACCATTGCAACACGATGTCCTGCAGTTTGAAGAGTTGATATAATCTCAGATTTCTGCTGAGGAGTCAAGGAAGAGTTGATGCATTCTTTTCCTATTCCGACTTCCTTCGCTGTAGCTGCAACTGCCTCTTCCCTGTCTCCTGATAGAAGGAGAGTTTTGATACCCTTCTGCTGGAACCTTCCAACCAAAGCAACAAGAAATGCACATAAGGAAGGAAACAAATGATAACAATTGGAAGCAGACAATTTTATTGGCATATACCATACAAAGAATACGGTAGCACACGGTTGATAATTGAAAATTAGTCATGATGATATGCAGAACAGTTCGTCAGCTTTGTAAGTTAATAACCTATTAAGGGGGAGCGAGTTACCTTCTTACAGTATATTCAGCATCGTGGCGCAGACTATCAGATATTGCAATAGCACCAATAATACCTTCTTCTTCACGTCCAACATAGACAATTGTTTTAGAATACTTTGACGTTGTCGTCAATTGCGTTGACTGATGCCTTACAGCATGTTCCAGACGCAATAGATAAGAATGGTCTGCTCTTTTCTGAAAACGTTCATTAACCCATTCTAAAGTACCAACTGCAACTAAGCGTCCATCAACTTCCCCTAAGATTCCGAAACCTGGTTCTGCTAACTGCCCTCTTGTGACAGGGATGGTTAAATTCAATGATTCTGCTTTATTTACAATAGCCTTTGCAATTGGATGTATTGCTGTTTTCTCTACTGCAGCAGCAATTTTAAGAATTTCTGATTCCTCATATACAAAAGAAGCCACATTAAAAACGGCAGGTTTCCCTTCTGTGAGTGTTCCTGTCTGAAGGTTGGAAAAAAGAAAGATGTCAGAACTTAATTCAATTAGCTCAGTTTAGTATTCTTGAATTACCTTGTCTAAAGCAAGATAATCAATGCTGGCCAATCGTTCTAATACGTCTCCTCCCCTTATAAGAAGTCCTTGTTTTGCTCCTGATCATTTTAAATGCAACGAAAGGGGACATAGAGCTTCAGACCAGTACAGTATCTTGAAATTGAATATGAAAAGCACCTATTCTAAAGACCTAACAAAAAAGTTATTATTATTATTATATTATTTTCCTTATTTAACTGCATCCAGTGGGCATTTTATACCCTGATTTATGGAAATCAACTAAACAAACTCGTAGTAGACAAAATCTTTGAATGAGTGTACGAAAATACCAAGAATGATCATCATTTACGAGAAATTCTTTTCTTGAATGATGAAAGATGTCACTGATAGTTAGAACCAGCTATGGCTATTCATAATTTTTTTCGCCAACTTTTGTTGTGGCTCATTTCAGCATCAGTCATGCTAATCCTTTAGCTAGTGGATGTAGAATAAAACCCACTAAATTCTCTTAAATTTAAAGTCAACAACACTGATCTGACAGGAAGTTGGTCCCAAAACATGAAGCTAACACGTCAAAGTGACAGAGAATACCAGAGGAAGGAGTGATAAAATATGTATGATATGAGCAGTCTCTTCTAGAATTGTGGATATCTAGAGCGGTCAAACTCAAGAAGATTAACAAGTTAGATGCCATACCAAGAGAGGTGCCAACCAAGATAGCAGTGGGTGTGGCAAGGCCCAAGGCACATGGGCATGAAACTACCTAAAAGAGCAATTCAATGTCATGAACTGCAAGTGCAAATAAAAAAAAATGTAAAGAAATCCCCAAATGGAAAGTACACCAGCATTACTTACCAATACGTCCACAGACAGTTTCAAGCTCAAAAGCAAAGGATTCCCATCTGGCCCAGCCATATCATTGAGCAAAACATCTGGAAAAATTTGAGACCCGATGTAGTACCTGAACATGGAAGAAAGAAAGTCTAAGAAGCAGAGTGAAAAGACATGATCTAGTGGCACAAAATTTAACCCGGAAGATGGTCTTCCTTGAACTGAAAGTTGGAAAATGAAAATTGACTCATTTTGCCTCATCCTAAGTGTATAAGATAATACCTCAAAGGAATGTAAAAAATATAGAAACTTCGGCAAGAAAACAATTAAGGAAAACTATTAAATTTAGTGGTTTTTCAATGTCCGTGTTCAGTATGTTTTTATATTTATATATATATAAAGTTTCTTAAACATTAAAATATCATAGATATCTTCAAAAAACTAATCAAAGTCCAGTTTCCCCTTCAAATCTCTTTAAGAATGTTCAACTTACATGGCTCTAATGATGAAGATTATACAGTTTCTAATGGCCAAAAAAAAAAAAAAAATTATGGCTGCAATACTGATACAAAGTAAAGAAGCAAACTCCTACCAAAATGCAAATGTTGCCGCTGATAGAGTCATTACGCTGTATACAAATGGCCCAGCTATTGCATCGGCAAGCCTTTGAATGGGTGCTTCACGGCCTTGAGCCTCCTCAACCTAAGTGTCAGAACAAAAAGTTAAATATACAGTAAAAATATTTCATTTCCAGTCCACATACTAAGCTTAGAATTCTTACATGTTTACTAGTCATCAAATGCAGACACATTTGAACATAGAAAATTTAAAATGACAAACAGCTCCTACAGAACAGTCTACACTTTCTTACATGCCCAACCAAACCAAATCAAACAAAACATTTTCCCACTATGTGGGGTCAACTGGATTGATACTTTGACGCCATCGTGCTCTATCTGAGATCATTGATTCATCAAGCTCCATAAAACCTAGGTCTCTTTTTATGGTTTCTGTCCATGTCAACTTAGGTCTTCCCCTTCCTCGCTTGACATATGACAACACCATTTGCTCTCCTTTTCTCACTGGGTCACTTAAAAGGTCTACGTTGGATATGTCCAAACTATCTTAGCCTTATTTCTCTCATCTTCTCATCAATCGGTGCTATCCCCAATTTTTTCCTAATTACTTAATTTCTAACTCGGTCTTTCCTAATCCACCCACACATCCATCTAAGCATTCTCATCTCAGCTACCCTCAAATTTTGGGCCTGTTGATGTTTTACTACCCAACATTATATTCCATAAAGCATTGCCGGTCTCACGGCAGTCTTATAAAATTTGCCTTTAAATTTTAAAGGAATATTGCGACCGCATAAGACCCCAAACATATATATCCATTTCCTCCAGCGCGATTTCTATGAATTATTTTAACTATCTCTGGTTTTATATCTTAAAGCTGATTGATGAAAAGAACATATAAGGCCAAGATGATGCTATGGGAGCTATTTAACCTCTCCACTTGTCTTTCCAAGTTTAATGTAAGCTTGTTTTGGCCCAATTATCAGATGCAATAAATCATAAAAGCAGACCCTTCTATATAAATGAATTTCAACAAATAAAAATAATTTAGTCATTAGAGAATAATATTTTACTAACCATGCACACAATTTTGGATATCATTGAGTTGGAACCAGTCGAACATGCTTCAATCCTTAAAGGACCATCCTGAAATAGATTAAAACAATCGACTAACATGAAAACAATGCAAGTACCATGCATCAAAGTAAAAGAACTCCTGAAATTCAATTTCAAAACTATTTTGCATAAGTATGTGGAATAAGCATGAAATTGTCAAACAATATTTGGCAAAAATATAACTTTAATGCAAAAGAGTGTATGTGTTGATCTCCCATCAGATAATAACTTTAATTACTGAAAAAGCTAAAGGTATAGGAAACGATACAGCATTAAAATTATCTCTCTCTCAGGTAATTTAATCATAAACATCTCATTTCTCCTAATCATACCCAGTTTATTGTTCCAGCTGAGACACTGAAGCCTTCTTCTTTAAATACAGGAAGAGATTCTCCTGAGAGCATGGATTCATCAACAACACTTCTTCCTGCAAGAACTCTTCCCTGCACAAGGAAATTTGAATTTAGCAGATTTCGATGAGCAAACCACTAATTTTTATCGCTAGTCAGAGTGCAGTAATGCAATCTTAATTTTCACATGGACCTTCAGTTGAAATACTAAAATATGCAGGCTTGTTTTAGTGTGTTAAAAGTGCACCATATATGAATTACATGACTAAAATTCAAAGTTAGGAACCCTGTTAGCAATCAAAAACACTTACATCCACAGGAATGGTTTCTCCGGGCAAAACTAACACTGAGTCTCCAACTCGAATATCATCAGTTGGGACCTCAACACAAATTGCATCAGAGCAAAGTACACTATCAGCAGAGGATCCACTTTCTGATGAAGTAATTACAAGTCTTGACTGAGTGGATACAAGTGACTGCAATAACAAAGCTCACAGTGAGACTCAAGAGAGAAAATTGTATAATAGAATCTTGTAATAGAAACATGTTATAAAAGAATACTACAACCTAAGTTCAACTAAAATTGCATCAAATCTATTTAGCATCTTTGTATTTCAGCAACTGACAAAAAATAATAGAGTAGCCACCGTATTGGAAAACACTCTAGATTTCAAGTAGAAATGCAGACAGTAATTAAGAGCAAATGCTACAAAGAGTACTTAAATGACCAAAAAAAATCTAGCAGCAGTAAAGAGGAACTAGAACTGTCAGTATTCTATCTAAGTGCAGTGAACACTGGAAAGAATAACAGTTTCCCTCTTTCGATTTCAGCCAAGGATTTTCTGAATTGATTTATGCTCTAAAATCAACAATGAACTGGCAGCAACCTAGTACTAACATAAGGTTTCAGATGAAGGCACATTAATTAACCTGCAACTGAGCCTGTTTTGAAAGAAGAAACAATCAAGCCGCACCAAGTTTACTTTCAAACTTCAGATTCAAAGATCAATGTAACTTACTAAAAGTTCATTCATGTCGCTAGATGCTCTAATCCTTGCCCTTTCTTCCAGAGATCGCCCTAGCAGCACGAAGCCAAGAAGCATGACCTGATTATTAAAAAACAAGATTCATCCATGAGAAATTTACAATTCAATGAAAACATTCTAAAGTTTCATTGGTTGCCCTTAGGTTACATTAAGCCACCGATACATATAATTTAGGAGAGGAATAATTATTAGATGAAAAATGATTAGAAATGTTACTCCACTAGGAATTACTAGAAGACTAAAGGTAAAAACAAGTCACCGGTTCCTCAAAGAACGATGCATCCCAATCAAGCCCAGGGTTCAAAAGTGAGACCTACAAGAACAAAGAATTTAAGAATAGTAACCAGGGCCTAGTGAATTTAACAAAATCATGCCATCCTGAAACTGATGAAACATTCTCACCGAACTGATGAGAAAAGCAGCAATGCATCCAAATCCCACGAGAGAATTCATATTAGGAGATCCTTTTTTGAATGCCCTTAAACCATCAAATAGCAAATCTGCAACATATTCATATTTAATTTAAATCAAAAGGGCCTAATTGAACTACCATTTGTTCACCATATTTTTCTAATCGCAACACCAAACAGAGTCAATCTGGATTTTAAACATAATACATATAAGCTAAATCAGATTAGTCAACTACATTATGAAAACGGTGATGGTAACTAACCTCTCCCCGGTCCAAGCAGAGCCCCTAATGCAAATCCACCTTTCAAATATGAGTTATGTACGAGCTCCAAAAAGGGCCCTAAAACAGCTCGCAACAAATCAAATTAAATTTCAAATTAATCACTTAACTAACAACATACTAAAAACATCATTCATTTGATTTAGAACAACGTAAATTTCATTTATACCCCTCGTCCCCAAACTTATCATAAAATCTCAATATTTTAATTTTACCATGAGCGATGTGAATCCCCAACGAATGCAAAATATGAGAAGCGTGAGATCCGCAGCACAAGGCCACCAAAGTCCAAGCAAAAGCCACGCGATTCCTACTTTTCAGAAGCAACTCATCTCTCTTCTTCGCCATCTCCTTCCACTTCTTCACTTTCTCCGCCACTCCGGCTCCCGACACTCTCCTCTTCGCCTCGAATCCGCACTCCGTCAGCCTTTTCCCCAAGCTCTCCGCAACGCAGTTCACAGCCTCTTCGCTTTGTTCCACACCAACCTCCGGTTTTAGTTTGACCGCAGCCGTCTCGGTCAACATGTTGACCGCCACAGAGTCGACTCGGTCGTCGGCCGAGATGACCGACTTGACTCGCGCCACGCAGCCGCCGCACATCATGCCGCTGACGTCGAGGAGGACCGTTGAGTCGACAAGTCGTTTCGGAAGCTCAAATGGTTCATTTTGAGGTTGAGTTCCGGTCTCGAGAGAGTTGGTTACTGCGGGAAATGTGCGCCGCCGACGTCGTTTTGGAAAATGAGAACGATAACCGAAGTCAACTCGGTCAAAGTGGAACTTTGTAGTTGTGTGACGATAAGTGAAGAGGCGGTTCGGGTGTGGCGATAGAGGGAGTCTGAACAAATCAGACGCCATTGAAGAGCGAGCGAGTGATTGGAGAAACTGGTGTTTAGGATGGAGATGATCGTTAAAACGGAAAAGAGGTCGTCGTTAAAATGTCAACGTGTTACAATTTTAAGTTGACACGTCAGATCACTATATCCTCCGTTAAAGCAAATAGGCGGGCCCACTAATTTGTGGCCAAAAGATGGCGGGGAGCACGTGCATGCTGCATTGCAATCAAGCACTACCAACTACCAAGTGGCTACTTTTAGGTGAGTTAATTCAAATATTAAAAACGTGCGTTTCATATGCGTGTAGTGTACGTTATCTTGTTGAAATCTCGGTCAAAGGAGTGGATAAATATTAAATTAACTTATACAAACTGCTTTTAGAATTGGTTTGGATTAGTTTTTTTAGAGATTATAATATAAAATATGATAAATTTTTTTTTTTTAAGTAATAGGGGTTAAAAAGTTTACAAAATCAACAATAATATTTATACACAATTCTTACACCCATCGTATATCCTAATCCAAAATGGTGATGTTTCCATAAAACACATCATGTGATTTCCTTTCTCTGTCTTCTTATGTCATTTACCCAAAATAAAAATGCTTTTTTTTAGTCCGAAGATCATCACTATGCATTTTATCAAATATTCAATTCTCTGAAAACCCTTTCAAGCAAACCACGACCTGCCACCCTCCACAGCCACAGCTTGTCGCCACCACCATTCATATGAGTAAATTTTTGGTGTAACAGTGGTATGGATGACGTGGTACCATCAACCAATTAAAAAATAACATGTTTAATTTTCTTCCTATTTTTTAGTTATTTTTTTACTTTTTAGCACGCGTGGCAAATGATGATTGACTTGTTTCATGGATGACATGGTACCACTGTTGCACCAAATATTTTCTCCATCCATAGCCACAGCCTATTGCATTTGTTGGAGTTTGTGCTTAAAGTATCAATTCAAATGATATGTTGTACATTATATTTTATTATTTATTAATAAAATAACTATATTTTCATACTTTGTTAATGACAATTATTGTGTCATTATCTCTTAGTGCATATTGGTTTAATATATACATATATATTGTTGACGAGTGATTTTCATCCCAAGGGCAGTGTCGGAACAACTCTCCCGAGACAATCCTCCTTCAACATTGAATTTGTTTGGTTATAAGAGACCAAAAGCAAATGTAGCAAAAGGCAAAAAAGAACACAAAATCGACAAAGAGAGTTTAACAAGGTTCAGCGGAGCAAGTCCAACCTACATCCACGGGCACAAAGTGGGGGTTGTTTTTTTATTACTAAGTCGAGCTCGACCGACCTGTTTCTGGAAGGTCTAAGAAGAAACTGAGCCGTTTGCTTTCTTTGTGTTTTTCTTACAAATAACGTTCAAATGAAAAGTTTTCAAACCCTTACAAATGAGTTCAACTTCCCATTATATACTAACGAATACAAGACACTGTTCCCATATCTTTATGACGTCAGCGCTGTAGGTTTCTGACGATTTGACAAGCTCTCTGCCCCAACTGCCTCGCCGAAAGCAAAACCTACATTCTGATTTCCTGTCACATCATGCCGTAAAGTACACTGCCATACTTTATCATTAATGGTGACAGCCTGTAAAGGTCTCTTGTACGAAAGTATGTGTTTAGGGAGAAAAGTCCAAATAGTCCTGATCACAGGCCGGGCTTCAAGAGGTCGGTCGTTTGATCTGTCGATCTATTAGGGATACTACCGACCTGACCTGGAATGTGTGAGCCATCCATCATGATTCAGGAGGTGAAACATAACTGAACCGAGCTTCCGGTCTATTGTGGTCGGTCTCGGCTCCGATGATGTCGGCTTTTGAAGTTCGCATCATGTTATATCCTCGGGTCGGCCAGATCCGGGAAACTATGTTCGAACTCTCTTCCTGGTTTAGGCACAACCCAAACCCTCTGAATATCCAATCCTTCAAAAAAAGAAAATCTTATCTCTGCCCTTGCCGAACTATTCAAATACATCATCATAAAATACACCATCAACATCTGCCCCCTAGTTCTCGGTTTCAACGAGTTGATATCAGGAACTACAAATTTGTTGGTCCGCTCCAGGATTCAGAGAAAACTTCATAGGCTACCAATAAGGTCGCCTCTTGTCATGTTGCCATCCTCGTGTATTCCATCACTGAGTAATCTTGACGCCTATTAATGGGGGAGACGCTCTGACCCCGATCTGATGAAACACTTGGCTCTGGGGGAATGTTACCTCCCCAAACCAACAAAGATCCGGCCACGGGGGAATGCTTCGTCCCCATGCCGATCATATGTACTCGGTGGGACGTAACCCGACCCCGAGCTGAAGAAACACTATAGCCTCAGCGGAACTAATCCAGCCCCGAGCTGGTGGAACAGAATAGCATCGGCGGAACTAATCTAGCCCCAGCCCCGAGCTGGTGGAACATAATAGTCTTGGCGGAACTAATCCAGCCTCGAGCTGGTGGAACAGAATAGCCTCGGCAGAACTAATCCAGCCCCGACCTGGTGGAACAAATGAGACTTAATCATGAGGGAAGAATTTTCAACCTCTGAGGTTCCGCGGATCCTGGTGCATGCGTCCTCTTGCCGGGCATCAGCAAAAACAAAAATGGAAACGAGACAAGGTTAGCACAATGGAGGTGACTTAGCACATACTCCACACAGACCCAAAAAAGATATCAACTCGGGTGCCCCGAGGCAGCGTCCTGCCTGGTGCCTCCCAAAACACAATTCTGAATCTTATAATTCAGCGTCCCGGCTAGCCGGGCTACTGATCGATAAGCGGCCGAGCCATGAGGGCAGAAACATCCTCATGCTGGGCGGCTTTGGAGTCTGCAAGCACTATGAGGGCAGAAACCTCCCCATGTCATACTTCTCCTGATCCGAGGCGGTTAGGCAGATACCCTACGGGGAAAGAAGACTCCTCGTGTGCGCCATCCCTGGGTGTTTCTCAACGGGACTCACCAACCGACTCGCAGGGGAAGAAACCTCTATGGGTCCGGTTTACCCGAGACTACAATGGTCATGGAGGCCATTCGGCCGTCCCCATGCCATGTGCTCTGATGGTTCTCAACGAGATTAAGCCTCATTGAGTCTGGTTTACCCGAGCTACTCCTAAAAAATGCGAGTCATGGGGTAGTAACGCTCCAGCCTCGGAGGTTTGATAATAACACCCGGGATTGGCGTGTCGCGAGGGGTTCGCGCTTTTCCCACATATACCTCATCCCTTGATGCGTTCTGGATCCTCAAAGGTGAAAGAAGTCAAGTCGGAACACTTCCACCCGGGGGTTTGATAATGACACACGGGATTGGCATGCCACGAGCTTGGTGTCCTTCCCGTCTACCGATCACCTCTTCGCATCGAACACATCCCAAAAATATTGAACATGGCTTTCGCATTCGATTAATAAACAAGTAAGTGGATAAGTTTCTTAATTGAAAATAGAAAATCATATTCATATTCATGGGACCTACTGCCCTTCTTACAACTTTTTGTGGGTCATTTCAAGAGAGGCTCTACAATGATTTCCCAGTTCGGGTCAGGTCATCCCATGACTTCAAGGTTTAAAGAAAAATGTCTATTGGAAGTAGTTCATCAACATCTCAGCATTCCAGGGCTTCTTGAGCCGGGTACCGTCCAATTGCTCCAAAAGATAGGTACCCGACCTTACTATCTCCACCACTCTGTACGGCCCTTCCCATTTGGCACCCAATGAGCCTTCTTCGGGTCTTCGGGTATTCAACGTAACCCTCCTTAAAACCAAATCCCCAAAAAGGAAGGACTTGATCTAAACCTTCATATTGTAGAAGCGGGCCATTCTCTGCTGATAGACGGCTGCTTTTACAGCTGATTTCTATTATTTTTCTTGATTAAATCGAGGTGGTTTTTGACAAGCTCTTCATTCTGTTCGGTCTCAAAATGTTGAACCTTATACGTGGCTATCCCGATTTCGGCTGGAATAACTACTTCACATCCATAGGCTAAAGAGAATGAGGTTTCCCTTGTAGAGTCCTTGAAGGTCGTCTGATACGCCCATAACACTTCTGGCATTTCTTCGACCCATAGACCTTTACAAGATCCGAGCCTAACCTTCAGGTTTGCCTTGATCATTTTGTTGGTAGCCTCGACCTGTCCGTTAGACTTGGGGTGGGCAGGTGAAGCGAACCTCAATGCAATTTGGAGGTCTTCACAGAGCTTCCTGAAACCTCTGTTGTCGAACTGCTTTCCATTATTAGTAATGATGGCCCGAGGGATCCCGAACCGGCAAATGATATTATTCTTTACAAAGTTTGTCGCCTTCTTCTCCGTGATTGCAGATAATGGTTCGGCTTCTACCCACTGGGTGAAATAGTCAATGGCAACGATGGCGTACTTGGCTTGTCCTCGCCCAGATGGCATTGGCCCGATGATGTCCAGCCCCCACTGGGCGAATGACCAGGGGCTGTCCAGAGTGGTCAATTGCTCTGTAGGTTGACGATGAATATTTGCATTCTTATGGCATCCCTCACACTTCCAAGCTACCTTCATTTCGTCTTGGTGCATGGTCGGCCAGTAGAATCCCTACCTCAACGCCTTATATGCAATTGACTGCCCCCGACGTGACTCCCACAAATCCCCCAATGAATCTCCCTGAGCACATAATCTGCTTCCTCAGTCACAAGATGACCGGCGTAAACACACACGTATAACGCAAGCGCACGTATCGTTCAAGTAGTATAAAAATATCGATCCCACGAGGACTTAATATCTAATCTATTAATTTTATGAAGTCAAATGATTACTAGTATCTAACAGGTTGTTTGATTGATTTGAAATGGTGACGATTCTAAATTTAAAAACAAGTAAATAAAATTGTTCGAAAGTGGGTTTTAAGAAAATTCAATATTAAAAACTATCTAGGGTTGTGATTTCTTCCAATATCATTTTAAAGATGAAGTGGTTATTTTATGTTTGTGTAATAAATCGGTTTACTAACCTGGAACACTAAATTATGCAAAAGCCTCTGTCGATGGTCAGACGCAAATACCCAGTTTAACCCAATTGAACCATATGTCTATGTCAACCAAATTATCTGGATTCATTAAGTTTAAGTTTTAATTATGACTACCCCCCCCCCGACAGGTATATGTCTATCCTGTAAGGAAATCTATTAAAGGGTTATCTATCCTCAAGGAAGATCGTGGGCTATTAAGTCTAAGGCTGAAACCTAAAATCCCTATGTCTAGTTCATTTTAGATTTACCACATCAATCTTATTGGTGATCAGACAACAAAAAGCATTAAGCTTAAGACTTAATAAGTAAACATTTAAATTACCTAAACTATAATTTAACCCTTTATAAACCGGTGATATTGGATTTCATCACAACCCCAGATAATTGGCTTAGTTACGACACATATTTACGGGTAGTAAAAAAAACTTAAATAAAATAAAAGACATAAAGTAAAATACTGAAAATTAAATGCTGAAAAGTAAATGCTGAAAGTAAATGCTGAAATTAAATACTGAAAATTAAATGCTGAAAAGTAAATGCTGAAAGTAAATTGCTAAAAAGTAAATTACTGAAAAGTAAATTGCTGAAAAGTAAATAAAGTAAAATTACAATAAAAGAAAATGTTGAGGTAAAAGGATCCACTTTTATTACTTCTATTTTAGATATCTCCCTTAATATAATATATTAACTTTGCATGATAATTACCAACGAGCCATATAGGCGGTATTCAGATTAAGTCAAATTAATAATTAATTACCAACCGACCAATCAGGCGGTATCCAGTTTAGTCAGGTTAAAACCAATTTAAATAATTACCAACCGACCAATATGGCGGTATCCTCGTTAAGTCAGGTTTTAACTAGTTTATATATTATAATTAAGGGAGATTAATCTGAATATTAGTAATAAAAGTTTTACCTTTTACCCCAGCAAATGGGAGTTACCTCCTCATTACTGAAAAGTAAAAACTGAAAATTAAATAAAGAAAAATATTGTGCGTAAAAGTAAATTGCGGAAAGTAAAAACTGAAAAGTAAATAAAGAAAGTGCGAAAACGAAAATTAATTACTGAAAGCTGTAAATAAACAAACAAGTTACAATCTTCTTAGTATTCTTAAGGAATTCCTTAGAAGAAAGTATCAATTTTACAAATGAAATGGCTTGGTATTTATAGGCAAAATTTTGCCTCCATCAAATCATCCACCAAATCAATTATTAATTGCTCCACTAATTGCTCCACTAATTGCTCCACCAAATTCATTATTAATTGCTCAACTAATCCCTTATCATGTTTGGTGATGATTTGATAATTATTATTATTATTTTTTTTATTAATTTATTTTTTTTGCTTTGAAAATGATTGAAAGTGACTTTAATAATTACACACTACACACTTCTGGATGGTTCATCAATTTCGGGCATGAAATCTTCAGAATTCGAAATTATTTTGTCTTTCAAAGTTGTAGATCTTTGAGTCTTCTTTAATCTGGAACATCTAAAACGTTATGCCCAAAATATGATAGATGCGCAAAACTGGAATTTCCAAAACTGCACTTCGTCAAAACGCCCTTTCAAGTTTCCAATCTCCAAAATTAAAATATCAAGTCCAATAATTGCCCTTATTTGACCCATATTCATCCTAAATGATTTCATTGAGACCCGATATTATTTTATCTGCAAAATAAACTAAAACACATCAAAACGTTCATCAAACCCGAGAAACTAAACAAAATATTAAGTTAAAGGGGCGGTAAATATTGATATATTTTCCGCTCATCACAAGACATCTCAAAAGTGGTACAGTGTCCCCCATCCGGTACATGACTCCTTCAATCAAAGAGAATTTGGAGCTTCGGTACTTCAGCTTCCTTGCCTCTTTTTTGTCTTCTGGCATTTCTCCAGTCTCCAAGTACCTCCTAATCGGATCCATCCAAGAGGTCTCCCCTCATACTTCCACTTCCATCACCTCTGGCTTCCCAACACTCTTTTCCTGCAAACTAATCAAAGGGATAGTTCCGGACTTCTCCGATTTCATGGAAGATGCCAGCCGAGCCAGTGTGTCAGCCTGATGGTTACTTTCCCGACCAATCTGCTCGAACTACACGCTACCCATTTTCCCAGTCAACTTCTTCACCTTGGCCATGTAAGCCATCATGTTAGGACTAGGGGCAGTGTCAGAATAACTCTCCCAAGATAATCCTCCTTCAACCTTGAATTTGTTTGGTTATGGGAGACCAAAAGTAAATGTAGTAAAAAGGCAAACAAGAACACAAAATCGTCAAAGAGAGTTTAACGTGGTTCGGCGGAGCAAATCCAGCCTACATCCACGGGCACAAAGTGGGGGGTTGTTTTTTTATTACTAAGTCGAGCTCGACCGACCTGTTTCTGGAAGGTCTAAGAAGAAATCGAGCTGATTGCTTTCTTTGTGTTTTTCTTACAAATAACGTTCAA
Source organism: Zanthoxylum bungeanum (assembly GCA_019454045.1). Taxonomy (NCBI): domain Eukaryota; kingdom Viridiplantae; phylum Streptophyta; class Magnoliopsida; order Sapindales; family Rutaceae; genus Zanthoxylum; species Zanthoxylum bungeanum. The sequence continues at coordinate 312,117 of SKCR01043586.1, forward strand.
ATGAAAAGTTTTCTAACCCTTACAAATGAGTTCAACTTCCCCTTATATACTAACGAATACAAGACATTGTTCCCATATCTTTATGACGTCAGCGCTGTAGGTTTCCGGCGATTTGACAAGCTCTCTGCCCCAACTGCCTCGCCGAAAGCAAAACTGACCTTCTGATTTCCTGTCACATCACGCCATAAAGTACACTACCATACTTTTATCCTTAATGGTGACAACCTGTAAAGGTCTCTTGTATGAAAGTATGTGTTTAGGGAGAAAAGTCCAAATAGTCCTGATCGCAGGTCGGGCTTCAAGAGGTCGGTCGTTTGATCTGCCGATCTATAAGGGATACTACCGACCTGACCCGGAATATCCGAGCCGTCCATCATGATTCAGGAGGTGAAACATAACTGAACCGAGCTTCCGGTCTATTGTGGTCGGTCTCGGCTCCGATACTGTCGGCTTCTGAAGTTTGCATCATGTTATATCCTCGGGTCGGCCAGATCTGGGAAACTATGTCAGGACTTTCTTCCTGGTTGAGGCACAACCCAAACTCTCTGAATATCCAATCCTTCAAAAAAAGAAAATCTTATATCTGCCCTTGCCGAACTGTTCAAATACTTCGTCATAAAATACACCATTAACATATATTTATATGCTAAGAATGATACCGACCTTAAAATAGTCACGTAATAATATTGGACACTGAGTGGTCTATCATTGGGATAATATTACTTTTATAAACTATTCTTACAGTATATATTCATAGTCGTTGGTTTTGGAATACGGTTGGATTCCTATAACCTAGAAGACTAGCACTTGTCGTATATTAGAATTGGAGTTCCAATGATCTTACTCAATAGACCATGAGCAATGGAAGCTCATATAGATATGTGGGTATTTATTGAATGAATATTGAATGACTCACGGGTGATTCCTAATAGTTGGAAGTACACACCACCATCAATAGGAATCTCCTCGAGTCGAGTAGAATATATGATCTTTTGACTATAAGATAACATAGATTTTTTGTGTGATCTCCATATTTTGATGTCATGTATGTAGATACATTTCATGGTCTGATTGCTAGATGTTTGTTGGCTGTGGACTGATGCACTCATTAATCAAATATATATCAAGTTAGGATTCATCGACCCGTATGTGTACCATAATGAGTTAAGGTATCCATGTTAGCGAGTCACGATTCTTAAGACTTTGGCCAAAAAAATCATGGACATGTTGACAATATGAGATGTGTGCCTTGGAAACTTGACGATAGAATCTATGTTTCCTAAGAACAACTCGGATAACCTATAACGAAATGATTTTTAAACATATATGATGACATTGACTTGTATAGTTCAGAAAGGTTGTTTGTGTTCTTCGTAATTTCAGAGGTGGCCGAATTGCGTACATATGAGCTAGGCTTATATGACGAATGTGTCTGGACTTATAGAGTCTCACAATATGAAGTGTACTCGTTGAGCACTTGGGTAGCCAATTATGTATGATAATAAATAATATTTGATATTATAATTATCAATCAAAGTAATTAGGTGTTATTGTAATTTCATAAATATCTCCACAATTGAAGTATTTTTTGGTAATTAAAAAATATGCATTAATAGATGTATTTGGCTTGATTTAATTGTAATTTTATTAATTAAGTTTTAACCAAAAGAAAGCAAGTGTGAAAGAAGCTTTGGAAGTTCTTTACATTTTTCTTACTTAAAAGATTTAATTTTTCATCCAAGCTTGCTAGGTACGTTTTGATGTTCTCTGATAAGCTACGTTTTATTAATGATTTGAGATCATTAATGAAACATATTATGATGTGTTATGTATTTGATGCATAATAACATAGCTTAAAAGAATGAAACATGGTTAAGAGATTTGTGTTTAGTGACACGCTCAAAAAGTGGTTCTTTACTCCCAAATATAAGAGTGTCGAAGTAATAAAATAACCCGATAAGTCCGGGGTCGATCCACATGGAATAGATTTAGTAAAATAAAATAATAATTTGAATAAAAATAAAAAGACTTGATTTGTTTGAAGTGATTGGAAATTTTTTTAATTGGACTGCAATAATAAAATAAAATACAGGGGGTTAGAGGATCCACTTTTAATAATTCAAATTTAGAAATCTCACTTTTATAATATATAAATTGTCATTATTACCCAATTAATTTATTTCAGGAAATAATTATGCCAAAACATATAAAATCAGTCATGAAGGCAGTGATAATTTTTGTCTATAACAAGTTCAGTTAGATACTCAATTATGCCAAATAAATAAAACCATTCATGTAGACGGTAATAAAGTTTATCAATAATTAATCTAGAATTAAATTAAATATTAATTATTATATTACAATTTATATATTATAATATAAGTGAGATTAATCTAAATTTTCATATTAAAAGCTTCTCCATTTACCACAGCAAAAAGAAATTAGATACTCATATTTTAATAAAAACACACATAATTTTATTACTGAAATAAAAGAAATTACAAGAAAGCTTTTAAAAAATAAAACACACAAGAGCTAAAACTTCATAAATTTTCAGAGAGAACTATGAAATCCGAGCTTAGGAAAATGAGGTGCAGAGCACCTCCTGATGCAATTGTAAATTCAATTTGCAATTGCATCTACCAAACATGCCATGTTTGGTGGGAGATGATGGTGAAAGATGATGGCAATCCACTGAAAGTGGATTGCCATCAAAATATTATTATTTTTTTATTTGACTTAATTAATTACATATAACACACTTTGGATTTTTATCAATTTCGGTCTTGAAAACTTCATAATTAGAAAATCTTGTCAGCAGTAAAGTTGTAGATCTTTGAGTCTTCTTTCATCTGAAACTGCAATCACTTCAATCCGATATCGGAGTAAAAAGTTATGGCCAAAATACGAACATTACACATGGTTGGAATTTCTGAAGTTTTACACTGTTAGAACGCCCTATTAAATTTCTGGCCTCCAAAATCCAAATATCAAGTCCATTTTTCTAGATATGCATCCAAAATATTATTTCATCTACATAAAAGATAAAAATCACAATAAAAATATATAAAACATAAATTTAATTATTATGCTAAATTAAGAGGATTAATGAAACTGCAAGTGTAAAATGATTGATTTTTCTTTTAATAAATGTGCACTTTTTAGTATTCATTACACCTCCAACCAACTTATTACAACTCCCTAGTAATTTAAACAAAAAATTTTAAAAAGGCAAATTATTATCCAAATTAATAATTGTTTTCTTTCTTTCTAAATGATCAAACAAATAAATTCTTTTGTACTTCTTACCCTTCTTCCATACACACATAAAATAAGGAATCAATCAATTTATTGTGCCCACAATATTCACAGGTCTTGTTGAAAAGAGCGTAATATTTTTGTCCTAAAATTACATTAGAGTTCACATTTTTTGGCAATGAAAGTTTATTTATAAATATAAAAATAGTTTTTTTTTTAAATAGTACATCTTCAATTCTTGTAACGAGCTTTGGGCCAGTGACTCCCAAACCAGTTGGTTTTAGGGAATTAAGTGTTAAGACACCCATACAGACTTAATTGCTCGGATCTCAGATATTAAAAAGAAAAAGTGTCTGTTTTCCTTAAACTTTCTCTTTAACCCATGTAATGAGTTTTGGGCCAATGACTCTCAGACCAGTTGGCCTTAGGGCACTAAGTGTTAAGACATCCATATCGACTTAATTGCTCGAGTTAGAGAGGCTACGAAATCAAATTTATTCACACACTTTTTTTAATTAAACTAACTCAAGCTCTACCATTTTACGCGAACAATCACTGCTTGCTGAGGTAAGATGTCCGGTTACTAAGTAAAAGCATGTTTATTTATTTATTTTTTTGAATAAAAACATAAATTCCATTGCCTTTAGGTGCTACCTCCAACAAATTAGAGAACTGAATATTACAAAATTTTCACTTACAACCAATGATCATATGTTACCGTGTATGTTGATAATACATGTCAAATGAGCATATGAAAATCAAAATTAATCAATATTATGGAGAATTCACAAATTTAAGTGATTCAAAAAGAAATGAACAAAAATAACTTGTTACGAATTATTTTGAGATACGTCTCAGGAGCGAAAACTCCTTACACAGCCACCTCCGAATAACAATTCCACTTAGTTAGTCAAAAATTTGTTGTTAGTTTGTGTGTATTTTTTTTTTTTGAAAACACAAAAGAAAATCAACATAAAATATTTTTTTTACACACAAAATAACAACAAAGCAAAAACAACATAAAAAAAAAAGTTTTTTTTTTAACGAAAAACACATCAATGAAACATAAAAACAAAAACTATCAACTATCCCCTCCCCTAACCAATTTGAGACATTATCCCCAATATCCGAAAAAGAAGAAGTAGAGTTTAGAAGACATCACCTGATTAGTGTGGAATTGACAATTGAATCTACGACTATTTAAAAGAAAAGAAAAAAAATTACAGATTAAGATTCAAGTCCACTCTACACTTCTTGCCATGATTGTTACCAGACCAGTTCAACTTGGAAAGAATGTGGTCGATTTTTGGTTCATAAGATAAAAATTGGTCAATTAAATCATCAACATTTCTTACAATTAGGAAGATATCTTTTACCGATTTTGACATAAACCCATTTCTTTTGACATCCTCAAGAAATACAAAAAGAAAATCGAAAAATCCATCAAAATTTGGTAGTCCAATGGGTTTTTGGTGAATGTTCAAGTTCGTTCATGACGCAACTGTGAATATTTCTTTCAACGTGCCCAGCCCACCTGGTAAAGCAATAAAAACATCAGTATGATTGATCATTTCAATAAGTCTTTCAGACATACCTGAGACAATGCATTCTTCTCCATTTGATTTTCCGATGAGGTTTTCCTCTATCAAAGGTTTTGGAATGATCCCCAAAACTTGACTGTCACATTCTTACATGGCCTTTGAAACACATCACATCACTCTAAGATTGCCACCGCCATATACTAAGTTTATGTTTCTTTCCGTCATAACTCTACCCAATTCTTTTGCAGCCTCAACAAATTCTGGTTTAGTTCCAGAGTTAGTTCTACAAAACACACAGATATTAGTGACTCGTCTTCTAGAAATTGTCTCCATTTTTGTTCTCTCTCTTCTCTGGATGGGTTGAAGTGAGGAATGACAAGCTGTATTTATGGATCCTAAAAAAAGGTGAGTAATAAAAGCACTAGTACCTGCAAAATGACAATTGTTAGATGAACATTAAAATAAATCGTGAAAGTCAAAAAGTTTAGATACTGTCGGCAAAAATTAAAGTAAAGGAAACCAAACAGTAAATTAAAGTAAATCACAAAAATAATTTAAATGAAAGGAAATCAAAGCAATAAATTGAAATAATATGTACTGGTAGTTGTGATTGTGGCTCACATCTTCCTCTAGTTTTATGTCCAGTAACTGATTGAACGCCCTCTATGGGTCGGGGATAGGCCTCTCATTCAATTTTCTTATAAATTGGCAAACAAATTATTTTTAAGTCAGATTCTCGAGATTGTATTGTTGTCTTTCTTTTTGAAATTGTGTATGAAAATTACGAACTACTCGATGAACATTTCCACTAAGATGCGTCTCAAGAGTCAGTGATATATCATCTAAAGACTCGTTACTCAAGCCATCTTTAATAAATTGAATTTTATCTTTGAGATTGTCAGACATCATTCCTAAATAACGACAACGAGTGTTGCACGTCCAACATGCATATTTATAACAAACACCTATCTGTTTAGCTTTTCATTTCTTAGCATAGGTGCTTTTCCCAAAACTAAGCATGTAAGAAATGAAAGAGTCAGATGACTCACCTGCCAAGCGAACCCTTGCTTCAATTACCCAACGAATATCACTAAGAATACCATAGATCATCAGAAGCCTCATTCTTTCTGTGCGTGCTTTGTAAATTTTCATCAGAGCATTTTGGGGAAGAGAAGGAAAATATTTGTGGAGTCTTACGAGAGTTTCTTCCATGCCTTAATTGTAGGGTATCAGTAATTTTAGGAAACTGAAATAACCGACTTAAAGTCACAGAGTACCGTTATCCTCTGTTTAACTGAGGTGTGAGATTTTGACAAAAGGGAAAAGAAATAAAGAAATGCTGCAAAACTCGAGAAAAAAATAGAAATTAGACAAATACAAAAGAAAATAAAAGAAAATATATCAATCACAGTACACTAGGTTTGAAAGGAAAAAAGATTCTTGAAAATTTGAACACTGCAAAAATGGTTTCAGATGTTGCCTATTTACTTTAAATACATCATCATTCCTAGGATTCTCAATGTCATGTTGGACAATTATGACCCATAGCTTCATTATTTGTACAGATCATGGTGTTGTTGTACAAATTAACTATGTGACAAAAGAGATTACACTCTTATCATTTGTGATTAGATCACCAAGATATATAAATGATAGGAGGTCCTAATGATTTGTTCCTAGATTGAGAATGATATGAGACAGTATCAGTCCACGAAGGATAAATCATTAAATATCCCTAGTCAGAGTATTATCGAGATTGGTCATCGATAAATACGTAAAATACTAGTATTACACTTGTGCGCGTTGTGAGGGCATAACGACATAGTTATCATATATTTGGGTATAGGATACTCATGCAAGTGTAATAGGAGGTTGTGTTTTACCGATGGTACGGGAAACAGCTTCGCTCTGGATAGACCCCCTCAGAATTCCATTGGTAGTATGACTATGTGTCTATGGAAGTCCGAAATCAGGGTAGGTGTATTTGGTCTTAACCTGAGACTTGCACCGCTAATACTTGCGACAATCAATATACTTTGGTTTTGGTCGTCCGGGGCTTTAATCGGTTTCTGTGTACGCCTCTTCTGGGTATATCGAGAATCGTAGTGTGTTGGGTGTGATGTCAATACGGAAGTGTCACTCCAGTCATATGGAGATGATGGTCACGTAGGATACTGTACTGGTTCTCTTATGTACTGCAGTCATCGAGATAAAATTACAAGGTCATGTTTATCCGATTATAGCGACTAGTTACCAGACATCCGACATGTGCTTCATACGGGGCAGACACAATTCCAGCCCCAGGCCTAGCACGTGATCATCCGATACTGGATCGACATATGCAATACTTCGTATACTACGCCTAATATAGATCATTATATTCCTGTAAGGATATTTCTGGAGAATTGGGTAGGCATGGCGCTTTGCTAGAAGTCAACATTGTCTTGTAAATCGGTACAAACGTAGTACTAGGTACTTACGTGTTCGGATAGTCCGACGACCGAATTTACTGCCAACATATCCGGGGATCTCATGGGTCGCTTCCCGAAGATTCACCGATGACGTATGACTCGCACTTTAATTAATCTGGGATTAATTAGAAAAGAGAGAAAATTAATATGGGATTAATTGCGGAGATATTTTATCTGGGATAAAATATCAATTAAAGAGAGATAACGATTAATTTGGAATTAATCGATAAAATAATATATTCGATATATTATACGGAATTGTATTTCGACGCGGAATTAAAATTAGATTTTAATTCGGGCGAACGAGTTAATTTAGAATTAATTCGTTAGCGACGTGAATAGTGATTTCGCTAGGCATAATCATTTAATTACGTCGCAACGAAAAATTCGTTAATTTGGAATTAGCAAACCCGAGCCCGGGAGTGATTGCGAGCGCATTCACATTTCGAATTTGAGTGCGGCACGCAAGTCACATCAAGCGTCAAATCGCTATTCGCATCAAGCGTCAAATCATTAGTCACTTTGAGTGATGTGACAACTTGTCACATTGATTGATTGAGTGATGTGACTTGATGGGAGTTGTTGGACAAGCTTTTGAAAGCTTGAAAGTCATTTATCATTTATTTATTAAATGGTATTTGACTTTTATTTTTTTGGTATTTGATATACAAAAACCACACAACTTCTATTCTCTCTCCTTAGCTCACGTTTTTGGAGCCAAGAATCTTCATCTCTCTCTCTCGGCCAAACATGCCATTTCTTCTTCTCTTCTTCACTGGTTTGACCGTGAAACAAAAAGGGAGGCAAGGGAAATTTATGGCAAATTTCTTATGTGCTAGCACACCATTGGAGACATACAAAGGTGATAGGGAACTCACTTCATGAGCTAGGAATCAACACAAGCTTGGAGCTTGCATGGAGGACCACCCATGGCCGAATTTGAGGACAAGAAGACTGCTCACTGCCGAGACAACAAGCAGCAAACCAGTTTGTTTGCCGAGCCTTAGAGGAGGGAGAAGTTGTTTTTGTTGTCACCGCATCGTCTCAACCGATCATTGTGAGTATTCCGCAACTTCTTGAATCTATTCACATGTTATTTTCATTGCTTGATTCGATCTTGGGAAGCTTAGACTAACCCAACATGTCAATGGCTCCATATGGGCAAACATGTTTCACAATAGATGGGCCATTCCATTTGGATTTCAATTTTCCAGGAAATAAATGAAGATGAGAATTATAAAGTAAAATGTTTTGACCAATTTCAAATATTTTTCAAGAAATTCGACAGTAATGAGAGGCCTTAGTTTTAGCTTTAAGAATTTTTACATTCTGGTATGAATCATTCTTTAACTCTTCAAGTTCATTTAATTGTAGTTTACGTTCATGACTGGCATTTTCAAGGTTTGAAATGAAAGCTTTAATAACTCAATATGTCTTATGCTCAAGTTTTACAAGAAAATGATAAGGTTTTAATAGCTCAATACATAGTTCAGGTGTAGGACACTTGAGTGATTGGCTATAGGCCAAGTGGGAGATTGTTGGACAATTATGACCCATAGCATCGCTATTTGTACATAACATGGTGTTGTTATACAAATTAACTATGTGATAAAGGAATTTGCTCTTTTATCATTTGTAATTAGATTACCGGGATATATAAATGATAAAAGTTCATATGATTAGAACCAGATTAATAAGATATGAAACAATATTAATCCACGTAAGGTTTAATCATTAAATATCCATAGTCATAGTATTATCGAGACTGGACATCGATAATGCGGAATATGTTAGTATTACACTTGTGCGTGTTATGGAAGCATAACGTCATAGTTCTCATATGTTTGGGTATTGGATACTCATGCAAGTGTAATAGAAGGTTCTGTTTACTGATGGTACAGAAACATCTTCGCTCTGGATAGACCCCTCGGAGTCCCATTGGTAGTATGACTATGTGTCTATGGGAATCCGAATCAGGGTAGGTGTATTTGGTCTTAACCTAAGACTTGCATCGCTAATACTTGCGACAATCGGTATACTTTGGTTTTGGTCGTCCGGGGCTTTAACAGGTTCTGTGTACGCCTCTTCTGGGTATACTGAGAATCGTAGTGTATTAGGTGTGATGTCAAGATGGAAGTATCACTTCAGTCATATGGAGATGATGATCACGCAGGAAACGGAACCGGTACTCTTGTATGCTGCAGCTATCGGGATAATATGACAAGGTCATCATTATCCGATTATATAGACTAGTTACCAGATATCCGATATATGCTTCGTACAGGGGCAGACACAATTCCAGCCCCAGGCCTAGCATGTGACATTCGATACTGGATCGTAATACGCAATACTACGTATACTACGCCTGATAAAGATTATGTATATTCCATGTTGAATATATTTCTGGAGAATTGGATAGACACGATGCTTTGCTAGAAGCCAACTTTGTCTTGTAAATCGGTAAGAACGTGGTACTAGGTACGCATGTATTTCGGATAGTCCGATGACCGTATTTACTGCCAACATATCCAGGGATCTCTTGGGTCGCCTCCTAAAGATTCACTGATGATGTTTGACTCGAACAACAATTAATCTGGGATTAATTATGAGAGAGAAAATTAATATTGGATTAATTACAGTAATAAATTAATTTGGGATTAATTAAAAGAGAAAGAATTAATCTGGGATTAATTGCGTCGAGAATTTATCTGGGATTAAATTCGTCGAGAAGAGAGAACGCAATTAATTTAGAATTAATCGGTAAAGTAAATTTAATAGTGAAATTAGATTTTACTATTTAATTTATTTAATTGGGCTAAAATAATATATTAGATATATTAATTGAAATTAGATTTCAAAGCGGAATTAAAATTGGATTTTAATTCGCGCGAAAGAATTACTTTAGAATTAATTCACAAGCGACTTTCGTAATAATTTTACTAGGCATTATTATTTAATTAAACTGGATTTAATTAAGTCGCAACGGCAAATTCGTTTAATTCGGAATTAAACGAACCCGGACCCGAGCGAAGTTGCGTGTTGGATTGTCCGACTTAAATTTGGAATTTAAAGTGGGACCCACCAACTTTCATCAATGTGTTTGACCATTGATGGAAGTTGTTATTTGGTTTAAAAGCTTGGATTGCTTGTATTTTACACAAACCAATTCCAACACTCCACTTGACTATTTAAACTTTGGTCAACTTTAAAAGTGGTAACTTGTTACTATTCACAACATTTCTCTTCTCCATTTTCCTCTCCATTGCCGTGACCATGAAGCTCTCTCCTAGGAATTTTGTTGCAAAATTCTTGTTTGCTAGCACATTAAAGAGTCAAAGGAAGGTGATAGGGAGACTAATCCGAGAGTTTGGAACTCGATCTCAAGCTCCGAAGCTTCCAACTCATCCAAAAGGAAGGAAAAGTTTTGAATTTTCTCTACCAATGAAGGTGAATTTTTCCGCAACTCTCTTTAATTCACACACATAAATCACTCTTAGAAGATCTTGGCATGTTCTAGGAACACTTACAATTGGTATCAGAGCCTCCTAAGTTTGATTTGGAATTCTAGGGTTTATAGACTTTAATTTGGGAATTTTGTGTTTGGAGCTTGATTTTCTTAAATTGATGATTTGTTTGATCTTGTATGATGTTTAATTGGATTTGTGCATTGTTGGATTTGTGAAATATTGATTAGATCAAAAATCCCCAAATCCTATAGCTTGGTCGAATGTATACCCTAGATAAGCTCATGGGAATTTTTGAAATTTGACATATTGGATGTGTTGTTGGCATGATAGAAATGTTGAATGTTGATTTAAATTGGATTGAAATCAAATTGAATGATTTTTGTATGCCTTTGCCGTGAGTTTGAAGCATGTTAAAGAATTGATTTTGCCCCAATTTTGTGTTGGACATGAAGTTGGGAATTCAGCATGATTAATTAGATTAAATTGATGTTTTGGAAACATTAGGTTAATTAATTAATTATGGTGATTGCACTTTAATTGAATTAATATGTAATTTGGAATGTTGTATTAATTTAATTTATTATATTTGGGCTTAATGGGCTTGGTTGGGCCAAGTTTTGTTTAGGATAATTGGTTGGATCCAATTGGGCCTAAAACCATTTCCATAAAGTACAAATATGATAATTGAGCCTTTAAAATTTTAATTTGGCCTAATGGGCCTAAATTGATTTTTGGCATCTTGGGTTTGACCCATAATTGCCAAAGCCCATGCCTTAAGAATTAATTGAAAGCTCATTGGACTTTAATTGAATAGTATTGGATACTAATTGGGCCTTTGAGACCCATAAAGATTGGATTTGGAATCCAAGTCTAAAAGCACTATTGAAAGTGTAATTTAATTTGGAATTAAATATTAATTAGTATTGGATACAATTTAAATTGGATTTAAAATTGTAGTTCGATATAATTCAAGAATACTTACTTTGAGTATTTATTCTTAAACGAGTTGGACTCGCGCAAATCAAATCGTTATTTGAACATTGAATGGTCACTAATCAAAGATTAATTAGTTGGATTAGATTGATTGATAACATGCTTTGTGTGAATACTTGGATGTATGTATGAATAATGTATATAATATATGGATATTAGATGGGTGAGGGCAATTTTGGAAATTGTTGTAATAAATTTAGAATTTATTAAATTGGACTTGCGTGTCCAGCCTATTACCTCTTTTCTGATTGTATTTCTCTTCTCACCCAATTCCCCTCAATGTTAATGAGGTTTCTTTAAAAGTATTATGTAATTGGGTAGAAGTATGAATAGTGCTAGCGGGAGAGAGGAAATAGAGAGATTTGTTCTAGGAACAAGTTTGTTGTATATCCATCCACATATCATTATTAATTTTATCGCGTCTTATTATGCTTTTAGAATGCATGCTTAAGGGTGTGTGATGAGACCTAATTAAAGATAATAAATTGGTTGCCAAATCGCGACAAAAACCCTCTACAAATATTAAGCGATTTCCTTCCATTGAGTGATTCTCTCTCAAGATCCAAGATTGGCATTGGTTTGTTGGCCAAAGTCAAGACCTTTGTCCATCGCGGATGTGTTTGAATCATGAAGGCTTTGTTCCATATCGTACGTCTTGGGCAAGTTGTGATTTGTTTGCCAAAGTCAAGGTCACTTCTTGTTCATCGGCCTCGATTACAAAGCTTTTCCACTGTCAATGGGTCACGCTTAACTGGTTTCATTAAGCTTGTTGAGCCAAAGCCAAGGCTTAGTTGATTCAGAGGAAAAAAGGTTAGGCAATATATTGAATATATTGGCATATATTGGATATATGTTTAGGACTTGGAAGTCCGCCTACTAGATCTAGGAATTGGATGAGATCCAATTGATCTTAGAGATCTACCTAGTTAAGTTTCATACAACTTGTTGGTCAAAGTCAAGGTTGTGTGTTATTTAACGGGATCATAGCCCAGTAGGAAACTAGGTTTCCCGAGTACTCCACAGAGGGTTAGAGGCTCGCCGAAAAATAGTGGGAGACAAGTATTAAATTTACAATTTCGTTTAGATACTTGCCAATACGCGCTCATTTCATTTTTCGTCATTAATAATTTATATATATATTAGTTGGACTAATATTCAATTGTTGTTTTAATTTAACAGTTGGACTGTATTCAAACTACTTCATTTTTAGTTGGTTATATAATTGGATTATAGTAATTAATACATTTGAGTGTAACCAATCAATAGTAGTTGATTATATAGTTAGACTATAGAAATCATTATATTTGATTGTACTCGAAATCGTTGATTGGATAGTTGGACTATTGGAATCAAGATAACCGAAAGATTAGCGTCAAAAGACAGAATCCTAGGTGAAAAATGTCTTTTACGGCTTCAATTTTCAAATTGGGAATAGAATCTCATGATAGTCCTGGGAGCCGAGAAGTTACTTTATTTGATAAAGTGATATCTCGGGCCTGAGCCCGAAGTTGACCAAATAGTGGAGCATGAGCTTTGGAAGACTCATGGTGATGATAACTTTAGTGCTCAATCCGTTATGCTTGCCGCAATGACTCCTTAATTTCTTCGTCAGAACTAAGGATTAGATCACTGTAGTATGATATTGAAATTGAAGGATATTCATAGATATATTCTTAGATCTTAGAAGTACTAATTGCTATAGAAAACTCTTGGAGAGTTAATGGCTATGCTCAATGAGACAGAGCCAGAGCTTACAAAAGGGCAAGAAGCGCAAGACACATCTTACTCCTACATCCCAGAAGGTATAGGCTTGGCCGAAGGCTTCTAGGGATGTGAAAAGGGGCAAAGGCAAAATCATCACAGTCTTCTAGGAAGACAAATGACATATCTCAAGATGTCTGCCTAAACTGTGGCAAACGGGGTCACTGGAAGCGTGACTGCCGTATGGACAAGGCAGACATGAAGGAAGTGAAGACGGGCAAGGCTCCGACTTCATGTATGTTTATTATAAACATGTCCACTGATGGTTTTAAAATTGGATTTTAGATACTGGATGTGGTACATAAATATATGTACTGATGTGCGGGATCTGCTGATTAGCAGGATACTGACTTCATGTGAGATGGACCTGCGAATCAGAAACGGGACGAGAGTCGCTGTTTTGGCTGTAGGAACCTAAGTTTTGGAACTGCCTTTTGGGCATGTACTTGAATTAGGAAACTGTTATAATGTACCTAGTTTGACTAGAAACGTTATCTCTATATCTAGTATAACCCGTTGCGGGTATACCTTTATATTTTAGAACACTAAGTGTTTTATTTATAAATATGATATTGAGATAAGCACATTAGATGTGAATAACATAATTTATATTTAGAATATAAATGAATCTCATACATATAACATGACAAACAAATAGATCAAACTGAATTAATCAGATAAGACTTATTTTTGGCATTATTATCTGGGACACATTAACAAGATTCGTATATCCATACTTTCGAAGAATGGATACTAGGACATATTTGATTCTAATTCAAATGATGTCTACATATCTAGTTTATTAGGCAAAGTGCCTAAAACACCTTTTACTTGGTAAAAGTGCAAGTGCCACCGATCTGTTAGCCCTCGTTTATAGTGATGTAAGTGGGCCGATGTCTAGCTAGGCTAGAGGTGGATATGAATACTTTGTAACCTTTACGGATGTGGCATCGCGTTACGGTTATGTGATCTTATGAAACACAAGTCAGAAACTTTTGAGTAATTCAAAGAGTTTCGTCACGAAGTAGAAAGACAGATCGACAAAAGTATTAAAACAACACGGTTGGATCATGGTGAAAATACTTAAGCAATAAGTTTCTCGATTACTTGAAAGAGTATGGTATTCTTTCACAGTGGACTCCTCCCAGAACACCTCAATCGAGTGATGTGTCCGAACGGAGAAACTGAACTTTGTTGGACATGGTAAGGTTAATGAAGAGTCACTCTGAGCTACCAATTTCCTTATGAGGATACGCATTGAACAGTGCAATACTTATTTTGAATAAGGTTCCATGTAAATTTTTTAGACATACTTCATATTAGATATGAACATGAAAGAAACCAGGTTTCTCATTCCTGAAGATTTGGGATGCTGGGCATATAATTGAATGTTTGGATGATACCAAACTAGAACCCAAATCGGATAAGTGCCTATTTGTAGGTTGTCCTAGGGAAACCAAAGTATAATACTTATACAACTCACAAGAGAACAATGTAATTGTTGCTCTCCATGCGGTTTTCCTAAGAGGAATTCCTATATGCAGTGGTAAGTGGGAGGAAAGTAAAACTCGATGAAAATCGGAGTAATACTGTTCCAGGCACCGAGTCCTCATGAAACACCAACAGTTCAGCAGAGATGAAACTGTATCAATAATCTTTGAATACACAAGAACCGCGTAGGTTGGAGAGAGTCAGAAAACAACCTGGGAGGTATGGGTTTCTGATCTCACCTCATGTAGATATCAATCTTATTGAGGAACACAAACCAGCTACGTATGAGGAAGTGATACAAGATATCGACTCCTTTTATTGCAAAGTGCCATGAAGTCCGAAATGGATTTCATGTATACAACCAAGTTAGGACATTGGTTGATGTACCAGAAGACATTGTGCCTATTGGTACTAAATGAGTCTTCAAGGAAGACATACATGGATGGCAACATACAAATGTACACAGCTAGGCTTGTACAGAAAGGGTATCGTCAACGACATAGTGTCGACTACGACAAAACTTTTTCACTTGTTGCCATGATTAAATCCATTTGGATGATGCTTGCTATTGCTGTATATTTCGTTTATGAATTATGAAAGAAGGATGCCAAAACCGCTTTCCTTAACAGAAACCTTTTGGAGGATGTTTATAAACATCCTGACGGTTTTGTCGTGCCAAAACATGCAAACAAAGTTTGCAAGTTAAATCGATCCATTTATGGATTGAAGCAAGCATAGAATTCTTGGAACCAACGTTTTGATGAGATCATAATGGTATATAGTTTCATTCAAAACGATGATGATTCTTGTGTATATAAGAAGGTTAGTGGGAGCGCACTGACAATGAATGTCCTATAAGTTGATGATGTATTGCTTCGTAGCAATAACATTCCAATAATATAATCGGTGAAAGCTTGGCTTTCATTAAATTCTCATGGACTACCTAGGAGAAGCAGGCTTTATTCTAGGAATAAAGATCTACTGGGATAGATCTAGAAAGCTGCTGACAACTCTCCCAGAGTTCGTACGTTTTTGAAATGTATGTGACCTGATGTCTCATATGCTTTGAGCATATGTAGACACTATAAGGCCAATCCATGTGATGGTCACTAGATTGATCTAAAGAACATCTTTGAGTATATTGGACGAACTAAGGATGCTTTCTTAATTTATGAGAAGGCTAACTTGAGGTTACTAGGTCCACCGCTGCAAGTTTCCAAACCGACAAAGACGACTTTAAGTCTCAATAAGGGTACATATTTAGTTTGAATAATGGTACAGTGAGCTGGAAATCTTCCAAGCAAGATATTGTTGCCGAATAAACAACAAGAGCGGAATATTGCTGCAGCTGAGGCAGCAATAGAAGCAAGAGCGGAGTAGTTCTGTTAGCAGCCGAGCTAGGTTACAACATAGGCTAAAGAATTACGGTCTCATCAATGATCCAAGTATGTACTTCGACGGTTTCATCTGATTTGTCAGATCATACATCGTGGCGATGTGATGATCGAATAAAACACATCAGACGATAACATTGCAAATCCGCTGACGAAAGCTGTTTCTCAGCAGAAGTTTGAGCCACCCGTACATAGTTCAGGTGTAGGACACTTGAGTGATTGGCTATAGGCCAAATGGGAGATTGTTGGACAATTATGACCCATAACATCGCTATTTGTACATAACATGGTGTTGTTATACAAATTAACTATGTGATAAAGGAAATTGCTCTTTTATCATTTGTAATTAGATTACCGGGATATAGAAATGATAAAAGTTCATATGATTATAACCAGATTAATAAGCTTTGAGACAATATTAATCCACGTAAGGTTTAATAATTAAATATCCCTAGTCGTAGTATTATCGAGACTGGACATCGATAATGCGGAATAGGCTTGTATTACACTTGTGAGTGTTATGGAAGCGTAACAACATATTTCTCTTATGTTTGGGTATTGGATACTCATGCAAGTGTAATAGGAGGTTCTGTTTACCGATGGTACGGAAACAGCTTCGCTCTGGATAGACCCCTCGGAATCCCATTGGTAGTATGACTATGTGTCTATGGGAATCCGAATCAGGGTAGGTGTATTTGGTCTTAACCTAAGACTTGCATCGCTAATACTTGCGACAATCGGTATACTTTGGTTTTGGTCGTCCGGGGCTTTAACAGGTTCTGTGTACGCCTCTTCTGGGTATACTGAGAATCGTAGTGTATTGGGTGTGATGTCAAGATGGAAGTATCACTTCAGTCATATGGAGATGATGATCACGCAGGAAACAGAACCGGTACTCTTATATGCTGCAGCTATCGAGATAATATGACAAGGTCATGATTATCCGATTATAGAGACTAGTTACCGGAGATCCGATATATGCTTCGTACGGGGGCAGACACAATTCCAGCCACAGGCCTAGCATGTGACATTCGATACTGGATCGTAATACGCAATAATACTTATACAACGTCTGATAAAGATTATGTATATTCCATGTTGAATATATTTCTGGAGAATTGGATATGCACGATGTTTTGCTAGAAGCCAACCATGTCTTGTAAATTGGTAAGAACGTGGTACTAGGTACGCATGTATTCGGATAGTCTGATGACCGTATTTACTGCCAACATATCCAGGGATCTCTTGGGTCGCCTCCCAAAGATTCACTGATGATGTTTGACTCGAACAACAATTAATCTGGGATTAATTATGAGAGAGAAAATTAAGCTGGGATTAATTACGGTAATAAATTAATTTGGGATTAATTAAAAGAGAAAGAATTAATCTGGGATTAATTGGGTCGATAATTTATCTGAGATTAAATTCGTCGAGAAGAGAGAACGCGATTAATTTAGAATTAATCGGTAAAGTAAATTTAATAGTGAAATTAGATTTTACTATTTAATTTATTTAATTGGGCTAAAATAATATATTAGATATATTAATTGAAATTAGATTTCAAAGCGGAATTAAAATTGGATTTTAATTCGCGCGAAAGAATTACTTTAGAATTAATTCACAAGCGACTTTTACTTTAGAATTACTTTAGAATTAATTCACAACGAAAATTCGTTTAATTCGGAATTAAACGAACCCGGACCCGAGCGAAGTTGCGTGTTGGATTGTCCGACTTAAATTTGGAATTTAAAGTAGGACCCACCAACTTACATCAATGTGTTTGACCATTGATGGAAGTTGTTATTTGGTTTAAAAGCTTGGATTGCTTGTATTTTACACAAACCAATTCCAACACTCCATTTGACTATTTACACTTTGGTCAACTTTAAAAGTGGTAACTTGTTACTATTCACAGCATATCTCTTCTCCATTTTCCTTTCCATTGCCGTGACCATGGAGCTCTCTCCTAGGAATTTTGTTGCAAAATTCTTGTTTGCTAGCACATTAAAGAGTCAAAGGAAGGTGATAGGGAGACTAATTCGAGAGTTTGGAACTCGATCTCAAGCTCCGAAGCTTCCAACACATCCAAAAGGAAGGAAAAGTTTTGAATTTTCTCTACCAAGCAAGGTGAGTTTTTCCGCAACTCTCTTTAATTCACACACACAAATCACTCTTAGAATATCTTGACATGTTCTAGGAACACTTTTAATTCCAAATTGACTTAAAATATTTTCTATTAAAAATTTAATCATAATTTTGTGATCATTGTTTCGACAAGGAATCGCCCCAATCCATTTTTAGACATAATCGAGTGTAACTAAAATATATAAAAATCGAAATGATGGTGGAAATGGACCCCCTGAAATCTATCCCCCAACAATCAAAGATTTCGATGACAATGATGTGATTTAAAGGCATCATGTTTCTTTTTGAAATGGATCCATACTTTTGACAATTTTCACAAGTTTTGTAAAAAGCATGGGTATCTTTAAAAATTGTGGGCCAATAAAATCCACACTGTAAGATTTTTGCTGTGGTTTGTTTAGATGAGAAATGGCATCCAAATGCTTCTGAATGACAAAACTGAATAACACCACTTATCTCACTATCCGGTATGCATCGTCGAAAAATTTGATCAGAACAATACTTGAACATATATGGATCGTCCCAGTAGAATCTTTTGACTTATGTCAAAAATTTCATTTTATCTTGATGGCTCCAATCTGCAGGTATTTTTCCTGTTGCAAGAAAATTGATAATATTAGCATACCAAGGTGTTGTGATATTTTATATCGTACCGCAAGTGTACGGTGTCAAGTTTTAGTATAAATGAGTTTAGAGTGTCGAACCCACGGAGATTGCGTTAACTCGCACTAAATACTACAATTGATAATCCTTACTTTATTTAGAAAAAATAAAGATTTAATTAAATAAATAAAATATGAATTAATTATATATGAGGAACTAATACGATAGAGATTCTAGAGTCTGATTTCACCTAGCTATCCCCTATGTATTTATCATGCCAATTAATCATTGTTCAGTTAATTAAATAAATAAAATATGAATTAATTATATATGAGGAACTAATACGATAGAGATTCTAGAGTCTGATTTCACCTAGCTATCCCCTATGTATTTATCATGCCAATTAATCATTGTTCAGTTAAATTGTTTATAAGTCAAGACTCCGAAATTATCCACTCCCTCTCTCGAGCATCAGTGAAAATATCATCAACTATATATTTGATATCTCTATAAAATCCAGTAGTATATTTCGATATCTCTATAATGTGGAATAAATATTCCTAATCATTTTTGGAATACGGTCGAATTCCTATAGCCTAGAAGACTAGCACATGTTGTATATTGAAATTGGAGTTTCAATGGTTTAACCCAATATGCCATAAGTAAGGGAAGCTCGCATAGACATGTGGGTATTCGTTGGAGTGAATATTCAATGACTCACATGTGATTCCCAATAGTTGGAAGTACACACCGCCGTCAATAGGAATCTCCTCAATTCGAGTAGCATATATGATCCTTTGACTTATATGGTAGCATTGATTTTGTGTGTGATCCTCCACACTTTGATGTCATATATGTCAGAGATATTTCATGGTCTGACCGCTAGATGTTCGTTGGGTGTGGACCGATGCACTCGTTAATCAATTATGTATCAAGATAAGATAGGTCGGCCCGTATGTGTACCATAAGGGGTTTATGTATCCATGTGAGTAAGTCACGATTCTTAAGACTTTGTTCAAATCCAATCACATAGGGTGGATCACATATATCAGAAATAATATTTCGATTAGTTGTTAAGAATCGTGGATATGTCGACATGAGATGTGCATCTCGGAAACTTGACGGTGTAATCTATGTTTCCTAAACACAACTCGGATAGTGTGGATGCTGGTTTTCGCCTGATGTCCACAATTGAGAATATGAATTTTAGGGGGCACTAGCGAACCTGCAAAACGAAGGTAGAGTGAGCGGGGAGTACTGCCCACAGGTGTGGTGGAAGCCATAGGCTCTCCGACGCCCAAGTCAGTAATGTGGATGCGTAGAAAATAGGAAGAATAAGGCTTGATGTTACCTCAATCTCCGTTTGTTTACTGTGAGGGCGATGTGTTGGTGTCTCCAGGGCGAAATACTAGAGAACTGAATAATGTAGAATGCTTTTCCAAGCCAAAACCTTTTCCTTTTATAAGCTCTTTGAGGTAGGCTCATTTACTATTTTGTCCGTTGGATGTCCCGAAATGGTAGATTAAATGGAGGAGTTATGTGTCTGTGTGTTTTTCCTGATCTGGTAACTGTCAAGTCTACATGTCACTTTGGTCAAGTTATTTATGGATTTTGGCTTACCGGATATCTCTGGGTCTACAACTAATTTGGGCTTTATTAAAGGGTTTTGGGTATTTGGCTTTATGGTTGGCCTGGTGGTGAAATGTCGATTTTACCATTGGGCCCAAATTTGGCCCCGTACAGTTTGTCCCCTACTCTCTAAGTCTAGAAGTCCTTGACTTAGAGAGTATTTTTGTGCATGTCGAACGAGATAGGACGTGGGGTACCTGCTAACTTGAACCTGACAAATGCTCAACGTTAATTCATATGACATTGTCGTACGGACTGAGGGAAGTGCATGTATTCAATTGACTCGACATGAGTCCTCGGGGGATGTTCCCGGTCGACTGAACCAGATAGAGGTTCAGGAGCTAAATTCACATGACATTATCGAATGGACTGAGGGAAGTCCAAGTCTTCAATTGACTCAATATGAGTCCTCGGGGGATGTCCCCGGTCGACTGAACCAGATGGAGGTTCAGGAGCTAATTCACACGACATTGTCGAATGAACTGAGGGAAGACCAAGTCCTCGATTGACTCGACATGAGTATTTGGGGGATGTCCCCTGTCGACTGAACCAGATGGAGGTTCAAGAGCTAAATTCACACGACATTGTTGAATGGACTGAGGGAAGTCCAAGTCTTCAATTGACTCGACATGAGTCCTCAGGGGATGTCCCCGGTCGACTGAACCAGATGGAGGTTCATGAGCTAATTCACACGACATTTTCGAGTGGACTGAGGGAAGTCCAAGTCCTCGACTGACTCGACATCAGTCCTTGGGGGATGTCCCTGGTCGACTGAACTAGATGGAGGTTCAAGAGTTAAATTCACACGGTATTGTCGAATGGACTAAGGGAAGTCCAAGTCTTCAATTGACTCGACATGAGTCCTCGGGGGATGTTCCCGGTCGATTGAACCAGATGGAGGTTCATGAGCTAAATTCACACAACATTGTCGAATGGACTGAGGGAAGTCCAAGTCTTTAATCGACTCGACATGAGTCTTCGGGGGATGTCCTCGGTCGACTGAACCAGATGGAGGTTCAGGAGCTAATTCACACGACATTGTCGAATGGACTGATGGAAGTCCATGTCTTCGATTGACTCGACATAGGTCATTGGGGGATGTCCCCGGTCGACTGAACTAGATGGAGGTTCATGAGCTAAATTCACATGACATTATCAAATAGACTGGGGGAAGTCCAAGTCTTTAATTGACTCGACATGTGTCTTCGGGGGATGTCCCCGGTCGACTGAACTAGATGGAGGTTCATGAGCTAATTCACACGACATTTTCGAATGGATTGAGGGAAGTACAAGTCTTCTATTGACTCGAAATGAGTCCTTGGGGGATGTCCCCGGTCGACTGAACCAGATGGAGTTTCAGAAGCTAAATTCACACGACATTGTCGAATGGACTGAGGGAAGTCCAAGTCTTTAATTGACTCATCATGATTCCTCCAATTTCACAAAGCCTTCATATGATGTCGTGTCGAACGGCATATACCTGGTAGGAAGTCAGGACTGAGGTAAAGTCGGATGGAAGCATCCCCTGTACTAAGCCTTCATACAGTGTCGTGTTGTGTCTTAGCGTGAGGGCTCTTGATTTCTTTCAGTCGACATCTTCGAAAGATTCCTCTGTGTCATGATGGGACTTGATGGCCTTTTAGGTTCTTCTCCACTCATATAATCCAACCCTAATGCAAGTTTTGAAGGGCTTGTGGCGAGAATTCGAGGCGCCAAGAAGGTTGATATAGAGGAGAGCTTTGAGAACTCATTTACCTCATTCACAAAATCTCACTTCAGCCATCAAGTAGAGAGAAGTCTCAAGCTATTTAAGGTATTCTTCAAAACCCATCACATGTTCTTCAATATCTTTAAACATTCATAGTGTAGATTCAAGATGTTCTTAGGCAAAATAGGCTATTTGATCTTTTGAATCATAGATTTATTATCGAAATTGTGTTTGGGGTTTCGATTAGAGTTTGATCTTTAGGGAATAGATTTATAAGGAATCTAATGTTTGTATGCTTGTCGTTTGGAAAATGTCGAGTGAAGAATCCTTAAGCAGTTTAGGGGCTGAGATTGATAGGTTTGTCAAATCAAGTTCTAGTGACTCGAAAGAGGAAGAAGTATATATAGATTGGTCGTATCAGGATCTAATCGAGACAGAGTTAATAACCGTAGCTGAGTTATCTCAAGAGGTTCCTACTGAAGCTATACCACTTAGGAGTTTACCAGCAATTTGAGAGTCGAGTGAAGCTCATAGTACTAGTGAACCAACAAACTTGTTAACTAAGAACCCTGCTAGTCTAGTGATTGAGAAGTCATTGAGGGAAATCAGGTGTAAATATAGATTTCTTAATTCTTTATAACTAAGGCTACCTCTGCCGAGTGAAAGAATTGATTAGAAAGTCCCAGGGTGGATTGGGTTCTACGAGCGACCTTTTGCTGATGGGTTGAGATTTCCAATACCGAGGTTAGTTTGGGAGGTACTAGATCATTTTCAGATCGCTCCTTCTCAGTTGATGCCTAATACTTGGAGGATCCTATTGTCGATTGAATGCATGGCCTTCGAATTATGAGTGTTCTTTGAAGTGAATGATGTGTTATCCACATACTACCTAAATGAACACCTGACTGAGAAGGGAAGGTACACCTTGTTTCTTCGGCAGAGGAAGAAACACTTAGTCACTGGACTACCAACGAATGATAGGGGAATTGGCAGTCTGATTATTTCTTTGTGAGGGGTGAGAATATATTCGGGTCGGCTAGAGCTGGTCGAATCCTGGAATATTAGAGTTTGTCGAGTGAGTATTATTATATCTTCATCATGCATTCTCTTTGAATACACTTAATAATAAACAGGTCGTTTGTCACAACAAGTCGAACCGTCTCCAACACTAAAGCAATCTTAGCTTTATCTCCCGAGGAGAGAGATTGGAGAGTCATCTTGGTAGAGAAACGATTGAAGGTGACTCTGTTATGGAAGGAGATTCATAATCACGAAGGTACCCTTTTGGCCCTTTGCAAACACATTTTGGCTGTGTTATACTGTAGTTGGTCGTGTTGAGAGACTTTTGGAGAACCAAAGTTTTTAAAGCCTTTAACTCCCGAAAAACTTTTATGCGCAGAAGATATAATGTCAGGGCTTTTCAAAGTATATTCTATTGACGAAATGAAGAGTCGAAGGAAAGCCAAGAAAACAAAGGGGAAGGATCTGGAAGTTGAAAAGGTTGAAGCCCCTAAACTCAAAGAAGTCGTTTCAGATGAGGCTGTAGTGGCGAAGGAAAAGTTGACTGAAATGATTACGGCTGGGAAGAAAAGGAAAGTCGTAGCTGAGGTGGAGGAAGATATATATAATGTCATTATAAGGATTCCTCATGGGTCGACTGCAATCTCAGATCCTTCCAGCATCAACACATTTGTGAAATGGCTTCTTCTTGAAGAGGATGAAAGTAGGCTAACAAAAGTAGGCCCAGTTGAAGCAATGAAGATAGCAACTGCCTTAAGCTATCAAGTACGTATACTTAAGATTTTTTATATTTCCTCAATTATTGGTCGAATGATTTCTAACTTGGAATTTTTCAGACATTGGAATGCAGCATGTACATGCAAAAATATGCCGAGTCGAGTCAAAGAATGATCAGGGAATTGGAGAAAACCTTGTCTGTTGTGAGGAAGGAAGCATCAGAATTGAAGTCCGGGTTGGACGCTTCTAAGAAGAAGGGGAATGGATTAGAGAAGGAGTTGAATGAGACCAAAGCTACGCTCAAAATGGAGAAAGAAATGTCCGAATCATCAATTGAAGCATACAAGCATGGCTTTGATAATGTAAAGAAGGAAAATGAGCAGCTACTTGAACAATTGGAGGGGATTGCCTTTGAATCCATGATGAAAGATAGAAGTGATTTGATGAAGGATTATCTTCCTGGGAAACATGTCGAATGGAAGTCAGAAAAATGGATTAGAGAGTACGAAAGATTTATGGTTAGGCTTTCTTTGTCTACTGAAGATGGTGAAGAAGAAAAAGTTGAAGAATTCGAGTCAAAGAAAGATGAGGTTAATGAGGTCGCAGTTCCCGAAGTTGAAATGGGAGTGACCGAAGGTCAGATGGAGGAAGAAAGGGATGTTGGATCGGCGGGAGTCGATCTGATGTTCGGGAAGAAGATTTTCATGCTAGTACTCTCGTGGCGGCTGAAGAACAACCAGGCAGTGCTCCAGAATTTTGAGAACATTGATAATCTAATGTACTTTTTTTTGTTTTTTTTTTGTTTGTTAATGTTTTGTATAAGACTACTGTTTGTCGAATGGAAAGTAAGTTCTCAATCTATGAATGCATTTTATTTCCACGTCGAATGAACTTTCACAAATAACAAATCATTTATTTCATACTCGAAAGACAACTAAGTATACACGTATGTATTACCAGTAGAATCGCTTAAGATGAATGGCGTTCCAACTGTTGCGGATGAGTGTTCGCTCCATGGTTTGTAGTTTGTAGGCTCATCTCCCAATGATTTTTGTGATGAGGTATGAACCTTCCCAGTTCGCTCCCAACTTACCATCTCCAACCTCCTTGGTGTTTTGGAAAACTTTGCGTAGAACCCAATCTCCTTCCTTGAAGGTTCTGCTCCTAACATTTTTGTAAAAGTATCTGGCCATCCTCTGATGATGGGCCGCTAGTCGAATGGAAGCTTGATCCATTGCTTCATCAATTATATCGAGACTATAATTCATAAGTTGTCGATTCGATTACTCGTTGAGCCATTGGTAGCGTGGGGATGAGATGATTTCTTCAGTTGGTATTAATGCTTCCCTACCAAACGCCAGAGAAAACAGGGTTTCTCCAATAGATGACCGTGTCGTTATTTTGTAAGACCACAATACTCCCGGGAGTTCATCTGCCCAAGCACCTTTAGCTTTCTCCAATCTATTCTTCAAAGTGTTCAGTATTGTTTTGTTTGACGATTTGCCTGGCCGTTGGCTTGCGGGAAACGTGGGGTTGAAAAGCTTAATTTTATGCCCCAATTTTTACAGAAATCCTGGAATGATGGCTGATGAATTGTGAACTATTATCAGTCACAATCTCTCTAGGAATCCCGAATCGACATATGATGTTATTCCAGATGAACATTTGTGCCTCTTTGTTGCGTATCCTGGCGAATGGTTCTGTTTCGATCCACTTCGAGAAGTAATCCGTAAGTATGAGCAAGTAGACTCGCTATCCTGGTGCAGTTGGAGGTTTCTCGACGATGTCCAAACTGCTAGCCAATTCAAGTATACTATCAGTATTGATCGTGGTTTATCTCATTGCATCGTCGATCCAAGAGTGGCCAATGCATCCGCTTGGGAATTCTTGCTTAGTGGGACTTGGGTTATTGTGAGTTCCTCAAACGTCGACTACATATCTTTTTCCTTTTGTAAGTAGGATGCCATCTGTGGATCGCGCGCATGATACGACCCTTGGAATTGATTAACAGTCAGTTGTGAATCAGATTTTACTTCTATCATTTTGGCTCCAAGCTCGTTGGCCAAGGTTAGTCCTGCAATCAATGCTTCATATTCCGCCTCATTGTTGGTGACTCTTAAACCGTACTTGATTGCTTGTTGTAGTATGTCGCCTTTCGGAGTAATGATCATTATCCCCAAGCCGCAACCTTTTTTGCTACTAGATCCGTCCACTACAAGTTTCCAGGGGATGGTCGAATGGATCGAATGGACTTTCGGTTTGGTTGCAACCAGTAGGCTGGGGCTGAAGTCGGCTACAAAATTCGCTAAGGCCTGAGACTTGATGGTAGTCCTGGGTAGGTATGTGATGTCGTGTTCCCCTAGCTCGATTGCTCATTTTTCCAATCTCCCAGACAACTCCGATTTATGGACTATGTTTCTCATAGGATACGTAGTGTATACCATGATTGGGTTTCCCTGAAAGTAGGGTCGAAGCTTCCTTGCAGCCGTTATCAAAGCTAGCACTAATTTCTCCATCATGGGGTAGCGTGATTCTCCACCCAGCAGTGCATTACATACGTAGTAGACTGGGAGTTGTACTCATTCCTTTTCTCTGATCAGGATTGCAGTGGCCGCTTTTTCCGAAACCCCCAGGTAGAGAAAAAGCCTATCACTGTCGACTGGTTTTGACAGCAAAGTTGGGGAGGTAAGATATCGTTTGAGTCCTTGTAAAGCTTCTTCATAGGCTGGGGTCCATTCGAAGTTATTTATTTTCTTTAGGGCTGAGAAGAACATAAAGCTTTTGTCCGTAGACTTAAAGATGAACCTATTAAGTGCTGCTATCCTCCCCACTAGTCGCACGACATCCTTTGGGCTGTAAGGTGAGGGGATTTCGAGGATTGACTTGATCTGATCTGGATTCGCCTCAATTCCACTTAGAATGACAACGTAATTAGGAATTTCTCGGAGGTGACACCAAATGCGCACTTAGTGGGGTTCAACTTCATCCCATATTTGTCCATTATGTTGAAGGCTTCTTCCAGGTGCCCTAGATGTTCCTCAAATTTTGAAGATTTTACCAGCATATCGTCTATGTATACTTCCATAGTCTTCCCAATTTGCTTTGAAAACATCTTGTTGACCAAACGTTGATACGTGGCTCTGACATTTTTGAGGCCGAATGACATAACCTTGTAACAATATATGCCTCGGTTGGTGACAAATACTGTCTTATATTGGTCGCCCGGATGCACGGGGATTTGATTGTAGCCAGAATATGCATCTATGAAACTTAACAATTCATGCCCAGCTGTAGCGTCGACCATCGAATCAATGTAAGGTAGAGGGAATGAATCTTTCGGACAAGCTTTGTTCAAATCTGTGAAGTCGATGCAGACTCGCCACTTCACATTCTTTTTTCTGACAACAACCACGTTGGTGAGCCAATCTGGAAACTGAACTTCCTTGATAGCTCCATTCCGCAACAATTTTTGAACTTCCTCATCGATGATTCGATTTCTCTCTGGGGCGAACTTCATTCTCTTCTGTCTAACTGGAGAGTAGTCTGGATCCATATGGAGTTTATGAGTAATCAACTCGGGGTCAATTCCCTTTGTGAGACCATGCCAAGATGTCGTGTCGCCTCTTCAAGAAGTCAATCAAGTCGGCTCGTAACTTGGGATCTAAGTTAGCTCCAATCTGAGCCTTATGATTGACCGGCGTAAACACAAACGTATAACGCAAGCGCACGTATCGTTCAAGTAGTATAAAAATATCGATCCCACGAGGACTTAATATCTAAACTATTAATTTTATGAGGTCAAATGATTACTAATATCTAACAAGTTGATTGATTAATTGAAATGGTGACGATTCTAATTTAAAAAAAACAAGTAAATAAAATTGTCGAAAATAGGTTTTAAGAAAATTCAATATTAAAAACTATCTAGGGTTGTGATTTCTTCCAATATCATTTTAAAGATGAAGTGGTTATCTTAAAGTTGGGTAAAATATTGATTTATTAACTTGGCACACTAAATTATGTGTAAGCCTCTGTCGATGGTCATACACAAATACCAGTTTAATCCAATTGAACCATATGTCTATGTCAACCAAATTATCTGGATTCATTAAGTTTAAGTTCCAATTATGGCTACCCCGCCCGACAGGTATATTCCTATCCTGTAAGAAAATCTATTAAAGGGTTATCTATCCTCAAGGAAGATCGTGGGCTATTGAGTCTAAGGCTGAAACCTAAAATCCCTATGTCTAGTTCATTTTAGATTTACCAGATCAATTTTATTAATGGCCAGTTAATGAAAAAGCATTAAGTTAAGGCTCAATAAATAAATCTTTATATTACCCAATCTATAATCTGACCCTTATAAAATGGTGATATTGGATTTCATCACAACCTCAGATAACTAATTTAGTTACAACACATAACTAGGGCTAGTAAAAACTTGAAAATAAAAGACATAAAGTAAAAATGCGGTAAAGTAATACTGAAAAGTAAATTACAATAAAATAAAATGCTAAGGTAAAAGGAATTACTTTTACTACTACTAATTTAGATATCTCCCATAAAATAATATATAAACTCGTGATAATATTACCAACCGACCAATCTGGCGGTATCCTGATTAAGTCAAATTAAGTCCAACCAGCCATTAAGGCGGTAATATTTGTCCATAAACCAGCCATAAAGGCGGAACCATAATTAAATTACCAACCGACCAATATGGCGGTATCCTTGATTAATCAGGTTTAAACCAGATTAAGATTAAATTACCAACCGACCATTATAACGGTATCCTTTTTAAGTCAATATTTTAAATAGTGAATATATTATTTTTAAGGGAGATTAATCTAAATAGCAATAGTAAAAGAATTACCTTTCACCCTAGCTGGGGAAGTTACCTCCTCATGGTGAATAGTAAAAACTGTAAAAAGTAAAGAAAGTAAATTACTATTATTACAAAAAGTAATTAAAATTATTACAAAACTAAAATCTAAAAATTAAAACGAAACTTAGAGAGAGAAGAACTCCCTATTTACATCAAAGAAATGGGAGAGAATGGTGCACTGAATTCTGAAATCTCGAGCTCAATTTATAGGCCTCGGTAGGTCCAGCGTCGCGACGCCAGGTCCTCAGCGTCGCTACGCCAGATTTGTCGACGTGGCACGCTCTGGTTCGCTTGTTTGAAGATTCTGGATAAGCTGATAAGGTGACACGTGGCAGAGTGGTTGGGCTTCAATTATTGTGACACGTGGCGGCTTCTGATTGGTCGCTGAGATTCTTATCTGTCACGTGTCAGATAAGGATTAGATACTCAATTATTGATGCTGACGTGGCGATGACATGGCGACGACGTGGGAAAGAGACTGTCGGCACCATAGAATTGCGACACATGTCACTTCCTAATTGGCTGATGATGATGTGGCACGACACGTGGCAATTTTGACTTGTTGACTTGCTGACGTAGCTGATGACATAGAGACACGTGGAACACGTGGCGATGATGACTGTCGGCACCGTAGGATGCTGACACGTGGCACGACGCATGTTAGCAGATTGGCTGTGATAGTGACACGTGGCACGGCGCATTTTAGCAAAGTCAAACTTTTCTCAGATTCTGATTTGTGGACCCGGTGCACGTTAGCACTGTTCGGCGCATTTTAGACGTCGCGACGCTGAAATCTTGGCGTCGCGACGCGCTTAAGACCAAAATATCCATGTTGACGCATTTTTGTCCGTTTTTTCCCCAAATTGCCTCCAATGCTTTCCAAACTTTATTTATCTGCAAAATAACACAAAATACATCAAAATATTCACAAAACTCGAGAAACTATACGAAATATTAGGTTAAATGAGTAGGTAATAGTGGTAGATTTACCTCTCATCACACCCCAAACCTAACATTTTGCTAGTCCTCGAGCAAAACAAAGAGTAAAATAACATAAATAAATTAACTAAGCCACTTTCGTAGGGATCACGGTTGCATTTAGCATATGCAACAAGCCTTTAAACCCCTAGGTTTCCCTAGTGGACGAGTTGTAGTCTCGTGAGGGTTTACATCAATGATACCCACAAACATTTTACAAAAGTAAAAAGTTAGTTAAAACTAATGCACACAAAAGCAAAAAGACAAGCGAAAAGAGAATAAAGAAGTTAGCGACTAATCAGGTGAAACTTCTACTCCAAGTTACTAATTGTTTTGTTTTATTCTAAATTACCGAATAAATAAATTCTCCGATTATATTTACCATTCTCCATATACACAGCCAACAAAATATTAATCAACTCATTTTTGCCCACAACAGTCATAAGTGCAGTTGATAAGAGAGTAATATTTTTGTCCTAAAGTTCTATCAGATTTCACACCTTTTTTATAGCAATGGAATAATTTTTCTCATTTTTCTGATTTTTTTCTTTGATTTTTTCTCTATTTTTTTTTATTTATATACAATATCTTCCGTCTATGTAGCGAGTGTTGGGTCGGTGACTCCCAAACCAGTTGGCTTTAGGGCACCAGATGTTAAGACACCCCTACAGACTTAATTACCCAGACTTCAGATATATATATTTTTGCAGCATCTTTGATCCATGTAACGAGCTTTGGGCCAGTGACTCCCAAACCAGTGGGCTTTAGGGCACTAGGTGTTAAAACACCCTTACAAACTTAATAACTCGGATCTTAGACGTTTTTTTTTTTTTTTACTCCATTGCTTTTTGAGATGTTTACCCAATTAAACTAGAGCACTGAATATTACAAACTTTTCAATTTTAGCTTATGTCCGTATATTACTATATATGTTGATAATATCTATCAATTGAGCATATGAAGATTCATTTTAGTCAGTTTAAGGAGAATTCACAAATTAAATAATTCAAAATAAAATAAACAAAAATTAACTTGTTTCGAAAATAGGCTTGAGATACGTATCAGGAGTGGAAACTCCTACTCAGCTCTCTCTTACCAATTCACCTTTTAGTCAAAAAAAACACAAATATTTTTGTAATTTTTGAAAAATTTTCAATTTTTTTGTATTTTTCGAAAAAATTTAGGACTAAAAATAAAAACAACATACAACTAAAAACAAGGTACTGATCAACTAATTCCCTCCCCCAAACCTAAATGAGACATTGTCCCCAATGTCTTAAACAGTAAAAGGAGAGTTACGAAGGTCGTACCTGGTTAGCTGAAATCTACAGGAAATTAAAGGTTAAGATCCAGATTAATCCGACGCCTCTTACCACGTTCGTCCTCGGACCAATTATCTTTGAAAAGATAAGGTCAACTTGTGGTTCATAGGCTATGAGTTGGTCTATTAGATCAGAAGCAGTTCTGGCAGGCAGTAAAGAGGAGTTCTTTCAAAGGTTTTGACACGAACCCATTTCTCCGAGCATCATCAAGAAACACACAAAGAAAATCATAAAATCCATCAACGTTGAACAATCCAAGCGGTTTCTGGTGTATGTTCAGGTTCACCCAAGATAATACTATAAATATTTCCTCCAATGTACCCAAGCCACCTGGCAAAGCGATAAAAGCATCAGCACAGTTAATCATTTCTACCAGTCGTTCAGACATACCTGGCACGATCAGTTCCTCTCCGTTTGATGATCCAATAAGATTTGCCTATCCCAAGGGTTTTGGAATGATTCCCAAAACGAATGACTGCCTCCTTCCTGTACAGCCTTTGAAACGATCCCCATAAGTCCAAGATTGCCTCCGCCATATATTAAGTGCATATTCCTTGCAGCTAAGACTCGACACAATTCCTGTGCTGCTTCTACGTATTGTGGTTTAGTACCAACACTACTACCCGCAAAACACACAGATGTTTTCAACTCGTCTTCTTGAAGTGGCTTCCATTTTTATGTATTTCTTTCTCAACTCTGGATGCCTTCAAAAGTGCAATGACGGGCTGAATTATAGTACCTGAAAAGGGTGAGTAAAAATAGCACAAGTATCTTCCAGAGGACGATTAGTAGCGAAATAATATCGTGATAGTCAAAAAGGTCTGGATCCTGTCGGAGAAAATATAACAAAACAAATTACAATTATTAGGAAAAGACAAAGAGATATAATATTTACAAGAAAAGTAGCGGCTTGATTGACGTCTATGCGTCAGGGACAAGCTTCCCATCCAATTTTCTTATAAATTGGCAACCATGGTCTTTTTGAGTCAGATTCCCGAGACTTAACAATTGTCTTTATTTTTGAAATTGTGTATGTAATTTGCGAAAGGCTATGTGAACATATCCACTGGGATGCGTCTCAAGAGTTGAAGATATATCATCTAAAGACTCCTTACTCAAGCCATCCCTAATGAATTTAATTTTGTCTTCGCGATTATCAGACACCATTCCTAAAGAACGACAACGAGTGTTGCAATTAAATCGTGCACATTTGAAACAAACACCTATTTGCTTAGCTCTACGTTTCTTTGCATAGGTGCTTCTTCCAAAACCAGGCAGATGTGAAATAAAAGAGTCAGAAGACTCACCTGCCAATCGGACCCGTGCTTCAATTACCCAACGAATATCATTAGGAACACCATGGATTGTCAGTATCCTCATCCGTTCCAAGCGAGCTTTGTAGACTTTCATCAGAGATTTTTGAGGAGAGGAAGGAAATTGCTTGCGAAGATTTGCGAGAGCTTTTCCATATTGAATGACTAATCCTGCAAAAATTAAACACACAAAAATAAAACACACAAATCACAATATTACACAAATTGCATGGGTTGCCTCCCTGCGCGCTAAGTTTAAAGTCGTCAGCTAGACGTGACTGCTCGATCGTTTATGCTGGATCTGAAAGTGTGACACTTTCTTTTTGTCGCTCAAATGATTCTCCCCAGTAGTGCTTGACACGCTGACTATTAACTTTGAATGTGTTGTGGTATTGGGATCCAGTAACTCAACAGCTCCATACGGTAAAACCTGAGTGATCACAAATGGTCTAGACCACCTAGATTTCAACTTTCCAGGGAAAAGTTTCAACCTTGAGTTGTACAATAACACCTGTTGCCTTGTTCCAACTGTCTGTGCACTATTTTTCGGTCATGCCATTTTTTGGTCTTTTCCTTGTACAATTTGGCGTTCTCATAAGCCTGTAGACGAAACTCCTACAATTCATTGAGTTGGTGAAGTCCTTTTCTCCTGCAGCTTGTGAATCAAGATTCAACTTCTTCAGTGCCCAGTACGCCTTGTGTTCAAGCTCAACTGGCAGATGGCATGCTTTCCCGAACACCAATCGATATGGGGACATACCAATGGGTGTCTTGTAAGCTGTTCGGTAGGCCCATATGCATCATCTATTTTTGTTGACCAGTCCCTCTTTGTTGATCCAACGGTTCTTTCTAGGATTCTCTTGATCTCCCTGTTTGAAACCTCAACCTGTCCATTTGACTGTGGATGGTAAGCAGTGTGGCAACCTTGTGGTAACTCCGTATTTGGATATGAGTGCATCGAAGTATTTGTTGCAGAAATGAGAGCCACCATCGCTGATGATTGCTCGAGGTGTTCCGAACCGAGTGAAAATGTTCTTTTTCAGGAATTTGATCACCACTTTTGAATCATTGGAAGGTAGTGCAATTGCTTCAACCCATTTGGAGACGTAGTCTACAGCAACCAGGATGTACAGGTTTCCAAATGATGGAACAAGGGTCCCATGAAATCAATACCCCATACATCAAATATCTCCACTTCCAGAATGTTTTGCAACGGTCCTTCGTTTCTCCTCGAAATATTCCCCGTTCTCTGGCACCTGTCACATTGAAAAGCAAAAAGATAAGCATCTTTAAAAAGTGTGGGCCAGAACAAACCTGGTTGAAGAACTTTTGCTGCAGTTTTGTTTCCGCTGAAGTGTCCACGTTTGGTGATGAATGACAGTGTTGCAGAACACTGTTGACCTCCTCCTGTGGAACACACCGTCTCAGTAGTTGATCAGCACACCGTTTGAACATGTACGGTTCATCCCGATATAGTGCTTGACTTCTTTGAAGAACTTCTTTCGTTGCTGAGTTGTCCATTCCACGGTCATTTTCCTGACACCATGTAGTTGACATAGTCAGCATACCAAGAGACTTCCTGTTGTTTCATGGCAAACAGCTGTTCATCTGTCCCTTTCCTGTCTCGAATCTCCACGTCGAATTCTTACAGAAGAAGTATCAAACGGATCAATCTGGGTTTGGCATCTTTCTTTATGATCAGATATTTGATTGCTGAATGATCTGTGTAGACCACCACTTTGGGACCCAACAAATAGGAGCGGAATTTGTCAAAAGCGTACACAACTGCTAGCAACTCCTTTTCAGTGGTTGTGTAGTTAAGTTGAGCTTCATTTAAAGTTCTACTGGAATAGTAAATGGTGTGGAAAATCTTTGATTTGCGTTGTCCCAAAACTGCACCTACAGCAAAATCACTAGCATCACACATTACCTCAAATGGAAGGGTCCAGTCTTGTGCTACTATGATGGGGGCAGAAATCAGCTTATATTTTAAGATCTCGAAAGCTTCCTGGCATTCTTTGGTGAAGTTGAAAGACACATCCTTTTCCAGAAGATTGCAAAGAGGTTTGGCAATCTTGGAAAAGTCTTTGATAAATCTCCTGTAAAATCCTGCATGTCCGAGAAACTCCGTATGCCTTTTACTGATGTTGGTGGTGGGTAGTTTCTCAATTGTATCGATCTTTACTTTGTCTACCTCGATTCCCTTTTGTGAGATCCGATTTCCAAGAACAATGCCTTCTTGCACCATGAAGTGGCATTTCTCCCAGTTGAGTACCAGGTTTGTATCTTCGCACCTTTGTAACACCTGTTCCAAATTTTGCAAACAATGGTCAAAAGAATCTCCAAACATAGAAAAATCATCCATAAAAACCTCCATACTCTGCTCCAGCATGTCTGAGAAGATGGCCATCATGCAACGCTGAAATGTGGCAGGGGCATTACATAATCCAAATGGCATCCTGCGGAAAGCAAAAGTACCATAGGGACAAGTAAATGTAGTTTTCTCCTGGTCTTCTGGTGCGATGTCAATCTGATTGTACCCTGAATATCGTCAGAAAGCAATAGAACTCATGTCCTGCCAGTCTGTCTAACATCTGGTCAATAAATGGTAATGGAAAATGGTCTTTTCTCGTGGATTTGTTCAGTTTTCGGTAATCCATGCATACTCTCCATCCAGTCACTGTTCTTGTTGGAATTAGCTCATTTTTTTCATTGGTGACCACAGTAATTCCTCCTTTCCTTGGCACACACTGCATAGGACTCACCCAACTGCTGTCTGAGATGGGGTAAATGATGCCAGCATCTAACCATTTGATGATTTCTTTCTTCACAACTTCCTTCATGATTGGATTGAGTCTCCGTTGATGCTCCACTGTGGGTTTGTACTCATCATTCATTAAGATTTTGTGCATGCAAAATGATGGACTAATGCCTCGAATGTCTGCTATAGTCCAGCCAATGGCTTTCTTGTGCTCTCGTAACACTCTCAGCAACTTTTCTTCCTGCTCCAATGTTAGTGAAGAAGAAATAATAACAGGTAATTCAGAAGAGTTTCCAAGAAATGCATACATGAGATGGCTCGGAAGTAACTTCAGCTCCAACTGTGGTGGTTCTTCAATCGAAGGCTTGATTCGATCTTTCTTTGGCAGTTCTAAACTTTCAACTGGTGGTGTTGCTTTGAATCGGAATGGTTTGTCAAGGTAGTTGATACATTCCAGGATTTCAGCATCTAGCTCACTGTCAGTCATGTTGGTGATGCAAGCTTCAAGTGTATCTGTGGGATTTGGCTCAGTATTTTGAACAATACTTTCAACAATATCAACTCTGAAGCATTCTTCTTCCTTTTCATCACTCGGGAATTTCATGGCTTTGAAAACATTAAAGGTTACTTCTTGGTCCTGTACTTTCATGGTCAGTTCTCTTTTTGCATATCAATCACAGTTTTACCTGTAGCCAAGAATGGTCTCCCAAGAATGATAGGTATTTCTTTGTCTTCTTCCATGTCAAGGATGATGAAATCTGCTGGGAGAATTAGTTTGTCTACTTTCACCAACACATCTTCAACAACACCTCTTGGAAATGCAAGTGTTCGGTCAGCAAGTTGCAATGAAACTGAGGTAGGCATTGCTTCTCCAATCTGCAGTTTCCTGTAAATAGAAAAAGGCATCAAGTTAACACTAGCCACCTAAATCAAATAAAGCCTTACCGATATAATGTTCTCCAATGGTGCATGGAACTGTGAAACTGCCAGGATCTTTCAACTTCGGGGGAAGTTTCCTCTGAATGATGGCACCACATTCTTCTGTTAATGCTACTGTTTCGTAATCTCCCAATCTTCGTTTTCTTGAAAGAATATCTTTCATGAATTTTACATAGCTGGGCATTTCTTCCAAGGCTTCTGCCAAATGGAATGTTGATGTGCAGCTTTTGAAAACCTCCAGGAATCGAGCAAACTGCTTGTCCAATTTGTTTTTCTGAAGACGCTGAGGAAAAGGTGGAGGTGGAATGATTCTTTCTGGTTCTTTTTCCTTTGCTTCTTTTTCCTTTGCTTCTTTTCTTCCATCTGTTTCTCATCTTCTTTTGGAACTTCTTCTTGGGACATCTGAATTCCAACATCTTTGTTGATTTCAGTACCACTTTTCAAAGTACTGGCTTGACATTGCTTATTCCCTCGGTTCCTTGGATTGGGTTCTGTGTTGCTGGGAAGATTTCCTGGTGGTCTGTAACTCTGAGCATTGGCCAGTTGTTCGATTTGATTCTCCAGTGCTTTGATGGAAGCTGATTGGCTCTGAAAGATAGCATCATACTTTTTTAACTGAGCCAGCACTTCTGCTAATCCTGGTTCATTTGCCTGTTCCTGGCCTTTGTTATGTTACTGAAATCCAGGTGGTGGATAGTTCCGCTGTTGGCCTGAATTGTTGCTCCATGAAAAATTAGGATGATTCCTCCACCCTGGGTTGTAGGTGTTGTAATATGGATTGTTCCCCTGCCTATTGAAATTGTTGACAAAATTCACCATTTCTTCAAGTTGGTTCGACTCTGGTGTTCCTCAATATGGTGAACTTGTGGATCCAGTGGTAAGGGTTTCCATGAATTTGCATATCTGATCTAGCTTGGTGTTGACTGCTGTATTGGCTCCACTTTCATAAATTCCTACAATTCTTTGGATCATGCTCCTTTCTGTTGGCCACAAGGAATTGTTGTTGGCCATTTCTTCGATTAGTTCCCAGGCTTGATCTTCTCATTTTGCCATTAAAGCTCCTCCAGCAGCAGCATCGATTGTGGTTCTCATTATTCCAGAAAGTCCATTATAGAATGTTTGGACTTGAAGCCATTTTGGAATCTCATGGTGAGGACATTTCCGGAGTAAATCTTTGTACCTTTCCTAAGCTTCGTAGAGAGTTTCTGAGTCTTGTTGCACAAAGGATGTGATGTCATTCCTCAGTTTTCCAGTTCTGGCTGGTGGAAAGTACTTTGCAAGAAATTTGGTGGCTAAAGTGTTCCATGTTGTGATAGAACCTGCTGGTAATGAATGTAGCCAAGCTTTAGCTCTGTCCTTCAAGGAATATGGGAAAACACACAGTCTCATTGCTTCTTCAGCTTCTCGGTTGTAATTGAAAGTACCGCAAACTTCCAGGAAGTTGCTGATGTGGGCATTAGGATCTTCAGTTGCATTCCCCCCAAACTGAACTGACTGCTGAATCATCTGAATGCAGGTTTTGATGTCTCCTGCATTTGCTGGTAAGGGAGGAAGTACAATACAAGAAATGAGTCTGTCAATCACCGGAATGGTTCTATCTCGAATGGGAATTGGTGGTGCAACCTCCAAAGGTTCAGGTTCCATGTTGACTAAAGCTTCTTGGCCTTCTCGCCTTTCCCTTCTCAACTGTCTGATGGTTCTTTCAATTTCCGGGTCAAGTGGTCGGAGTTCAAAGCTTCTGGTTCGTCTCATGAAGTTTCTGAGAACCTGAAACACAAAAACAATAAGTAAAAAGAAATTTAGATATAAGTAAAGGTATCTAACCCCTAAACTAATAGTAAAAGATAAATAAGTCCCCGGCAACGGCGCCAAAAACTTGACCGGTGTAAACATACACGTATAACGCAAGCGCACGTATTGTTCAAGTAGTATAAAAATATCGATCCCACGAGGACTTAATATCTAAACTATTAATTTTATGAGGTCAAATGATTACTAATATCTAACAATTGATTGATTAATTTGAAATGTGACGATTCTAATTTAAAAAAAACAAGTAAATAAAATTATCGAAAATAGGTTTTAAGAAAATTCAATATTAAAAACTATCTAGGGTTGTGATTTCTTCCAATATCATTTTAAAGATGAAGTGGTTATCTTAAAGTTGGGTAAAATATTGATTTATTAACTTGGAACACTAAATTATGTGTAAGCCTCTGTCGATGGTCAGACACAAATACCCAGTTTAACCCAATTGAACCATATGTCTATGTCAACCAAATTATCTGGATTCATTAAGTTTAAGTTCCAATTATGGCTACCCCGTCCCGACAGTATATTCCTATCTTGTAAGAAAATCTATTAAAGGGTTATCTATCCTCAAGGAAGATCGTGGGATATTGAGTCTAAGGCTGAAACCTAAAATCCCTATGTCTAGTTCATTTTAGATTTACCAGATCAATTTTATTAATGGCCAGTTAATGAAAAAGCATTAAGTTTAAGACTCAATAAATAAATCTTTATATTACCCAATTATCTATAATAATCCTTATAAAATGGTGATATTGGATTTCATCACAACCCAGATAACTAATTTAGTTACAACACATACTAGGGCTAGTAAAAACTTGAAAATAAAACATAAAGTAAAAATGCGGTAAAGTAAATACTGAAAAGTAAATTACAATAAAATAAAATGCTAAGGTAAAAGGAATTACTTTTACTACTACTAATTTAGATATCTCCCATAAAATAATATATAAACTCGTGATAATATTACCAACCGACCAATCTGGCGGTATCCTGATTAAGTCAAATTAAGTCCAACCAGCCATTAAGGCGGTAATATTTGTCCATAAACTAGCTAAAAGGCGGAACCAAAATTAAATTACCAACCGACCAATCTGGCGGTATCCTTGATTAGTCAGATTTAAACCAGATTAAGATTAAATTACCAACCGACCATTATAGTGGTATCCTTTTAAGTCAATATTTTAAATAGTGAATATATTATTTTTAAGGGAGATTAATCTAAATAGCAATAGTAAAAGAATTACCTTTCACCCTAGCTGGGGAAGTTACCTCCTCATGGTGAATAGTAAAAACTGTAAAAAGTAAAGAAAGTAAATTACTATTATTACAAAAAGTAATTAAAATTATTACAAAACTAAAAATTAAAAATTAAAACGAAACTTAGAGAGAGAAGAACTCCCTATTTACATCAAAGAAATGGGAGAGAATGGTGCACTGAATTCTGAAATCTCGAGCTCAATTTATAGGCCTCGGTAGGATCCAGCGTCGCGACGCCAGGTCCTCAACGTCGCTACGCCAGATTTGTCGACGTGGCACGCTCTGGTTCGCTGGTTTGAAGATTCTGGATAAGCTGATAAGGTGACACGTGGCAGAGTGGTTGGGCTTCAATTATTGTGACACGTGGCGGCTTCTGATTGGTCGCTGAGATTCTTATCTGCCACGTGTCAGATAAGGATTAGATACTCAATTATTGATGCTGACGTGGCGATGACGTGGCGGTGACGTGGCGACGACGTGGCGACACGTGGGAAAGAGACTGTCGGCACCATAGAATTGCGACACGTGTCACTTCCTGATTGGCTGATGATGATGTGACACGACACGTGGCAATTTTGACTTGTTGACTTGCTGACGTGGCTGATGACATGGAGACACGTGGAACACGTGGCGATGATGACTGTCGGCACCGTAGGATGGTGACACGTGGCACGGCGCATTTTAGCAAAGTCAAACTTTTCTCAGATTCTGATTTGTGGACCCGGCGCACGTTAGCACTGTTCGGCGCATTTTAGACGTCGCGACGCTGAAATCTTGGCGTCGCGATGCGCTTAAGACCAAAATATCCCTGTTGATGCATTTTTGTCCGTTTTTGCCCCAAATTGCCTCCAATGCTTTCCAAACTTTATTTATCTGCAAAATAACACAAAATACATCAAAATGTTCACAAAACTCGTGAAACTATACGAAATATTAGGTTAAATGAGTAGGTAATAGTGATAGATTTACCTCTCATCAATCATCCGCATGTTGAAGGTGGAATGGATCTCGTCAAGCTTTTCGAGATTTGGTAGTGTCGGCTCCGTATTATGAGACCCATTCTGTAATTGCTATATAGACTGTGTTTTCACCTTTAAAGTCGTTTGGTAGCAGCTTCGGGACGCGGCTCTGTCTCCTTTTATCTCTTGAATCCCCCACTTGGTATGGAACTTTTGAACTTGGTGATAAGTGGAAGATACTGCTCTCATCTCATGAATCCAAGGCCTACCTATAATAAGATTGTTGGCTGAAAGACAATCCAAAATCAAGAACGCAGTCATCTTGTTGATTCCAGCAGCGTAGACTGGGAGTGATATTTCTCCCATGGTGAATTTTTGTTCCCCACTAAATCCAATCAACACAGTCGTCCGTCTGTTTATATTTTCTAGCTCGGCTCCCATGTCTTCAAGGGCAGTGGCGAAAATGATGTTGGCTGCAGATCCCGTGTCGACGAAGACTCGTTTGATCATAAAATTTGCCACATGCAAGGAAATCACCAGAGCATCATGGTGTGGATTCATGTTGCATGAGTTGCCATCGTCTGGAAATTCCATAGTAAGGTTGGTAACCATCCCTTCGATTGACATCGTAGAGTGAGGAAGGTTGATCAAAGCAGCCCTAGAATGCCGTTTGGTCGCCGAATATGACACACCACTTACTTCTGATCCTCCTGAAATAAAATTTATTGTGTTTTTAATCGGTAGAGGTGGTATCAAGGCTTCTTATTGGCCATCTCTTTCATCTCTTCGAGCCAGCGTAGCTTTTCCTTTCTCCATGAGTAAGTCTCTCAGAAATCCTTTATTCAACAATTCCAGGACTTCCAACCTCAACGCCACACAGTCAGCTGTAGTATGGCCGTAATCTCGATGGAATTCACACCACTTTATGGTGTCCTTCTTTGTGGCACTTTCCCTGGAGCGTGGGGCTATTTTACCTTATTTTCCTATTAGGACCGAAAACAACTCCTCTGGGGAGATCGTAAAGTTGTAGTCTGGGAGCCTAGGTCTGCTCGCAAGCGTTATCTCTTGGGTTTTGTAATGTCGAGGTCGCCTTTCAAAATCTTTATGGAAAGGTCTATGCTCTCTTCTCTATTGGATCCTCATTTCTGAAGGATGATGAGAGATCATGTTGTGTCGTCTGGGAACACTATGCATCATGTCACTCTGTGAGTT
The DNA here is from genome assembly GCA_019454045.1 of Zanthoxylum bungeanum. Lineage (NCBI taxonomy): Eukaryota > Viridiplantae > Streptophyta > Magnoliopsida > Sapindales > Rutaceae > Zanthoxylum > Zanthoxylum bungeanum. Next base: position 353,753 of record SKCR01043586.1, read on the forward strand.
GGAGGTGTTCTCTCTTCTTTTGTTCCTCCTGTCCTCTTCCCACCTTATTTCAACTTGGGCCCGTGCCATGGCCTGGTCCATCGGTAGCATCAAAACTTGGTGAGTTTTTTTATAGATTCTGTTTTCGTAGAGCAGTCCATTTCGGAAAGCTTCCATTGCAGTAGGTTGGTGGAGATCTGGAATACTTATCCACTTTTTGTTAAAGCGTGACACGTAGCTTCGCAATGACTCTCATCTCCTCTATTGGATGGCATTGAGATCATCAGTAGTCTTCCCAAACTTACAAGAACTTGCAAAATATTGCATAAACTTGTCAGCTAGTAATTGGTATGACTCGATGGATCTATACGGTAGGTTGATGAACCAGGTAAGGGCTGGTCCTGCCAACGTTTCTCCAAATCCTCTGCACATTCTAGCTTCCCATTGGCTTGGTGCCAAGCCAGTTGACATCATCTTATATTTTAGTGTATAACATGGTCGTCTGGGTCCATGGATCCATCATACAGCTTCATATCGAGTGGGCTAAACTTTCGTGGCAGCTTGACAATTACGATTGTCTCCACAAATGGAGTATCTGAAATCGTTCATGCTCTGCTCTTTCTAATCGACAGCCTCACTCATGGTAGTCGGGACATAGCTGCTTCTTTAAACTCCATCATTTCCCTTCATATGGTGGATGTAACCTGCTGTGTTTGGTCGAGTGAGGAAGTAGGCGGATTCCTCGTGCCATAGTCACTTGGTGGGTTATCATCAGCCAGTCCATCAAATGCGGGTGGGACCGCTAGATTACTATATTGATCTGGTATGTCGTGATGCTGAGAAGTTGATGAGATATTTTCCAGCTGCTTCTGTAGATTCGCGTTGGAGTTTCGCATGGTCATGTTCTCATCTTCCAAAGCTTGTAACCGTTCTTGAAGAATGGATAATTATGTCGCCATAGGGTCTAGCATCTGCGCATTTCCAGAAGCCATTAACAATTATGTTGAAGGGATCGTAGACTGAGAGTATTCGTTTACTACAATTCACTAAGGCCCCACGGTGGGTGGTGTGTTGGTGTCTCGAGGATGAAATACTAGAGAACTGAATAATGTAGAAAGCTTTTCCAAGACAAAAACTTTTCCTTTTATAAGCTTTTTGAGGTAGGCTCATTTACTATTTTGTCCGTTGGATGTCCCGAAACGGTAGATTAAATGGAGGAGTTATGTGTCTGTGCGTTTTTCTTGATCTGGTAACTGTCAAGTCTACAAGTTATTTTGGTCAAGTTATTTGTAGATTTGGGCTTATTAGATATCTCTGGGTCCACAACCAATTTGGGCTTTATTAGAGGGTTTTGGGTTTTTGGCTTTATGGTTGGCCTGGCGATGAAATGTCAATTTTACCATTGGGCCCAAATTTGGCCCGTACAGATAGCCTACGAATGAGGGATTATTAAACACATGTGATGACCTCGACTTGTATAGTTCAGAAAGGTCATTCGTATTCTTCGTAAATTCGAAGGTGGCAGATTGTGTATATATAATCTAGGCTTATATAACGAACGTGTCTGAACTTAGAGAGTCCCACAATATTAAGTGTACTCATTGAACACTTGGGTAGCCGATAATGTTTGATAATAAATCATATTTATTGGGGCGGTTGTGGGACCCTTAGGGTCGGATCGGTGCACCACACAGCAAAAGTGGGTCTAACCCATTGATATCAAGAATGATTGTATTTTTAAATAATTTAATGAAATATTATATTCCATTACGAGTGTATAGGAAAAAATTGGGGCTGATTCGGATTCAGGAAACTCAGAAACATATGAAAATATATTCAGCGCGCGCACTGTAGCGCTCAGCCTAAAATCTTTTTTCCTTATATTTCATTTTCAAAACATATGTTTTCTTTCAGTTTCTGGAAAAAGAGAGCTGAATGAAATAGATTTTTTTTAACCCTAATTGCTTCCAATCTTCCCTAAACACTTCCAAACACTAAAAATTAATTTTTAACATCAAAACCAACATCAACACATGTTATAGAACAAAATCATGTTTTCAAAATATTAAATATTTTTATAAAAACATAAATTTATTCTAAATACGCACATGTGTAAATTTTGAATCCAAAACACAAACCAAATTAGAATCCCATAATGAAGTGACTCATGAACAATTCTACGTCACTCAAAGGTGGTCAAGTGATTCTAGAATGGTATCCATAGCTCCAAGCTTTTAACTAAACTTCCAAACTCTAATTTTATGTTCCATGTCCGACAAGGATTTCCATTGACACTGGTCTGATTTATGGGTTCTTACTGGTACTACAAACTTACCAATTTTGACTTGTGTCGGTTTCTTTCTTTTCTGACTTCAGGAACTTCCTTGGACCTTTTCTGGGTAATCTATCTTTCAATGTCTTCTGTTTCTGTCTTAAGATAAACCCTCATCGGGCTTCCTTACGGTTATCTTTATCTATGCTGGTAGAGGCTAGGACAAACATCTTACGTCTCGACATATATCGATATCCTTGTTCTGGTATTCTATGTCATGGTAGAGTCTATTACTAATGTAAGATAGGTATGAGATAGACTCCATCAGGACAATTTCCTTAACTGGTAACTCTAAGAGGATAGAATCTGGGTAGGTCAGGGCCTTATTTATATCAGACTCATTGGTTAAGTCAACTAATCATTTTTCCTTACGACATTCATTTTTTTTTCTTATGGACCTGGGTTTGGGTATCTAGAATCTCTATATCCTTTGTGACATCTCATGTTTATCGGAAACTCCCACAACTAATCCAGATTTCTTGCTCCTTTTGCCTTTTTGATTATCTTTTGTTATTCAGGATACTTGCTATCTATACAAGGTGTTCAAGGATTATTGTATCTGTTTAAAAGAATTTTCCGAGGAGGGAATGAGACTTACTAGAAGGGAAGGAACCTTACTTAGGTCTACTCGACCTTTTACTCTTGCTCAGGCCTATTATATTCTATTCTCCTTACTACTATACGTCATGTCACTTTCTTTATTATCTGATTATGTATCTCTACCTCTTATTGCCTCTGGTTACCTTAAGTATTTGTATATCATTCCTTTCTTTTCTTATAGATTTCTCCAGGTGAACATTCTTTACTATATATTTTCATGACTTGTCCTGAACTTCTGATAATAAACTAAGATGACTACATAAGGATTTTCTGTTAGGATAAGGACTATGGTTACTTTCATTAGGAAGAAAAATTCAGATAGCTTTGGGAATCATTATTAACATGTCTATAGAACTTGAGGACGTACTCAATGATCAAATACTGGAAAGGTAGTGTATCACATACTAGTATCCCAGACATACTACGTATACAAGACCCCAACACTCTACCCATTGTAGTCACTGACTCCCTAAACCATGCTCTGATACCATCTTTGTAACATCCCCTTAATCAGAGATGCTACCGGCAGGGAATAGGCCAACCTATCCTCCAGAGCCTCTGACTTCCTGACTATGATCAATATTTCTAATTTTATCTTAAACATGTACTTATGCATAAGGACCATAGCCCAACCCAATAATATGAAATACGTATAAAATACTCAAAAATGTGTACTCAATACATTACACTTTACAATCTTGACATGAACACTTTTAACTCTTACACACACAAATTTTACTATACATATATTTGGTACATGACTTTACTTTGACTCTGACTAAAATGTGCCACTGTACTCGACCTGGTGGACTCAACACACTAATGACTGCCATCAGTATCCATCCTCTCGAGCTCATCCTCCGGGTAAACCTGCAAAATAGAAAACTGGGTGTGAGGGGGTTAGATCGTTTGAACGATATAGTGAGTGGACAATTTTAAAACTGAAAACTAAAATATTTTATGATAAATTCTTGGTTCTAAAAATCGAAATCCTCTCAATAAAATATTCTTTTCTGAAATCTCTTTCTTATCTGAAAACACAACTCTTCCTGAAAAACTATTCTAGAAATCTTTTTTGTCTGTAAAACTCTGAGTCTTTCTGTAAAACTGAATTCTTTCTAAAACTCTTTTCGTAAAACTGCTCTTTTAAATCTCTTTCATAAAACCATCATTTCTGAAAGCCATATCTCTGAAATTCTTATCTCTGAAAAGCTGTCTCTGAAAAACCTGATGTATGAGGGCGTTACATCTCACCATCCCCTATACGTCTAAACTAATGGTCCTGGGGAGTTACGCCTCGCCGCCCCCAAGCCACTGAACTAGAGCCAGATGTGCTAATCAATGTTATCATCTCGACCCTGAATCTATGGTCTAGGGAATATGTCATCCCTAGCCCTGAACTAGGATTTAGGGGCATTACGTCTCACTGTCCTCCTAATCCTGATCTACATGTGTACATGTTTTGTATCTGTCAATTCCAGTATTCGTACCAAGTTACAAATGAGGAGGATTTTTCTCCCATGCCTCCAAAAATCATCAAACTCATGCTTTAAAAATCATCACTTTCTAAAATATTTCTTAAAACATTCTTATTCATAAAAGAACTGGAAATAAACTTGGCTAACGCCCTATGTACGGAAAAGTAAGTCTCAAATCAAAAACATAAGAAAAATATCAACTTTGAAAAGAAAACATCCATTCACATATTTGGAATCCGGCTGGCATTACTTTACTTCACAGAAGGAAATTGCGGTTCCTGCGATGATCTATAATTGATATACTTAATTAGTACACAAGTATTGAATTACACTTGTAACATGATATAATGTGTTTATATGCGTTGATACGAAACCCCTAGGGTGGCCTCTAACATCCTAATATGAATCTGGAATGACTAAAATTGATTCTAAGAAAAAAGTACGCGTCGCGACTCCCACTCGGTTAGACTTGAGGCAGAAACATTTTCTTGTTACGCGTCGCGACATTGGATGCTGAGCGTCATGATGCCTACCCAATCAGACCTGAGGCAGATAGCCTCAGCTTGATGTGCGTTACGACGCTGAATATTGAATGTCGCGACGCTTATATGATCAGACCTGAGGCAAAGCCTCTGCTTGATTCGCGTCGCGACGTCAAATGTTGAGTGTAGCGATGCTCGCACGATCAAACCCGAGGTAATGAGCTTCTACTTCTTACGCGTCGTGACATAAGCCCATTGGCGTCGCGACGCTAGCCTGATTTCAGGGCCCTTCATCAACTTCTTCAATGACAATGCCTAAGAATTCCAATATCACTATCTAAACATCCCCTCAACTTGACATAATCCACTTTATATCATCAACCCAAACACAAACCATTTATTCAAGTATCATCAAATCTCAACATATCATCTCATTTCACATTCATACACATAAAAACTTCATCTCATTCTAATACTATCAAAACACTTCTCAAAATGCATGCTAATATCACTTTCAATATCAATTAAACAATTTCAAACCCTAAGGTATAAGGTGCAAATTTTAAGCCCTATTTTCTTTGCCCAAAACTAAAAATTAAGAAGATATAAAGAGAAAAAAAACTTACTATGCTTGAAATGAAACTCGAATGGACCAAAAATGACTTGAACAATGATGATAGGGGATAAATTAGCATGAGAATATCCCCACTTTTTGCTTTTGTTCTTCACGTTTTTGGCTAAGAGAAAGGATGATTGAATAATGTTCTATTTATAGCAAAATGCTTGATTTTTGTAATGAAATGGGTGGCCAAGATTATGCCACATCACCCAAATCTAGGTAATTCTCTAAATCCACTGTAGCATCCACGAAAATCATAATTTTGGACATACTTCGGATTCGATTTTGGAAAAATATCCAACGCGAAAGTTTTAGGTCTCGGACTTAGCTTTCCGAAGATATAAAATTCATGAAAATCAGAGATCGTATAAAAAGTTGTGGCCCAAATACTATGGTCTGTCTGTTGGACAATTATAACCCATACCATCACTATTTGTAAAAGACATGGTGTTTTTGTACAAATTAACTATGTGACAAAGGAAATTGCTCTTTTATCATTTGTAATTGGATTACTTGGATATATAAATGATAAAAGTCCATATGATTAATACTAGATTAATAAGATATGAGACAATATTAATCTATGAAAGGTTTAATCATTAAATATCTCTAGTCGTAGTATTATCGAGACTGGACATCGATAATGCGGAATAGGCTAGTATTGCACTTGTGCGCGTTATGGAAGCTTAACGACATAGTTCTCATATATTTAAGTATAAGATACTTATGCAAGTGTGATAGAAGGTTCTATTAGCCGTTGGATCGGGAACAGCTTCGCTCTGGATAGACCCCTCAGAATCCCATTGGTAGTATGACTATGTGTCTATGGGAATCCAAATCAGGGTAGGTGTATTTGGTCTTAACCTGAGACTTGCATCGCTAATACTTGTGACAATCAGTACACTTTGGTTTTGGTCGTTCGGGGTTTTAACAGGTTCTGTGTACGCCTCTTCTGGGTTTATTGAGAATCATAGTGTATTGGGTGTGATGTCAAGATGGAAGTATCACTTCAGTCATATGGAGATGATGATCACGCAAGGATACAAAACTAGTACTCTCAAATGCTGCAACTATCGGGATAGTATGACTATGTCATGATTATCCGATTAAAGAGACTAGTTGCTAGTGATCTGATATATGTTTCGTACGTGGCAGACATGTTGGACAATTATGACCCATAGCGTCACTATTTGTAAAAGACATTGTGATTTTTGTACAAATTAACTATGTGACAATGAAATTGCATTTTATCATTTTGTAATTTGATTACTTAAATATATAAATGATAAAAGTCCTTATGATTAGTTCCGGATTATTAGATATGAGACAATATCAATCCATAAAGGTTTAATCATTAAATATCCATAGTCGTAGTATTATCGAGACTAGACATCGATAATGCATAATAGACTAGCATTGCACGTGTACTTGTTATGGAAGCGTAACCGCATAGTTTTCATATATTTAAGTATTGGATACTTATGCAAATGTGATAGGAGGTTGTGTTTACCGATGATATGGAAACAGCTTCGCTCTGGATAGACCCCTCGGAATCTCATTGGTAGTATGACTATGTGTCTATGAGAATCCGCATCAGGGTAGGTGTATTTGGTCTTGACTTGAGACTTGCATCACTAGTACTTGCGACAATCAATACGCTTTGGTTTTGGTCATCCAGGACTTTAACAGGTTCTGTGTACGCCTCTTCTGGGTTTATTGAGAATCATAGTGTATTGAGTGTGATGTCAAGACAGAAGTATCACTTCAGTCAAATGGAGATGATGATCACGCAGGGATACAGAACTGGTACTCTAATGGGTTGCAACCATGGGATAATATGACAAGGTCATGATTATCTGATTAAAGAGACTAGTTGCTTGTGATCCGATATATGCTTCGTACAGGGCATAAACTTTTCCAGCCCCAGGCCTTGCATGTGACATCCGATACTGGATCGCAATACGCAATACTACGTATACTACGCCTGACATAGATTATATATTCCTTTAAGAATATTTCTGGAGAATTGGGTAGGCACGGTGCTTTGCTAGAAGCCAACCATGTCTCGTAAATCGGTAAAAACGTGGTACGAGGTACGCACGTGTTCGGATAATCCGACGATCAGATTTACTGCCAACATATCCAGGGATCTCATGGGTCACTTCCCGAAGATTCACCGATGACGTATGATTCGAACATAATTAATCTGAGATTAATTACGGCGAGAATTTATCTGGGATAAAATTCAATTAATAGAGAGAGAATGATTAATTTGGAATTAATCGATAAAATAATATATTCGATATATTAAATGAAATTAGATTTCGACGTGAAATTAAAATTGGATTTTAATTCGGGCGAACGAATTAATTTAGAATTAATTCGCGAGCGACGTGAATAGTAATTTTGCTAGGCATAATTATTTAATTAAATTTGATTTAATTACGTCGCAACGGAATTTTCGTTAATTCGGAATTAACGAACCCGAGCCCGAGATGTGTTTGCGGGCCCACTCGGATTTTGAATTAAAGTAGGGCCCAAAAGTCACATCACATGTCACTTTAGTGATGGAAGTCATATCACCTTTTTGTGATTGACATCTAGTCACTATTGATAATGGGAGTAGTTGGAGGCATTGAATGCTAATTTCCCTCCAAAATTGTTTTAGCTTTTTGGAAAAGCTTATACCAAAAATTGGAGTTGACTTTTAAGGAGTAATTGTTTTAGAAACAAAACACAAGACAAAAGAAAACTCTCCCTCTCCCTCTCTCTCAAATTGTCGAATACCACAAGCATTTGTAAGGAAATTTTGTAGCAATTTTTCCTAAGCTAGCACTTAAAGGAATCATTTAATATGATAGGGAAACCATTCCCAAGAGATTGGAATCTCAAATCTCAAAGCTTGAGCTTGGTTTCATCATTCAAAGAGGAGATCTTGGAGGACTTCTCAAAGGTAATTTTTTGTTCTACACGCATCCTACAACCGTTCTTTGTAAGTATGTTTTCGCCATTCTTACTTCTTGTATTCAGATGTTTCATGCTTTATATGATCTTGGGATGACCTTAGAAACCCTACAAGACATAATTCCAGCCCTAGGCCTAGCATGTGACATCTGATACTGGATCGTAATACGCAATACTTTGTATACTACGCCTAATAAAGATTATATATTCCTCGTTGAATATTTCTGGAGAATTGGGTAGGCATGGTGCTTTGCTAGAAGCCAACCATGTCTTGTAAATCGGTAAGAATGTGGTACCAGGTATGCACGTGTTCAGATAGTCCGATGACCGTATTTACTGCCAACATATCCAGGGATCTCTTGGGTCGCTTCCCAAAGATTCACCGATGACATTTGACTCGAACAGAATTAATCTGGGATTAATTATGAAAGAGAAAATTAATCTAGGATTAATTACGACAATAATTAATCTAGGATTAATTACGACAATAATTAATCTAGGATTAATTAACAGAGAGAAAATTAATTTGGGATTAATTGCGTCATGAATTAATCTGGGATTAATTCGTGAAGAAGAGAGAACGTGATTAATTTGGAATTAATCGATAAAATGAATTTAATAGTTAAATTGGATTTTTCTATTTATTTTATTTATTTTGGGCTCAAATAATATATCAAATATATTAATTGAAATTGGATTTCAATGCGGAATTAAAATTGGATTTTAATTCGTGCGAACAAATTAATTTGGAATTAATTCGTAAGCGACTTTCGTAATAATTTTGCGAGGTATTATTATTTAATTAAATTGGATTTAATTACGTCGCAACGGAAAATTCGTTTAATCGGATTAAACGAACCCGGGCCCAAAGTGTGTAATGTAAGCCAACTTGAATTTTGAATTCAAAGTGGTGGGACCTATGAACTTACATCAACTTGTCATAAGTGTGATGGAAATTGTTGGATGTATTTCTTACAACTTTTATTACACAACACATCTAATATACTTAAGTCAACTTTAGAAGTCAACTTTGGTGTGGTTTTTGGAAAACACAAAAAATAAACTATTCACTATCTTCCTTAACTCTCTCATGGCCGAAACTTTGCACTCTTGGAAGGGAAAATTTTTCTTTCAAAGTTTGTTCTTGCTAGCACATAAGGAGTCAACTTAAGGTGATAGAGAAACTCACCCTCGAGTTTGGAATTCAAATCAAAGGCTTGGAGCTTCCAACAATGAAGGGATTTTTGAAATCCTAAATCCGATCAATGTGAGTATTTCCGCTACTTTCACTTAATGTATTCACACAATAATCACGCTTAGAGATCCCGTGACATTTCTAGGACACTAACAATGGTATCAGAGACATCCTTAGCTTGATTTGAAATCTATGGTTTATGGACTTTAATTTTGGATTTTTTGCTTGGAGCATGATTTGTCTAAATTGATTGTTGGGTTATGTTTATATGATGATGGATTGGATTTGTGCATCATTTAATTTTTGAAAAATTGATTGGATCAATACTTCCCAAATATTAATTGTTGATTCTTTGTTAATTAGACCATTGGATGTGTTTAAATCATGAAATAAATATTAATTTTTGATTTAATTTGATTGAAATCAAAATTGGATATTATTTCCCCATATTGCCGTGAACCCTAAGCATTTTGGAATGAATTGTTTTGCTTCAATTTGTGTTGGACATGAGTTGGATTATTAAAGCATGATTAATTAGTTTAATTGATGTTTTAGAAATGTTAGTTTAATTAATTAATTATGGCTATTACACTTTAATTAAAATTAATATGATATTTGGAATGTTATATTAATTAAATTAGTCTTTAAAATTGGATTGGGCTAATTTTTTGAATTTTGGCTTAATGGGCTTGGTTGGGCCAAATTTGGTTTTGGGCAAAATGGTGATTCCTTATTGGGCCTAAAACCATTTCCATAAAGTCCAAATATAACTTATGGGCCTTTTAATATTTAATTGGGCCTAATGGGCCAAAATTGATTTTATGGCAAATGGTGATTCCTAATTGGGCATTGGCATCTTGGATTGGATCCATATTGGTCAAAGCTCATGCCTTAAGAATTAATTAAAAGCTCATTGGACTTTAATTAAAATAGTATTGGATACTAATTGGGCATTTGAGACCAATTTAGATTAGATTTAGAATCTAAGTCTAAAAGGCACTAAAATAAGTGTAATTATTTAATTTGGAATTAAAAATGAATTAGTATTGGATACAATTTAAATTGGATTTAAAATTGTAGTTCGATATAATTCAAGAATACGTACTTTGAGTATTTATTCTTAAACAAGTTAGACTCGCGCAAATCAAATCGTTGTTTGAACATTGGATGATCATTAATTCAAAGATTAATTAATTGGATTAGATTGATTGAATAACATGCTTTGTGTGAATACTTGGATGTATTTGTATGAATAATGTATATCAGATGGATATTAGATGAGTTAGGGGTAATTTTGGAAATTATTGTAATAAATTTAGAATTTATTAAATTGGACCTGCGTGTCGAGCCTATTATCTTATATTCCCTTTGTATTTCTCTTCTCACCAATTCCCCTCAATGCAAATGAGATTTCTTTTAGTGTTATGTAATTGGGTAAAGTGCTAGTGGGAGAGAGAAAAGAGAGAGTGATTTGTTCTAGGAACAAATTGTATTATATATCCATCCGTATATCATTATTAATTTTATCGCGCCTTATTATGATTTTAGAATGCATGTTTAAGGGTGTATGATGAGACCTAATCAAAGATAATAAATTGGTTGCTAATTTACGCAAAAAACCCTCACTCAAATATTAATCGTTTTCCTTCCATTGAGTGGTTCTCTCTCAAGATCCAAGATTGGCATTGGTTTGTTGGCCAAAGTCAAGATCAATGTCCATCGCGGATGTGTTTGAATCACGAAAGCTTTGTTACATATCGCATGTCTTGGGCGGTTGTGACTTGTTGGCCAAAGTCAATGTCACTTCTAGTTCATCGACGTGGATTACAAAGCTTTCCCACTGTCAATGGGTCGCGCTTAACTGGAATCATTAAGCTTGTTGAGCCAAAGCCAAGACTTAGTTGATTCAGAGGAAAATGTTAGGAAATATATATTGGATATATATCTCGGACTTGGAGGTCCACCTACCGGATCTAGGAATTGGATGAGATCCAATTTATCTTAGAGATCTACGTAGTTAAGTTTCATACAGCTTGTTGGCCAAAGTCAAGGTTGTGTGTTATTTAACGGGATCCTAGCCCACTAGGAAACTGAGTTTCCCGAGTACTCCACAGAGGGTTAGAGGCTCGCCGAAAAATAGTGGGAGTCTAGTATTAAATTTGCAATTTCGTTTAATATTTGCTTACACTCGCTCTTTTAATTATTTATCGTTGTTATAAATACATATTAGTTGGACTAATATCTTTTATTACTTTATATGAACAGTTGGACTGTACTTAAAATACTACTCCACTTGTAGTTGGTTATATAGTTAAACTATAGTAACCATTACATTTTGAATGTATCCGAAATCGTTGATTGGATAGTTGGACTATTGCAATCGAGATGGCTGGAAAGATTAGCGTTAAATGACATAATCCTGAGTGAAAATGTCTTTAACGGCGTAAATTTTCCAGATTGGGAAACGAATCTCAGGATAGTCCTGGGAGCTGAGAAGTTACTCTATTAGATAGAGAAACCTCTAGGGCCCGGAGTTGAGCAAATAGTAGAGCATGAGCTTAGGAAGACTCAATGTGATGATAACTTTAGTGCTCAATCTGTTATGCTTGCCGCAATGACTCATTAATTTCGTCGTCAGAACTAAGGATTAGATCCTTATACCATGATGTTGAAATTAAATGATCTTCATAGATCTGACCTTAGATCTTAGAAGTACGAATTACATATGAAGCTCTTTTGCTCGCTTATGTCAGAGGGTACATTTGTCGAGCACTAGGTGTCACAGATGATTGCTGACTTCGAACATCTAGGTTAGCTGGGCATTACCTACGAGGTCAAGACTTCCATAGATTTGATCTTACAGTCTCTGCCCGAATGCTGGGGCGGGTTCATCATGAACCAAGAGATAACTCTTGGAGAGTTAATGGCTATGTTCAAGGAGGCAAAGCCATAGCTTCCAAAAGGTCAAGAAGCGCAAGGCGCATCTTACTTTGACATCCCAAAAGGCCAAGGCTTGGCCGAAGGCTTCTGGGGGTGTGAAGAAAAAGGGCAAAGGCAAAATCGTCACAGTCTTCTGGGAAGACAAATGACATATCCCAAGATGTCTGCCTAAACTGTGGCAAATGGGGTCACTGGAAGCATGACTGCGGTATGGACAATGCAGACATGAAATAAGTGAAGGCGAGCAAGGCTACGACTTCATGTATGTTTGTTATTGTAATAAACGTGTCCAATACTGGTTTTAAAAATTGGATTTTTGATGTTGGATGTGGTACATACATATGTACTGATGTGCGGGATCTGCTGTTAGCAGGAGACTGTCTTAATATGAGATCAACCTGCGAGTCAGAAACGAGACGAGAGTCGCTGTTTTGGCTGTGGGAACTTAAGTTTTGGAACTGCCCTTTGGGCATGTACTTAAATTAGGAAAATGTTATAATGTATCTAGTTTGACTAGAACATTATCTCTATATCTAGCTCAACCTGTTGCGGGTAAACCTTTATGTTCCAGAACACTGGGTGTTTTGTTTATAAAGATGATATTGAGATAAACACATTAGATGTGAATAACAATATTTATATTTCGAATATAAATGAATCTCAAACATATAACATGACAAACAAAAAGCTCAAACTGAGTAAATCAGATGAGACTTATTTGTGGCATTGTCATCTGGGACGCATTAAGAATACTCGTATATCCACTCTTTTGAAGAATGGATACATGGACAGATTTGATCCTAAATCATATGACGTCTACGAATCTTGTTTATTAGGCAAGATGCCTAAAACACCTTTTAATGGTAGGGGTGTAAGTGTCACTGAGCTGTTAGCCCTCGATCATAGTGACGTGTGTGGGCCCATATCTAGCCAGGCTAAGGTGGTTATGAATACTTTGTAACCTTTACGGATGTTGCATCGCGTTATGGTTATATGTATCTTATGAAACACAAGTCGGAAACTTTTGATAAATTCAAAGAGTTTCGACACGAAGTAGAAAAACAGACTGGCAAAAGTATTAAAACATTACGGTCGGACCATGATGGAGAATACTTAAGCAATGAGTTTCTCGATTACTTGAAAGAGTATGGTATTCTTTCACAGTGGACTCCTTTCGAAACACCTCAATTGAGTGGTGTGTCCGAACGGAGAAACCGAACTTTGTTGGACATGGTAAGGTCAATAATGAGTCGCATTGAGCTACTAATTTCCTTCAGGGGATACACATTGAACAGTGCTATACTTATTTTGAATAAGGTTCCGACAAAGTCTGTTGGACAAACCCCATATGAAATATGGACATGAAAGAAACCGGTTTTCTCATACCTGAAGATTTGGGTATGCTGGGCATATATTAAATATTTGGATGGTACCAAACTAGAACCAAAATCGGATAAGTGCCTATTTGTAATTGGTTATCCTAGGGAAACCAATTTCCACAACCCATAAGAGAACAAAAATATTTGTTGCTCTCTATGCGGTTTTCCTTAGAGGAATTCTTAAATACAGTGGTAAGTGGGAGGAAAGCAAAACTCGATGAAAATCGGAGTGATACTGTTTCTGGCACCGATCCCCTCACGGAACACGAACATTTCATCAGGGATGAGACTGTTCCACAATCTTCTAATACACAAGAACCGGGTAGGTCAGAGAGAGTCAGAAAACAACCTAAGAGGCATGGGTTTCTGATCTCACCTAATGAAGATATTAATCTTATTGAGGATAATGAGCCGGCTACGTATGAGGCTGTGATACAAGGTATCGACTCCGCTATATGGCAAGGTGCCATGAAGTTCGAAATGGATTCCATGCATACAACCAAGTTTAGACACTGGTTGATGTACCAGAAGGCATTGTGCCTATTGGTAGAAAATGAGTCTTCATGGTGAAGACAGACATGGATGGAAAGAAACAAACATACAAAGCTAGACTTGTAGCAAAAGGGTATCGTCATCAGCATGGTGTTGATTACGACGAAACCTTTTACCTGTAGCCATGATTAAATCCATTCGGATAATGCTTGCTATAGCTGCATATTTCGATTATGAAATATGGCAGATGGACGTCAAAACCGCTTTCCTTAACGGAAACCTTTTGGAGGATGTTTATATACAACAGTCTGACGGTTTTATCGTGTCAAAACATGCAAACAAGATTTGCAAGTTAAATCGATCAATTTATGGATTGAAGTAAGCATTGCGTTCTTAGAACCAACATTTTGATGAGATCATAATGGTATATGGTTTCATTCAAAACGATGATGATTCTTGTGTATATAAGAAGGTTAGTGGGAGTGCAGTGACAATGATTGTCCTATACGTTGATGATGTATCGCTTCTTAGCAATGACATTCCCATATTTAAATCGGTGAAAGCTTGGCTTTCATTAAAATTCTCCATGAAATATTTGGGAGAGGCAACCTTTATTCTAGGAATAAGGATCTACTGGGATAGATCTAAAAGTTATTGGCACTCTCCGTGAACTCGTACATTGACAAACATGTACGCGACCTGGTGTCTCATATGCTTTGAGCATCTGCAGTCACAATCAGGCCGATCCAGGTGATGGTCACTGGATTGATGCTAAGAACATCATTTAGTATCTTAGATGAACTAAGGATGCTTTCTTAGTTTATGGAGATGGAGAACTTGAGGTGACTGGGTTCACCGATGCAAGTTTCCAAACCGATAAAGATGACTATAAGTCGCAATAAGGGTGCATATTTTGTTTGAACAACGGAATAGTGAGCTGGAAATCTTCCAAGCAAGATATTGTTGCCGATTCAACAACAAAAGCATAATACATTGCTGCGGCTGAGGCAACAAAAGAAGCATTTTGGATTTATAAAATTCCTAATTAGATTAGGAGTAGTTCTGTTAGTAGCTGAGTTGGGCTACAACACAGGCTAAAGAATTACGGTCTCATCAATGATCCAAGTATGTACTTCGATGGTTTCATCTAATTCGTCAGATCATACATCGTGGCGATGTCAAGATCGAAAAGATCGTATCAGATGATAACCTTGCATATCCGATGGCGAAAGCGATATCTCAACATAAGTTTGAGCGACCCGTACATAGTTCAGGTGTTGGACACTTGATTGATTGGCTATAGGCCAAGTGGGAGATTGTTGGACAATTATGACTCACATCATCACTATTTGTAAAAGACATGGTGTTTTTGTACAAATTAACTATGTGACAAAGGAAATTACTCTTTTATCATTTGTAATTGGATTACTTGGATATATAAATGATAAAAGTTCATATGATTAATACCAGATTAATAAGATATGAGACAGTATTAATCCACGAAAGGTTTAATCATTAAATATCCATAGTCGTAGTATTATCGAGACTGGACATCGATAATGTGGAATAGGCTAGTATTGCACTTGTGCGCGTTATGGAAACTTAACGACATAGTTCTCATATATTTAAGTATAAGATACTTATGCAAGTGTGATAGGAGGTTCTGTTAGTCGTTGGATCGGGAACAGCTTCGCTCTGGATAGACCCCTCGGAATCACATTGGTAGTATGACTATGTGTCAATGGGAATCCAAATCAGGGTAGGTGTATTTGGTCTTAACCTGAGACTTGCATCGCTAATACTTGCGACAATCAATACGCTTTGGTTTTGGTCATCCGGGGCTTTAACAGGTTCTGTGTACGCCTCTTCTGGATTTACTGAGAATCGTAGTGTATTGGGTGTGATGTCAAGATAGAAGTATCACTTCAATCATATGGAGATGATGATCACGCAATGATACAAAACTAGTACTCTCAAATGCTGCAGCTATCGGGATAGTATGACTAGGTCATGATTATCTGATTAAAGAGACTAGTTGCTAGTGATCCGATATATGCTTCGTACGGGGCATACATAATTCCAGCCCTAGGCCTAGCATGTTACATCTGATACTGGATCGTAATACGCAATACTTTGTATACTACGTTTGATAAAGATTATATATTCCTCCTTGAATATTTCTGGAGAATTGGGTAGGCACGGTGCTTTGCTAGAAGCCAATCATGTCTTGTAAATCGGTAAGAACGTGGTACCAGGTACGCACGTGTTCGGATAGTCCGATAACCGTATTTACTGCCAACATATTCAGGGATCTATTGGGTCGCTTCCCAAAGATTCACCGATGACATTTGACTCGAACAGAATTAATCTGGGATTAATTATGAAAGAGAAAATTAATCTGGGATTAATTACGATAATAATTAATCTGGGATTAATTAACAGAGAGAAAATTAATTTGGGATTAATTGCGTCATGAATTAATCTGGTATTAATTCGTGAAGAAGAGAGAACGTGATTATTTTGGAATTAATCGGTAAAATGAATTTAATAGTTAAATTGAAATTTTCTATTTATTTTATTTATTTTGGGCTCAAATAATATATCAGACATATTAATTGAAATTGGATTTCAATGGGGAATTAAAATTGAATCTTAATTCGTGCGAACAAATTAATTTGGAATTAATTCGTAAGCGACTTTCGTAATAATTTTGCGAGGCATTATTATTTAATTAAATTGGATTTAATTATGTCGCAACGAAAAATTCGTTTAATCGGATTAAACGAACCCGAGCCCAAAGTGTGTAGTGTAAGCCAACTTAAATTTTGAATTCAAAGTGGTGGGACCCACTAACTTATTTCAACTTGTCATAAATGTGATGGAAGTTGTTGGATGTATTTATTACAACTTTTATTACACAACACATCTAATATACTTAAGTGAACTTTAGAAGTCAACTTTGGTGTGGTTTTTGGAAAACACAAAAAATAAACTATTCACTCTCTTCTTACTCGTGGCCGAAACTTTGCACTCTTAGATGAGAAAATTTTTCTTTCAAATTTTGTTCTTGCTAGCACATAAGGAGTCAACTTAAGGTGATAGGGAAACTCACCCTCGAGTTTGGAATTCAAATTAAAGGCTTGGAGCTTCCAACAAATAAGGAATTTTTGAAATCCTAAATCCGGTCAATGTGAGTATTTCCGCTACTTTCACTTGATGTATTCACACAATAATCACGCTTAGAGATCCCGTGGCATTTTTAGGACACTAACATTGTCCGAATTGAATCTTAGAATAAATTCTGTATCGGAACTGCAAGGAATTTATCGAATATCCTAAAAGCAATTCCTGAGCACATTCACACTTGAGCATGATTTAATTAATGTATCATGTCACCTATAACATAATAGTCGTCGGAATTACCGGGGTGTTATAAATTTTGAAATTAAAATATTTTTAGGTGATTTTTGAAAATATTTAAGGTTTTAAGAAATTAAAAAAAATGATCAAACACGAGAGTGCTGCTGCATTCAGTGCACGCACGCACCAAGTGCGCAGGACCCAATTTTCTCTCGTATCCGATTTATCCCAGGTTTTTTGATGAGTGGTATTTATATCACTATTTCTCACTCATTTAACCTAATATTTTGTATAGTTTCTTGAGTTTTATGAACGTTTTGATGTGTTTTGTTGTTATTTTCCAGATAAATAAAGTTTGGATAGCACTGGAGGCAATTTGGGGCAAAACCGGACAAAAATGCGCCAGTAGGGATATTTTGGTCTTTTGCGCGTCGCGACGCCCAGAACATCCGCGTCGCGACGTCCAGCATGCGCCGGAATTGCTAATGTGCGCCGAGGACATAGAAAGTTTGCTAAAGTGCGCCGCTTGCTAAAATGCGCCGATCATGCTATCTTGCGCCTGACACGTGTCCATCACAACGAAGATGCTAAAATGCGCCGCTGCCACGTGTCGAGATCTCACGATGCCGACAATCGCCCTCCACACGTCAGCGTGACGTCATCAATGACGTCATGAACAGTGCCACATAATTGGAGTGACGTAAGCAATGACATCATGAACAGTGCCACGTCATCGGATAAGATCTGATCTCTTAGCCGCCTCGCCACGTGTCGCCTCCTTGTGCCACATCTCACTGTTCCAGCGTCGCGACGCTGGGGACTTCAGCGTCGCGACGCCCAAACCAAATTTTGCCTATAAATTCAACGCGAAATTTCAGATTTCAACAGACCTCTCTCTCTCTTCAATTCTCTCTAAAGAGAGAGTTTCTCTCTCTTCTTTTAGTTTTTTTTTATTTTTTTTATTTTTAGTTTTGTAAATAATTTTAATTACGTTTTGTAATAATAGTAATTTAATTTTTACTTTTTTACTTTTTACAGTTTTTACTATTCATGAGAAAATAATTTCCCAGCTATGGTGAAAGGTAATTCTTTTACTGTTACTATTTAGATTAATCTCCCTTAAAAATAATATATTCACTATTTAAAATACTGACTAATCAAGGATACCGCTATATTGGTCGGTTGGCATTTATTTTAATCTGGTTTAAACCTGACTAATCAAGGATACCGCTATATTGGTCGGTTGGTAATTTAATTATGATACCGCCTTAATGGCTGGTTGGACTGAATTTGACTTAATCAGGATACCGCCAGATTGGTCGGTTGGTAATATTATCACAAGTTTATATATTATTTTATGGGAGATATCTAAATTAGTAGTAGTAAAAGTAATTCCTTTTACCTTAGCATTTTATTGTATTTTACTTTTCAGCTTTACTTTATGTCTTTTACTTTTATGTCTTTACTAGTCCTAGTTATGTGTTAGCTATCTAGGGGTTGTGATGAATTTTAATATCACCGGTTTATAAGAGGTTATTTTATAGTTTGGGTAATTTAAAGGTTTATTTATTAAGTCTTAAGCTTAATGCTTCTTGTTGTCTGATCACCAATAAGATTGATGTGGTAAATCTAAAATGAACTAGACATAGGGATTTTAGGTTTCAGCCTTAGACTTAATAGCCCACGATCTTCCTTGAGGATAGATAACCCTTTAATAGATTTTCTTACAGGATAGGAATATACCTGTCGGGCGGGGGTAGCCATAATTGGAACTTAAACTTAATGAATCCAGATAATTTGGTTGACATAGACATATGGTTCAATTGGGTTAAACTGGGTATTTGCGTCTGACCATCGACATAGGCTTTTGCATAATTTAGTGTTCCAGGTTAGTAAACTAATTTATTACACAAACATAAAATAACCACTTCATCTTTTAAATGATATTAGAAGGATTCACAACCTTAGATCTTTATGACTTTTGTTATTTTCCTTAGTATTTTCTTTTGTCTTTTTATTTATTTTGTAAAACCACATTCAACCAATCAAACAATCATTCTCTTCTCCATTTAATTAGATATTTGTAAATAAATAGATTCAACAATTAATAACAACAGTAGGAATTAAGTCCTCGTGGGATCGATATTTTTATACTACTTGAACGATACGTGCGCTTGCGTTATACGTGTGTGTTTACGCCGGTCAAGTTTTTGGCGCCGTTGCCGGGGACTTATATTTCTTGAGTTGTTAATTTTGAAACTATCTAATTTACTTGTATCTAATTTTCTTTTTCTTTATCTGTAATTTTTATTTCTTTATTGTATTTTCAGGTGATTGAAAAATGGAACACTACTGGGAGATTGAAAGATTACGAGCTTTACAAGAAGATACACCCCACATCTGGGAGCAACAGTCCGGTTTTCTGAGGCCTGTTGTCCAGCCCAACAATTATCACTGGATGTCAGAACCAAGCAATACCACATTTACTAAACAAAACGCAACGGGGAGATGTGACATATGTAATGGTAACCACCATAGAGATTATTGCGATTACAACTATCATCCAGGGTGGCAGAGTTATCAAGATCCTTCATGGTATGATGAGCCAACACATTTCACAGAACCACATTTTCCATCTTATCCACCATCCACCTACTATCCTCAACAAAAACCAGAACCATCAGAGGAAGAACAATTGATTGATATGCTCAAAAAAATTTCCAAGAAACGAGACAAAAAGTTGGATACAATGCTTGAAACAAGCCTGAAGCAACTTGAAAGCATTCAGAGACAATCAGAATTCATTCAGAGGATGACAGATCAAATGAGACAATTAACAGAAAACCAGAACTACATACCTCAAGAACCAGTTTCAGATGACACTAATGAAGCCTTCAAGTACCCAGAAATCCACAAAGACACTTCAACAGAGGAGGAGGCTGAGCAGTATCAACAACCAGAGGTATCAGTTCAGGAGCCCGAACCGGTAAAGTCTCAATTTGACTTTTATTATTCAGATTCTGACGAGGATGAAGCTGATCTATTTGTACCAACTGCACCAACAACGGAGGATCAAACTTTCAATCATCAAAATGAAGATCTTGGAGCATGCTTTACCATGATGTTTGATGAAGATCTACCTGAGCCAACCATTCCAGTCATATCAGAGGATGAAAACCTAATGTCAGAAACATCATTACATCCCCAGGTTGACAATTTTGAAGCATGTATTTCAAAGATGACAGATGAAGAGCTGAATACAAAAATTTTACAATACATCTGTGAAGAAAAGGTGGAGCAAGAAACAGAGCAAATGGAGGAGAAAATGTCTGACCTTAATAAAGATCCAGAGCATTCAGGAGAAACATCGCTGTTTTGGGGAGTACAAATCAAAGATATCACCCAGAAGCTTGACAGAATGGAACTTCCATTCCAAGTCAAGCACCATATAAGACCTCATGATTTTCTTTCTTTCTTTGCAGGAACCACTGGAGTATCAAGAATCAAAAAGGTGACACGAGCACTGAATGAGACAAAACTATTTTTGCCACCTTACTGTTGGAAGAGACCCTTCAAAAGCAACGCTCACGGGATTGTTTTTGATCGGACATCTAAAACGACATTAAAACCTCCTTAACAGATAGATTTCAGTCACGTCTGGCTGAAGACGAAAAATTTAGCGCTAGCAGGGAGGCAACCCATACAATTTGTTGTAATTTATTTTTGTGTGTGAACTTTTTAATTTTGTGTGTTAGTTTTGCAGGAAAAATAAAAAAGGAATTTTTCAGGACAAAGCAAGCCAGTGCAAGCGGGATTTTCAAAATAAAAATTTGACAAAATCACGAGATACAAAGTTGATCCAGAAGAGACGGCCAAGTAAGGAGACATCTCTTGAGACGCGTCCCTATGGATTTATCCGTCGCAAGACTTGGTTTTGCCAAAAAAAAAAAAAAATCCTGCATCAAAACCCTAAAGAACCGGGCGTCGTGACGCTGACTCAAAATCAGAGATAAGCAGAGGCACCGCAGATCTCATTTTTACTTCTTCTTATTCTTCCTCAAACACCACCAACACGCAAGATCTACCAAACCAAGACCAAACAAACCCAGACCGACCGTGAACCACCGAGATCCAGCCACCTTCACTTAGATCCAGCCGCACCAACAACCACCGCGAACCACCCTTGCCGAAACCGAGATCTACCACTACCGCCGAGTTCACCCACTGCAGAGCCACCACCGTCGAGAACCAACCAAAACCGACCCATCACCCTCACTACCGAGAACAACCACGCCCAAAACAACCGAGCAACCGAACCAATTTCTGAATCAGAAACCAATATACGGTATTGATTCGATAAAAAGTTGATTTGGTAATTGGGTAAACTGAAAAATTAAATTGTGAAATGGTTGACTGTGGATTGGATTACGAAGTGTTGGATTGTTGAAATGATTGATTCGTAGTAATTGGGGGCGAAGAGAGTGAGTTTGATATTTGGAGTTTGGTTGTGGTAATTGAGTAGTTTAGGATTGAGGATTGTTGGAAAAATAGAGGAGATTCTGCCAAAATTTCGGAAAAATGCCGAAGAGATCGAGGGGTTCGACATCTGCACAACCTGATTTTGATAGATATAAGTTTGTCTCAGCAGCTGCCGAGCAGCGCTATGAGCAGAGATTGACTAAGAAGGTCGGGATCATTGAGAGAGGATTTGAGATTCCCTCTAGGATGTTTCCGGATATTGATAGAGTGATCAGCGACCGGCGCTGTGAGAAGCTTTGTATGCAAGCCAGACCTGCGAGCATTTCACTTGTCAGAGAGTTTTATGCGAATGCTGCTCAGCATGTCGCTTTTCATACTATGGTGAGAGGGAAACAGGTTGCTTTTGATTCGGTGACAATCAACAAGTTCTATGGGATCCCTGAGATGGAGGTAGATGAGTATACAGAGTCGAGGAATGGGATTGAGATCTCGCAAATGACTGATGAGTTGTGTATCCCCAATGCTACATGGAAGATGAGCAGCAGTGGGGAGTACATGAAGATGAGTTCTAGATTTCTTAAACCAGATGCGAGAGTTTGGTTTCATTTCATTACGAGATCTCTCATACCAGGAACCCATGTTACTTTTGTCACCCGAGAGAGGATGACTTTATTGTACTGTTTGATGAAGGGATTATCGATTGATGTGGGAGTTCTGATTTCTACACATATTGCTTGGGCTGCTACCCAATCGTAAGCTGGACTTTATTACCCTTACCTGATCACTTCCTTATGCACTTTGGGTATGGTTCCAGTTGACCCGCAAGAAGAACTTATGCAGCCTATGACAGCTCTGACTCCCCGACTGATACAGCAGCTCCGAGCAGAGAGGCAGATACCTGCCGGACCATCTTCCTCAGCACCTGCAGCTGCTCCACAGCAGCCACCCTCACAGTCACGCAGAGCAGCACAGTCTCGTACCTTGCCTGAGAGAGTCGCCAGAGTGGAAACGAAGCTGAGATATTTGGTTCAACTGCAGCAAGGAATGGCACGACATATGAGAATGCAGGAGAATCAGATGCCACCATATCCACTTTCAGATAGCGACGAGGACGAGGCTGACGCGTAAACTTGGTATCATTGATCCTATCTTTAGTTTTTGTTTTGAACTCATTGGGGACAATGCTTAATTTAGGTTTGGGGGTGCAATGCTTTTGTGTTAAAACTGTTAAAACTTTTCGTTAAAATTTTTCATTTATGCAACAAAATTCCGTTAAAATCAAAAAAAATGGGAATTCTTTAGTTGATCAGTACCTTGTTTTTAGTTTGTGTGTTATTTTTATTTTTAGTCCAAAATTTTTCGAAAAATACAAAAAAAAATTGAAAAATTTTCAAAAATTACAAAAATATTTTGTGTTTTTGTGTTTTTATTTTGACTAAAAAAGGTGAAATTGGTAAGAGATAGCTGAGTAAGGAGTTTCCACTCCTGAGACGTATCTCAAGCCTATTTTCGAAACAAATTAATTTTTGTTTATTTTATTTTGAATTATTTAATTTGTAAATGCTCCTTAAAACGGACTAAAAGGAATCTTCATATGCTCAATTGATAGATATTATCAACATATATAGTAACATACGGACATAAGCTAAAA
Organism: Zanthoxylum bungeanum; assembly: GCA_019454045.1. NCBI lineage: Eukaryota > Viridiplantae > Streptophyta > Magnoliopsida > Sapindales > Rutaceae > Zanthoxylum > Zanthoxylum bungeanum. Next base: position 377,703 of record SKCR01043586.1, read on the forward strand.
TTGAAAAGTTTGTAATATTCAGTGCTCTAGTTTAATTGGAGGAAACATCTCAAAAAGCAGTGGAGTAAAAAAAAAAAAAAAAAAAACAACGTCTGAGATCCGAGTTATTAAGTCTGTAAGGGTGTTTTAACATCTAGTGCCCTAAAACCAACTGGTTTGGGAGTCACTGACCCAAAGCTCGCTACATGGATCAAAGATGCTGCAAAAATATATATATCTGAAGTCTGGGTAACTAAGTCCGTAGGGGTGTTTTAACACCTGGTGCCCTGAAGCCAACTGGTTTGGGAGCCACCGACCCAAAGCTCGCTACATAGACTGAAGGTATTGTATATAAATAAAAAGTCAAAATCAGAAAAATAAAAAAAAAAATCAGAAAAATGAGAAAAATTATTCCATTGCTGCAAAAAAGGTGTGAAATCTGATAGAACTTTAGGACAAAAATATTACTCTCTTATCAACTGCACTTATGACTGTTGTGGGCAAAAATGAGTTGATTAATATTTTGTTGGCTGTGTATATGAAGAATGGTAAAAATAATCGGAGAATTTACTTATTCGGTAATTTAGAATGAAACAAAACAACTAGTAACTTGGAGTAGAAGTTTCACCTGATTAGTCACTAACATCTTTATTCTCTTTTCGCTTGTCTTTTTGCTTTTGTGTGCATTAGTTTTAACTAACTTTTTACTTTTGTAAAATGTTTGTGGGTATCATTACTGTAAGCCCTCACGAGACTACAACTCGTCCACTAGGGACACCTAGGGGTTTAAAGGCTTGTTGCATACGCTAAATACAATCGTGATCCCTACGAAAGTGGCTTAGTTAATTTATTTTTGTTATTTTATTTTATGTTTTGCTCGAGGACTAGCAAAATGTTAGGTTTGGGGGTGTGAGGAGTGGTATTTATATCACTATTTCCCACTCATTTAACCTAATATTTTGTATAGTTTCTTGAGTTTTATGAACGTTTTGATGTGTTTTGTTGTTATTTTGCAGATAAATAAAGTTTGGATAGCACTGGAGGCAATTTGGGGCAAAACCGGACAAAAATGCGTCAGTAGGGATATTTTGGTCTTTTGCGCGTCGCGACGCCCAGAACATCCGCGTCGCGACGTCCAGCATGCGTCGGAATTGCTAATGTGCGCCGAGGACACAGAAAGTTTGCTAAAGTGCGCCGCTTGCTAAAATGCGCCGATCATGCTATCTTGCGCCTGACACGTGTCGCCATCACAACGAAGATGCTAAAATGCGCCGCTGCCACGTGTCGAGATCTCACGATGCCGACAATCGCCCTCCACACGTCAGCGTGACGTCATCAATGACGTCATGAACAGTGCCACATAATTGGAGTGACGTAAGCAATGACATCATGAACAGTGCCACGTCATCGGATAAGATCTGATCTCTTAGCCGCCTCGCCACGTGTCGCCTCCTTGTGCCACATCTCACTGTTCCAGCGTCGCGACGCTGGGGACTTCAGCGTCGCGACGCCCAAACCAATTTTGCCTATAAATTCAACGCGAAATTTCAGATTTCAACAGACCTCTCTCTCTCTTCAATTCTCTCTAAAGAGTGAGTTTCTCTCTCTTCTTTTAGTTTTTTTTTATTTTTTTTATTTTTAGTTTTGTAAATAATTTTAATTACGTTTTGTAATAATAGTAATTTAATTTTTACTTTTTTACTTTTTACAGTTTTTACTATTCATGAGAAAATAATTTCCCAGCTATGGTGAAATGTAATTCTTTTACTGTTACTATTTAGATTAATCTCCCTTAAAAATAATATATTCACTATTTAAAATACTGACTAATCAAGGATACCGCTATATTGGTCGGTTGGCAATTTATTTTAATCTGGTTTAAACCTGACTAATCAAGGATACCGCTATATTGGTCGGTTGGTAATTTAATTATGATACCGCCTTAATGGCTGGTTGGACTGAATTTGACTTAATCAGGATACCGCCAGATTGGTCGGTTGGTAATATTATCACAAGTTTATATATTATTTTATGGGAGATATCTAAATTAGTAGTAGTAAAAGTAATTCCTTTTACCTTAGCATTTTATTGTAATTTACTTTTCAGCTTTACTTTATGTCTTTTACTTTATGTCTTTACTAGTCCTAGTTATGTGTTAGCTATCTAGGGGTTGTGATGAATTTTAATATCACCGGTTTATAAGAGGTTATTTTATAGTTTGGGTAATTTAAAGGTTTATTTATTAAGTCTTAAGCTTAATGCTTCTTGTTGTCTGATCACCAATAAGATTGATGTGGTAAATCTAAAATGAACTAGACATAGGGATTTTAGGTTTCAGCCTTAGACTTAATAGCCCACGATCTTCCTTGAGGATAGATAACCCTTTAATAGATTTTCTTACAGGATAGGAATATACATGTCGGGCGGGGGTAGCCATAATTGGAACTTAAACTTAATGAATCCATATAATTTGGTTGACATAGACATATGGTTCAATTGGGTTAAACTGGGTATTTGCGTCTGACCATCGACATAGGCTTTTGCATAATTTAGTGTTCCAGGTTAGTAAACTAATTATTACACAAACATAAAATAACCACTTCATCTTTTAAATGATATTAGAAGGATTCACAACCTTAGATCTTTATGACTTTTGTTATTTTCCTTAGTATTTTCTTTTGTCTTTTTATTTATTTTGTAAAACCACATTCAACCAATCAAACAATCATTCTCTTCTCCATTTAATTAGATATTTGTAAGTAAATAGATTCAACAATTAATAACAACAGTAGGAATTAAGTCCTCGTGGGATCGATATTTTTATACTACTTGAACGATACGTGTGCTTGCGTTATACGTGTGTGTTACGCCGGTCATTTTTCCTTACACCCATGTTTGATATCCATGGGTTAGACCCACTTCCGCTGCGCGGGGTATTGATCCGACCCTAGGGGTCCCACTTCCGCCTTAACAATTAGGTGTGGACTGATGCACTTGTTAATTAAGTGTGTATTAAGATAGGATCTGTCGGCTCATATATGTACTATAAGGGGTTAATGTATCAATGTTAGTGAGTCACGATTCTTAAGACTTTGGCCAAAGACGATCACTTAGGATTGATCGTATATATAGCATAAATGGTGTTCTGATTAGTTGTAAAGAATCGTGGACATGTCGACAATATGAGATGTGCGCCTTGGAAACTTGACGGTATAATCTATATTTCCTAAGCACAACTCGGAAAACCTATGACATAAGAATTTTTAAACATATGTGATGATCTCGACTTGTATAGTTCAGAAAGGTCGTTCGTGTTCTTCGTAATTTCAGAGGTGGTCGAATTGCGTACATATAAGCTAGGCTTATATGACGAACGTGTCTGGACTTAGAGAGTCCTACAATATTAAGTGTACTCGTTGAACACTCGGGTAGCCGATTATGTTTGATAATAAATAATATTTGATATTATAATTATCAATCAAAGTAGCTGAGTATTATTTGATAACATTAATTATTTACTTGACCAATTGAGATTAATTAGATTCACCCAAATTACATAAAGATTTTATTATAATTTCATAAATATCTCTACAATTAGAGGATATTTTTATAATTATAAAATATGCATTAATAGATATATTTGGCTTGATTTAATTAGATTAATCAAGTGGTTAGATTTTGACTTGATTTAATTGGATTAATCAAGTAGTTAAATAAAGTTGATTAATTACACCTAATATGCATATTTAGATAAATTGAATTAAGCCCACCCAAAAGTTAGATTAAAAATTTTATTAATTAAATTTTTTTAAAGATTGATTATAAAAGATAAGCTTGTGTAATTTTATTAATTAAGTATCAACCAAAAGAAAATAAATGTGAGAGAAGCTTTGAAAGTTCTCTATATTTTTCTTACTTAGAAGATTTAATCTTTCATCCAAGCTTGCTAGGTAAGTTTTGATGTTATTTAATAAACTATATTTTTATTAATGATTTGATATCATTAATGAAACATATTGTAATGTATTATGTATTTGATGCATAACAACATAACTTAAAAGATTGAAATATTGTTAAGAGATTTGTGTTTAGATGCTTTAGAAACATAACACAATATGCTTGTGATTAGGTCAAATTTTGTGTATATTAGACATAAAACACAAAAATAGAGTATTAAATTGTAGATAAATAGTTTAGAACTATAGCTACTATTCTAGAATCACTTGACCACCTTCAAGAGAACTAGAATTGTTCAAGGGTTACTTCCTTGTGGGATTCTTATTCTGTTTGAATTTTATATTCAAATTTATGCATATATTTGTTTTGATTAAATTTATATTTTGTAAAAATATTTGATATTTTGAAAAATATGATTTTGTTACTTAAAATGTGTTGATGTTGGTTTTGATATTAAAAAATTATATTTTGGGCGTTTTAAAGTATTTTGAAAAGATTGAAAATGCATTTTGGGAAAAATTAATTTTTCAGCTCTCTGGAATTTCAATTCGAGAGTTGATGAAATCAGCTCTTGCGCACATGCGCATGAACACTGTGCGTGCGCACTGTAGCATGCGTGCGATGTGCGCTGAAATTTTATTTTCTTCCATTTTTAAGCTTTCGGACTCTAATTTGTCTCTAATTTTTTCTTATGGACTCGTAATGAAATATATTATTCCATTTTATTATTTAAAAATACACTCATGCTCTATATTCATGGGTTTGATCAGTTTCCGCTGTGCGGGGCCCCATCCAACCCTAGGGGATCCGGATCCGCCCCAAGAGCATTATCCATAGCCATATTCAGTTCTCTCTCTTTAAAGGTAATCACAATTTACATGTAGGGGCTGCTTAAGTTTTTTTTTTAGTTTTAGGCGAAAATTTTAACGTTACCTTATTAAATTAGAGATATTTTTTTATTTAAAAAAATATATCATATTATTCGTTAAAAAAATTAGAAAGATCATGGTAAATATTTATTAAAATTTAATAATTTTCATAATTCTATACTACAATTAACTAATCAATTATGGAAAAAAAAAAATTTTTTTTTTATTATAAAAATTAATAAGACACTTAAATATATAGGCACAAATTTTTATGAAACTTTTTATTTGGGGTGAGACCCTAAGCGACCACTTAAGTTAGTTAAGAGTTGAGCCACCTATGTTTAGATGAAATTTGGTTTAAATGGATTTTGCTTTAGATGGAGTTTGGTTTAAATGGAATTTGCTGTTGTTTTAGATATAATTTAAGAATATCGTGCCAAAATTATTTGCTACTTCTATTCGGCATTTTCATAAGAACATGATACTTTGCTGATAAAAACTTATATAAAGGTGATTCCTATATGACAATTCAATCAATAAATATACATATTTTAATAATTTTTCTCTCTATTTTGATTGATTATTTTTAAAATAATTACAATACATGTTGAATGATCGTATATGCACAATATTATATAAGTTTTTCTCTATTTTGTATACCTAAATTTTAAAAAATATATATATATTGAAAATTGAAAAATTTAAATTTTTTTTATTTTTTTTATACCTAGAGGTGCATTGGGCGTGGTGTGGGTATGGTTGTCTTCACAAACACCAATTTTGTTAAAAACCGGCGGCTAAAAACATGGTTCCAGTTGTTGTGTCTCCAAATTTCATTTGGGACCTTAAAAATTAGGCATTCAAAAGTCAAAACAACAGACTTTTTCAGAAATTCCTCGATCGCTTTGTCTTCTGATTCTGAAGTCCACAGTTAGGTAAATATTTAAATTTTAACCCTCTCACTCTTTGAAGAGTTTATTTAGTCGTTTCAACATTAATGGGAGTCCCGAATTTTTGCAGATACTTTTGCAAAATGATATTTATATTTTAAATAATTATATATTTTGAAAATAGATAAGAATATATAATTATTTGAAACAGAAATGTCACAGATGATTATTGTTTGCAAAATAATGTTATACTTTAGTGGGTGCTATGAGTGACCTTGCCGTTGTCACTTTCTTGAGAATCTAACTTTAGCCAAAGGATTAAATGGGGATAATGATGTCATTTTTTTTAGGTTCATATTCCGGTAATCAATGAGAATTATATGAGCATGATGATGAATTTGGAGAAGTTATGAGATGAATGTGGGACCCGCCTGCTGTGAGAGAAATGTCATATACACTCGGCACATAATATAATTTTCGGAGATGTAGGGAGCACCAAATTCCAAAAAATTACAAAACCTGCATCAATATTTTATTTCAGCAGATGAAGAATAGTCTACTCTTCCTCTACAATTAGGTTGGGGGAATCCTCTCAGATTTGAGATTTTTTAGGTTAAGATAAAAAATTTATCTCAAATCTCGATTTAATTTTTATTCGAAATGACATCGTCCTAAATCCTGATTAAATTTTTTATTCGCAAAAAATAATCTTAAATCCCGGATCGAACGAAACGGGATCCCAATCAAAATTCGAAATTTGAGATTTTCTATCAATTTTGTCTACAATATTCCCATCCACCCATTCAATCTCCTCAAGAAGCTGCCAACTCCAGAGTTTCCACAAAACATTAAAAAGAGTGCATTTTTTTAACATGATCAAGTGATTCCAGCCATCTGAAATTGAAATATTTGATCAAATTTTTAAGGGAAGTTTCTTCTGCATTAATTTCTGGGTTTGGTTCACTACAATAAAGGATTGTTTCCGCTGATTTTTTTTTCCTAAATGGAGCCAATAGGCAATAGCTGCATCCAAGGTCCAGTAGGTCTTCTTCATAAGGAAGGCTGGTGGCTATAGTTTTCACTCACGACTTTCCGAGGCCGGCCCTGACGTCCTCGGAATATAAGATCATTTTTATATTTTATGACCCTTAAATATTGTATAATATTATAATATAAAAATTTTGGAATCCTTATCCGTTAATTTTTTAAAAACTATAATAAAAAAATCCGGAGGCTGGCCCTACTGCTTTCACTCCTCTATATCGACCGCAGTCCAGTAAGTGGTCGGGAGCTTGAAGAACAACCGATCAATTTTGCTTCTTGTTTGCCTCTTTTGCTCTTGTTATGTAATTATTGAAAGCTTTTTCTCTAAACTAGCATTATCCTTCCTAAATTAGTGATTTGATAATTTGTTCCAAGATTTTTTTTGTAAAGATATCATTTATTACTCGAAAAATAAAATCCACAGAGCATTCTCAGCTAAAAATTGTTACTTGATGAACTATTACAAATGAAAAAGAATGGCATGAATTTCATATTCAAATTTCAATAGTAAATGGAAATGAAATGACAAAGACACGATAAATTACAGAGGCCAAGTAAAGAAATACAGTAGAACAGGAGATGCCAAAAAAAAACCCAAGTGGGAAACAATTCAAAAGCTCTGAGAGAAATAAGATCAGAAACCAAAAGCACAAGCAGCCACAATCAAAGTTGTCATGGCATATGACCACAGACCAAGGGGCTTAGACAAACCTGCAGCACCACTGCATTCATCATTAGCACCACTGAAGCATCCCGGTCTTGATATTTTAGCCTCACCATCCTCGAAAAGAAAGCTGGAATTGCTCTTACCGTTGCTGAACAGGACACACCAGAAATAGGGAGACCCGCCATCAGTGCCACTCGCAGCAGCTCCTACTTCAGTATGGTTCTTGCTGTATAGAATATCTAAGCTCTTGCCATTTTTCATCAGGATATCTGAAAAAGCTTCAGAAGGATGTAAATAATGGGATTGGCAGCCTAGTAAGCGTCCAGTGATTTGAGAGAGAGATGAGGAAACGACGCCACAATTTGGAGCAAATGTGTCTGCAAACTCAGAATCAGCAGGTTTTTTGGCATTTGAACCTCCTACATCATCACATTTACCTTCGTATGCTTTTATGTATTGCAAAGCAATGCAGGCCAGACCCGGGTTGTCATGGAGTGATGATTCCTTGTGTGCAGTTCTATTATCGTTGAGCACAGCCACCAACTCGTCCGCAGGATTATTGGTTACTTTTACTGTATTTGTTAATTGTTATTCAAGATGTCATAAGTGAGAATGTGCTCAGCATAAATATACACTTATATCATGGATTTAAAAGAAAATTAATAGGTCAACAATTCATTATCGAAAAACATACACATATACGGCAATGATTCTAGAAATTATAAGAAGATAAAATCAAAGTTCGAAAGAAAAGATACATGATTTACATTTTTAATTAGGACCAAGAACAAGATGTATATCTTGTTACATATCTTGATGCTAAGTAAACCATATAACCTTCAGAGTTAAATGCTTATTTGTTTATAGATACTTGGTGACAGTTTCCATAGCATGAGACAAATGTCCGTGGACCACAGAAGCACTGAGAAATCAGGACTTTGTTTCAGTTTACTTTGCCATCACTTTCCTGGTGAAAACTTCATTGTGATTCTCTTGAGCAATGGCTTCAGTCTACTCTTTTTATTTATGTGAACTAACCCTAGCAGATTGAAATACTTTCCTACAACAACCTGGAACTATATCACAACAGAAACCAAATAATCATTAATCGGTCGGTGTCAAGGGTGGAGGCATGATTTTATTTTAGGGGTGGCGAAAATTTTATTTTTTCATATAATATTAGAGGACTAAATATTTTATTATTATTTTTAAGGAAAATACAAGAAATTATGAGATCGGCACCGGGCTTGTGCATGGGGCAGCCCGCCCCTGGTGCCGCTCATGGTTGGTGTCAATGAGCAAAATTTTTGGATTCACTCTCTCACTAATCATCAAAGTTCACTTTTACTCACCCTTCCATGAGGTCACGTGTAACTTGTGGCTGCAAATATCCAATAATTGTCTTTAACACTACAGTAAATAACTAGAGAAATTATTCGGTCAAAAATAACCTTTTTTAGGATTGTAAAATTTCTAACCGAAACACGAAACTAAAACACCAGCTTGTTGTGTACTAAATGGATGTGTGTGGTTCCCAAAATGAGCTTTATACAAGTTAGAACCCAACTGACGATTTCAACTATCACACTTTTTCTTCTACCGTCTAAAAACAAACAAAACTCAATTCGCACCATTATTGTGAACTTGGATTTTGTACTGGAATGCAAGAAACTTGCTATTAAAATGGTAAGTGTAGACTGGAAAAAGCACAACATAGGTGTTGGGAAAGACCACAAACCAACACATAGTGGATAGCACTTATTTGCCTCTGTGTGATTAAAATTGGATTATGCACGACAATAAATAAAGCGAAAAGAAAACAAAAATCAAAGAAACAGAACCAATTTCCACATGGTTTTCGATTGTGGTTGTTTGTTGCAGTCAACGGTAAACAGGGAAATGAGCGAAACAAACGGGCTATCTATCTTCTCTACTTTATTATTTTATTTCAAGTGTTTGTCTTGCTTATCTCATGCTTCCTTGAGCATTTTCTCCTCTTTGTCCTTAACTATAGTCATTGGATACTCCTCTAAAAATATAACATTATCAAGTATTTCCTTTCAAACTTGTCCGATGGCTGAAAATTTGTACTTTCACAAATACACATTCAAATCCTCATACATTTCAATTGCTAGTTCACCTCTCCTCTCATCATTTTGAGCACCAAATAAAGCGCAACAAATTTACACCTTCTACACTCTTTCACAGCACTCACAGAAAATACGAGCAAAAGTTCATGCCATCATTGTTTTCATCTCCAAAGCCCAAAGCTCAACCGAATCAACAGCTCCAGGGTTTGTTTCTAATTGTTGTGCTTCTGCTGAAATTCAAAATCACAAGAAGCTAAAATATTTGGTAAGCGCTCATTTTTACTCACAACTTCTCAAATCCCAAACACTGCCCTTAAAAAAAATAGACTTTCAGTTTCCCTAATTGATTTCCTAAACACCAAAAGGGTAGAGTTCAACTTAAATCTCCCATCAACCTAAAAATTTAAAATTTAAAATAAAAACTTAAGACTAAAGAGTTACTATACTATTATAGCTGGAATATTTTAACTAAAATTTTTAAGTCACTGATTTAAATCAATCCAAATAATAGATAATGATGGATGAATTGACGTCATTAAATGTTATTTTTGACTTTGAATATCTGACATTGTATTTACTTAAATCAATGGTATAGATTTTAGTCCACGCCTATCATAAAACAAGGGATCTGCTCAAATCTAAATGCACAATCAACAATGCAGAAAGTATAATAAATTAACTCAAGAGAAGTAATAAGTACATTTTCAAAATAAGCATGAAGAAAAACAAAGGCAGAGTATTTCAATCTAGACAGATCAAACGAACAGAGCTATGAAGGAGAGGGCTTACTTTGAGTATTAGCAGTAGCAGCAGATATTAAAAGCAATGGAGCTATAAGAAACCATAAGGCTGTTGCCATTGTTGCTTCCTTTTCTTTAATTTTAAAGAAAAATATGAAGAGATGCAGAGATTGAAGAAGAAAAAGAAACAGCAAGTGCTACTGAAACTGCAAAGTCAGTGAAATGTCCACTTCGTTTCGGTTTGCTTTACAACTGTTATTTGTTCATTTTATTTTGGATTATTATTATAATATTATTATTTGCCGACACCAACCGGGTTCTTGGGTTCGACCCAACCCACGTGCTCTCTCTGCATTTTTACTTTTATACCCTTAATCTGTTGTGTGGTTTATGTGGCATATTATAATTTATAAGTTGCTAGTTTATAATTGTGAAGTGTTGGGATATATGTCCTATAATTTCATGTATTTTGTAAACAGAATATTTTGTTTAAAATAAAAGATGTAATATTCATTTATCAATTATTTTGATTTAAATCGCATATTATAAATTATATAGTTTACATTTTATTACTTATATGCCTTCAAGTTTAATGTATGAGTGTCATATACAAGATGATTTAAGTATGAAGTTAGTAATCTAAAATAGTTTATAGAAAAAAAATAAAGCGGGTACTTTGTTTATGATTTATCTATAGTTGCGGTCCATTATATAAATGTATGATGTGTTGGTTTCTATTGATGTCCCAAGATCATTTTAAGCCACGAAATTGAATGAATATTATAAAGAAATGTGGCGGAAACACACTTACAATGATCGGTTTGGATGTGATGCTCAACCAAAACTTTTTCCTCCAAGATGCTCCAAGATTCGGCCAAGGTTGTTTTGTTGATGAAGATGATGAAGCTCCAAGCTTTAAGGATTCCAAGCTCCAACATTCGGTTCCCTATCACCTTGTGTTGATCCTTTGATTGTGCTAGCAAAAGATGAAAGAAAAAATCAAATTTTTCCCTCCAATGGAGCTCACGGTTTCATCAAGAAATGGAGAGAGAGAGAGTTTTGTTTTCTATTCCTTTTTGGCTTCAAAAACCGTATGTGATGAATGAAAAACAATTAAAAAATATTTGGTATTAACTTTCAAAAAGTCAACAAGCATTTTGGCTCCAATTTTGGCATTAAATGCCCACACCAACCTCCATCATAAATAGTGACAACATGTCACTCACAAAAAGTGACTTTGACATCTATCACAAATAAATGACAAGTGATGTGACTCGCGATGTGACTTGTGGGCCCCACTCGAATTCAAAATGCGAGTGGGCCCGCAAACACTTCTGGGCTTGGTTTCGTTAATTCGAATTAACGAACTTCCGTCGCGACGTAATTAAATAATCATGCTTAGCGAAATTACTATTCACGTCGCTAACAAATTAATTCTAAATTAACTCGTTGCCCGAATTAAAATCTAATTTTAATTCCGCGTCGAAATCCAATTTCGTTTAATATATCAAATATATTATTTTGTCGATTAATTCCAAATTAATCTTTCTCTCTCTTCAATAGTACTTTATCCAAGATAAAGTGTCTCCGCGATTAATCCTAGATTAATTAAGTTCGGATCATACGTCATCGGTGAATCTTCAGGAAGCGATCCAAGAGATCCCTGGATATGTTGGCAGCAAATACGGTTGTCGGACTATCCGAACACGTACGTACCTTGTACTATATTTTTACCGATTTACGAGACAAGGTTGGCTTCTAGCAAAGCGCATGCCTACCCAATTCTCCAGAAAATATTGACTGGAATATACGATGTATATCAGGCGTAGTATACCGTAGTATTGTGTATTGCGATCCAGTATCGGATGTCATGTGTAAGGCCTTGGGCTGGAATAGTGTCTGCCCGGTACGAAGCATATATCGGATATCAAGCAACTAGTCTCTTTGAATCGGATAATCATGACCTTGTCATATTATCCCGATGGTTACAACACAATAGAGAACAAGTTCTGAATCCCTGCATGATCATCATCTCCATATGTCTGAAGTGATACTTCCATCTTGACATCACATCCAATACATTACGATTCTCAATAAACCCAGAAGAGGCGTACACAGAACCTGTTAAAGCCCTGGACGACCAAAACCAAAGTTTACCGATTGTCGCAAGTACTAGCGATGCAAGTCTCAGGTTAAGACCAAATACACCTACCCTGAAGCAGACTCCTATAGACACATATACATACTACCAATGGGATTCCGCGGGGTCTATCCAGAGCGAAGCTGTTTTCCGTACCATCGGTAAAACACAACCTCTTATCGCACTTGCATAAGTATCTAATACTTAAATATATGAGAACTATGCCGTTATGCCCTCACAACGCGCACAAGTGCAATACTAGTCTATTCCGCATTATCGATGTCCAATCTCGATAATACTACGACTAGGGATATTTAATGATTAAACCTTTATAGATTGATACTGTCTCATATCATCTCAATCCGGAATTAATCATAAGGACTTTTACCATTTATATATCAAAGTAAAAATAATACAAAACGGTAAAAGGGAATTTCATTACAACATAGTTAATTTTGTACAAAAACATAATGTCTTTTACAAACAGTGACGCTATGGGTCATAACTGTCCAACAATCTCCCACTTGGCCTATAGACAGTCACTCAAGCATCTAATACCTGAACTATGTACATGTCGCTCAAACTTTTACTGAGGAATATCTTTCGTCAGCGGATCTGCCAGATTGTCATCTGATGCGACCTTCTCGACCTTCACATCACCACGATGTATGATCTCTCGAATCAGATGGAAACATTGAAGAACATGCTTGGATCGTTGATGAGACCGCGGTTCCTTAGCCTGTGCTATAGCCCCGTTATTGTCACAATACAATGGAACGTGCTCAGCTGCTAACGGAACTACTCCTAATCCAATTAGGAATTTTCGGATCCAAACTGCTTCCTTTGCTACTTCAGCTGCAGCAATGTACTCCGCTTCTGTTGTTGAATCGGCAACAGTCTCTTGCTTGGAAGATTTCCAGCTCACTGCTCCGTTATTCAAACAAAATATGTACCCGGATTGCGACTTGCAGTCGTCTTTATCGGTTTGGAAACTTGCATCGGTATACCCAGTTACCTCAAGTTCTCCATCTACATAGGTTAAGAAAGCATCCTTAGTTAGTCTAAGATACTTAAGGATATTCTTAACCGCCATCCAGTGACCTTCACCTGGATCGGCCTGATATCGACTACACATGCTCAAAGCATATGAGACATCAGGTCGCATACATATCATGGCATACATGATCGATCCGACTGCCGAGGCGAACGGTATTCGACTCATGTTGTCTCTCTCATCTTGAGTTTTAGGACACATGTCCTTAGATAGATAGACGCCATGTGACACTGGCAACAGTCCTCTCTTGGACTGATCCATGTTGAATCTCTTCAGCACTTTGTCAATGTACGTGCTCTAGGAGAGTCCAAGCAGCTTTCTAGATCTATCCCGGTAGATCTTTATTCCCAGAATAAGGCTGCTTCTCCCAGATCTTTCATGGAGAATTTCAATGAAAGCCAAGCTTTCACCGACGTTAGCATGGGAATGTCATTGCCTATAAGCAATACATCGTCAACATAAAGGACAATAAAAGTCAGTGCTCTCCCACTAACCTTCTTATATACACAATGATCATCTTCGTTTTGAATGAAATCATATTCTTTTATGATCTCATCAAAACGTTGGTTCCATGACCGCGATGCTTGCTTCAGTCCATAAATGGACCGATTTAACTTACAAACCTTGTTTGCAAGTCTAGGCACGATAAAACCGTCAGGCTGTTGCATATAAACATCCTCCGAAAGGTTTCCGTTAAGGAAAGCGATTTTAACGTCCATCTGCTATATCTCGTAATCAAAATATGCAGCAATTGCAAGCATTATCCGAATGGATTTAATCATGGCAACGGGTGAGAAAGTTTCGTCGTAATCGACACCATGTCATTGACGATACCCCTTCGCTACAAGCCTAGCTTTGTACGTTTGTACGTTGCCATCCATGTCAGTCTTCTTCTTGAAGACCCATTTGCATCTAATAGGCTTTACGCCTTCTGGTGCATCAACCAGTGTCCAAATTTGGTTGGTGTACATGGAATCCATTTCAGACTTCATGGCCTCTTACCATAAATCGGAATCGATATCTTGTATCGCTTCCTCATACATAGCCGGTTCGTTATCCTCAATGAGATTAATTATACATGAGGTGATTGATCGATTAGAAACCCATACCTCTCAGGTTATTTCCTGACTCTCTCCGATCTACGCGGTCCGTGTAATAGAAGATTATGGTACAGTCTCATCCCTGATGGACTGTTCTTGTTCCGTTGAGGATTCTATGCCAGGAATAGTATCACTCCGATTTTCATCGAGTTCTACTTTCCTCCCACTAATCACTGCATTTAGGAATTCATTCTCAAAAAAGACCGCATGTAGAGCAACAAATACTTTGTTCTCTCGTGGGTGATAGAAGTAATATCCTTTGGTTTCCCTAGGATATCCTACGAATAGGCATTTATCCGATTTGGGCTCAAGTTTGGTACCTTCCAAACGTTTGACGTATGTCCAGCATCCCCAAATCTTCAGGAATGAGAACCCGGTTTCTTTCCTGTCCATATCTCATATGGTGTCTGTTGTACAGACTTTGACGGAACCTTAAGAATTGCACTGTTTAATGCATATCCCCAGAAGGAAATAGGTAGCTCAGTGCGACTCATCATAGACCTAACCATGTCCAACAAAGTTTGGTTTCTCCGTCCTGACACACCGTTTAATTGCGGTGTTCCAGGAGGAGTCCACTGTGAAAGAATACCATATTATTTCAAGTAATCCAGAAACTCATTGCTCAAGTATTCGCCACCACGGTCCGACCGTAATGTCTTTATACTCTTTCCAGTCTGTTTTTCAACTTCATGTCGAAACTCTTTGAATTTCTCAAAAGTTTCCGACTTGTGTCTCATAAGATACACATAACCATAACGTGATGCATCATCCGTAAAGGTTACGAAGTATTCATATCCACCTCTAGCCTGGCTAGACATGGGCCCACATACGTCACTATGAACGAGGGCTAACAGTTCGGTAGAGCGTTCACCTTTACCGCTAAAAGGTGATTTAGGCATTTTGCCTAATAAGCAAGATTCGCAGACGTCATATGAATTTGGATCAAATCCGTCCAAGTACCCACTCTTCGAAAGTGTGGATATGCGAGTCTTGTTTATGTGTCCCAGACGACAGTGCCACATATAAGTTTCATCTTTATTACTCATTTTAAGCCTTTTGTTTGTTATATTATATGTCTGAGATTGATTTATATTCAAAATATAAATACCATTATTTGCAACAGCAGTGTAAATTTCTACATCATTTTTATATACAAAACGCCCGGTGTTCCTGAATACAAAAGTATACCCACATTGGGTTAACATAGATACAGAAATAATATTCCTAGTCAAACTAGGTACATAATAACAGTCATTAAGTTCAAGTACATGCCCCGAGGGCAGTTCTAAAACAAAAGTGCCAACGGCCAAAACAGCGACTGGTGTCCCATTTCTGACGCGTAGATCAATCTCCCCTGAGGCCAGTCTCCTGCCTATCCGCAGATCCTGCACATCAGTACATATGTGAGTACCACAACCATAATCAAAAATCTAATTTTTAAAACTAGAAATAGTCATGTTTATCTCAATAACAAACATACCTGAAGCCAGTGCTTTGCCCGCTTTAATCTCCTTCTGGAGTGCCTTGTACTCGCGGCAGTCACGTTTCCAGTGACCCCGCTTGCCGTACTGGAGGCAAACATCCTGAGATTTATCCTTAGGCTTCCCAGAAGCCTTTGAGGATTTGGCCTTGCCCTTTCTTTTATGCTTCTTCTTCTTCACACCTCCAGTCGCCTTGGGCCCAGCCCTCGGTGTCTGAGATGTCGAAGTAAAGTGTGCCTCGCGCTTGTTGCCCTTAAGCAGCTCCTTTTCATATTCCTTGAGAATTGACAACAACTCTCCAAGAGTATCATTAGTGTTCATCAGGTTATAGCTTATTATGAACTGTTCCAAGTGTCGGGGAGAGATTGCAAGATCATATCTATAGTAATCTCAGCCTCTAAGACTATCCCCATCTGAGCCAACTCATCTATGTCAGCAATCATCTGTGCCACATGGGACTCAACAGACATGCCTTCTGACATACGTGAACGGAAGAGCTTCTTCACTAACTCATATCTCTGCGACCTTCGTTAGATCGGTGAAGATCGTGCAACCTCGCCAACATGTTATAGGGATCCAAGTCCCTGTTCTTTCGACGAAAATGTTGAGTCATAGCAGCAAGCATAATTGACTGAGCAGTATCATTATCATCGCTGTGAGTCTTCCAAAGCTCCAGCTCAAGTAACTGATCAGGTTTGGGCTTAGGCCCAAGAGGTCTCTGTATAGTATATAACAGCCTCTCGGCTCCAAGGACAATCCTCAGATTCATTTCCCAATCGGCAAAGTTCGTGCCCTTGAAGTCATTTTCGCCCATGATAATGTCTCGGACATTTCCCTTTCCTGTCATCTTGATTACGATAGTCTAACTATCTAATCAAGGATATATGGGTACAGTCTAACTGTTACAAGAAAAATAACATTTATTAGTCCAACTAATAAAATAATTTTGACGAAATAATATGAAAGCGCGTAAAGCTAAGTATCTGAATGAAATTGCAAATTCAATACTAGCCTCCCACTATTTTTCGGCGAGCCTCTAACCCTCTGTCGAGTACTCGGGAAACCCAGTTTCCTAGTGGGCTAGGATCCCGTTAAATAACACACAACCTTGACTTTGGCCAACAAGCTGTATGATATTTAACTAGGTAGATCTCGAAGATCAATTGGATATAATCCAATTCCTAGATCCGGTAGGTGGACATCCAAGTCCGAAACATATGTACAATACATATGCCAATATATCCAATATATTTGCCTAACCTATTTCCTCTGAATCAACTAAGCCTTGGCTTTGGCACAACAAGCTTAATGATTCCAGTTAAGTGGGACCCATTGACATGGAAAGCTTCGTAATCAATGTCGATGGACAAGAAGTGATCTTGACTTTGGCCAACAAATCACGACTTGGACAAGACACCGATATGGAACAAAACTCTCATGATTCAAACACATTCGCAATTGACAAAGGTCTTGACTTTGGCCAACAAACCAATGCCAACTTTGGATCTTAAGTAAGAATCACTCAACGGAAGGAAATAACGCTTAATATGTTTTGAGGCTTTTTCACGTAAATTGGCAACCAATTTATTATATTTGTTAAGGTCTCATCATTCACCCTTAAGCATGCATTCTAAAAGCATAATAAGGCGCGGAAAGTAAACTAATAACGATATGCGTATGGATATTTAAATCACTCTCTTTCCTCTCCCCGGCTAGCACTATTCTACTTCTACCCAATTACATAATACAATAATAGAAACCTCATTAACATTGAGGGGAATTAGGTGAGAAGAGAATACAAAGAAATAATGAGAGATAAGGCTGGACATGCAGGTCCAATTTATAAATTCCGAATTTACAATAATTTCTAAAATTGTCATTTCCCTTCTAATATCCATCCGATATACGCTATTCATTCATCACATCCATGTATTCATTCAAGCATGTTATTCAATCAAATTAATCAAATTAATTATCTTTGAATATTATTGATCATCCAATGTTCAAACAATGATTTGATTTGCGCGAGTCCAACTCGTTTGAGAATAAGTACTTAAAGTACAAATTCTTGAATTATATCGAACTCTCGTTAAATCTAATTTAATCTGTATTCAATACTAATTCATGTATTTAATTCCAAATTAAATATCTACACTTTTTAATGCGCTTTAATGAATAAGATTCCAAATCTAATCTTATCGGGTCTCAAAGCCCAACTAACATCCCATGTTCGTTTAATTAAAGTCCGATGGGCTTTCAATTGATTTTATAAGGCATGGGCTTTGGTCAATATGGGTCAAACCCAATTACCAAGCCCAATTGAGGAATCACCCTCATATGCCAAAAAACCAATTTTAGCCCAATAAGGCCCAATTAACTTTTAAAGCCCATTTATTACATTTGGACTTAATGGAATGATTTAGGGCCAATTTGGATCCAATCCAATTGGCCTAAACCAACTTGACCCAACCAAGCCCATTATGCCCAAAAATAACAATATCAAGACCAATTCAAAATCAAGCCCAATTAACCAAATTTTAAAATTCCAAATTTTATAACTTAATTAATTAAAGTGTAATACATCAATTAATTAACTAAATCAATATTTCCAAAATACAATTTAACCAATTAATTATGTATCATATTTATTCAACTAATTTCCAACATTCTTGAATCAAAAATCATCTCATTACATGCAAGGAAGCTCTCGGCCAAGATAAGGGGTTTTGTCCGATTTCGTTTTTCAATCCGATCGAATTATAAATCGACATTTCCTATTCGTTTCAAGTAATCCAATGATCATCAAAACAAAAATACCAAGAATTCCAAGGGTAATACAAGATTCGGTCATGCCTCATTTTTGGGGAAAAATTCATCCAATTAGTTTTTCACAAAATTGATCATAAACAACTCAAAGTCATCCATCCATAAGCATGCTCAAACAAGTAATTTATTCAAAACATGCTCAAAATCAATTTACCCAAATTTTACCCTAAAATATTTCATGCTTAAACAAGGCTCATTGATACCATTGTTGGTTTCTATTGATGTCCCAAGATCATTTTAAGCCACGAAATCGAATGAAAACTATAAATAAATGTGGCGGAAACACACTTACAATGATCGGTTTGGATGTGATGCTCAACAAAAACTTTTCCTCCAAGATGCTCAAGATTCAGCCAACGTTGTTTTGTTGATGAAGATGATGAAGCTCCAAGCTTTAAGGATTCCAAGCTCCAAATTTGGTTCCATATCACCTTGTGTTGATCCTTGATTGTGCTAGCAAAAGATGAAAGAAAAAATCCAATTTTTCTTCCAATGGAGCTCACGGTTTCATCAAGAAATGGAGAGAGAGAGAGAGTTTTTTTTTTCTATTCCTTTTTTTGCTTCAAAAACCGTATGTGATGAATGAAAAACAATTACCAAATATTGGTATTAACTTTCAAAAAGTTAACAAGCATTTTGGATCCAATTTTGGCATTAAATGCCCACACCAACCTCCATCATAAATAGTGACAACATGTCACTCACAAAAAGTGACTTTGACATCTATCACATAAATAAATGACAAGTGATGTCCGCGATGTGACTTGTGGGCCCCACTCGAATTCAAAATGCGAGTGGGCCCGCAACACTTCCGGGCTCGGTTTCGCTAATTCCGAATTAACGAACTTCCGTCGCGACGTAATTAAATAATCATGCCTAGCGAAATTACTATTCACGTCGCTAACGAATTAATTCTAAATTAACTCGTTTGCCCGAATTAAAATCTAATTTTAATTCCGCGTCGAAATCCAATTTCGTTTAATATATCGAATATATTATTTTGTCGATTAATTCCAAATTAATCTTTCTCTCTCTTCAAATAGTACTTTATCCAAGATAAAAGTGTCCGCGATTAATCCTAGATTAATTAAGTTCGGATCATACGTCATCGGTGAATCTTCGGGAAGCGATCCAAGAGATCCCTGGATATGTTGGCAGCAAATACGGTTGTCGGACTATCCGAACACGTACGTCCTTGTACTATATTTTTACCGATTTACGAGACAAGGTTGGCTTCTAGCAAAGCGCCATGCCTACCAAATTCTCCAGAAATATTCTTACTGGAATATACGATGTATATCAGGCGTAGTATACCGTAGTATTGTGTATTGTGATCCAGTATCGGATGTCACGTGCAAGGCCTGGGGCTGGAATGGAATAGTGTCTATCCCGTACGAAACACATATCAGATATCAAGAAACTAGTCTCTTTGAATCGGATAATCATGACCTTGTCATATTATCCCGATGGTTGCAACACAATAGAGAACAAGTTCTGAATCCCTGCGTGATCATCATCTCTATATGTCTGAAGTGATACTTCCGTCTTGACATCACATCCAATACACTACGATTCTTAATAAACCCAGAAGAGGCGTACACAGAATCTGTTAAAGCCCTGGACAACCAAAACCAAAGTTTACCGATTGTCGCAAGTACTAGCGATGCAAGTCTCAGGTTAAGACCAAATACATCTACCCTGAAGCGGACTCCCATAGACACATATACATACTACCAATGGGATTCGCGGGGTCTATCCAGAGCGAAGCTGTTTTCCATACCATCGGTAAAACACAACCTCCTATCGCACTTGCATAAGTATCTAATACTTAAATATATGAGAACTATGATGTTATGCCCTCACAATGCGCACAAGTGCAATACTAGCCTATTCCGCATTATCGATGTCCAATCTCGATAATACTACGACTAGGGATATTTAATGATTAAACCTTTATGGATTGATACTGTCTCATATCATCTCAATCCGGAATTAATCATAAGGACTTTTACCATTTATATATCAAAGTAAATAGAATACAAAACGGTAAAAGGCAATTTCATTACAACATAGTTAATTTTGTACAAAAACACAATGTCTTTTACAAACAGTGACGCTATGGGTCATAACTGTCCAACATGATGAGATCGCTCATGCTGTGACATGAGAATTGAGACACCTTATATGAAGTGATCATATAGGACTTGATCTAGATAAAAATAAATTTCTTATAATATCTGTTAAATAAAGAAATTCATTTCGATTTATTAGATGATCATATATGGATTGATCTTAATCATGAGTGTAGTACGAACTCCTGCATGACATGTTATGTCCTTTGATTTACAAAGATGAGGTTAGTGTAGAAATCCTGACCAATAGCTACGTACTTTGGGGATATGGTTTTGTGTGTAGCTGTGGATAGGGGTGGCAAAACGAATCAACGAATCAAATTTGTATCGAATCTTAAACGAATCGAAACAAAATGTGTTGGATTCGTATTCGATCCGTTTATTAAACGAATCCTAATATCAAGATTCGTATTCTATTAGTTTATTAAATGAATCAAATATGAATATTCGTTTAGTCATGATATTATTCAATAACATAATTTACCATAATTTATTTACATTAATTTTTCATATATATATATATATATATATATATATATATACATATGAAATATATTTACTAAAAATACCTCACCAAATATCGACAATATTATTTTTCTATGGTAATTAGCTATAATTTCTCGAATCTTAATTGAAAAATAACAATAACTAGTAAAAGAAAATATTAAAATAAATCATAAACAAATAAATGAATCAATGAGCTTAAATTCGTATTCAATTCGTTTAATAAACGAATCGAATCGAATTGACTCATTTATTAAATGAATCCATTTTTCCAAAACCGTATTCACTTTAAAGCGAATCGAATCGAACGAATAAACGAATCCTAACCCAAATTACCACCCCTAGCTGTGGACATTTTACATAGATATGAAGTTCACTCATTCTTGCGAGAAGTTGAGGAGCATCTTCCTTAAGGGTTGATTCGGTACTTGAACGATTAGAGTGCTCAAGTCTTTCTATTACGAATAGAAAGATTAATATTCATAATAATTATGAATGAATCATTCATTAGAGAATCAATGATACTTAAGGTAAAAATAATTAGAGGGGTATAAAAGATATTTTGACCCAACTCTAATTATGAGATACTCGTGAATGGTTAATCCGTATGTAATAGCTATATAGAGAGTGCAATTTTAGATTTTTTGTGGAATAACCTAAAGTTAATAATTTAGAATATTTAATTAATATTGCATGATTATTAGAGCTCAGAACTATATGTCCATTTGGTCATCGTGCTAGCTCAATATGCTATAGCATATTTAATATAATCGGACAGTCTAATTATTAACTCACATGTATTGATATTATTAAAATGATTAATAATATATGTCACACTTGAAACTTTATGTTAATTTTTAATATAATTTTTTTCCATAATAAATGATTATGAGAAAATCATTTATTATTTATTAAAATTTTATTATTATTTTATAATTTAATATTATCTTGAAAATGAATAATGTTAAAATTTGATTTCAAATCTCTTCATTTACAAAATTGGAAGTTACATTATTCATAATAGTAACTTTTAAATCTCTTAATGAAGACATTTAACAAAATTATTATTATTTTTTTATTGTAAATGGCCATTATGGCCGAATCTTACTAGGCATGGGAGGAGTTTTCTTTTGTATTTTAATTACAAACAAAACCCTAGGTATAAAAAGGAAAATGCTTTTTCTTTCTACCATAATCATAGCTTCCTAACCCTAGCCACCTTTGTTATTGGTTTTCTTTCAAGAGTTGAAAGAAAAATAAAAAGGAACAAATAGAAGAAATTAGGGGTGTGCATCAGTCGGTTCGGTCGGTTAATCCTCAATTTTTTAACCGAACCGAAATTATTTGGTTAAGTAAATATTTAACCGATTTAACCATATGATGGCACATAACCATTAACCAACTTAACCATTATTTTTCGATCGGTTTTGGTTAATTCGGTTATTAACCAGTACAGAATCTCCACAAATAACAATCCACATTTACACATTAATTTAAATTTAAATTCATAAAAAAGACAAACATATATGTGTTTTACGACAGAAGATAAATTTAAATTCACCAAAAAACAGTCTACAACTACAATCAGTAGAGGCAAAAAGTAAAAATTTTAATTTCATTTTAATTAAAAATATATATAAAGTCAAATTATAGTTTGTAATCGGTTAATTGGTCGGTTCGGTTATACAAATCTCATAACCTTAACCGAACCGAAAACCCGAAAAAATTAAAAATCTTAACCGAAAAATCGATTTAATCACAATAACTGAACCATTATTAAATAAATGGTCGGAATGGTTCGATTAATCGGTTAAAACCGATTAATACACACTCCTAAAAGAAATTTAATATGTAATCATTTGAATATATAAAGTGTTTATGGATTTATTTTGTGAGTGAAACCCATTTTTCTGTTATTGGTTGCGAGCAATAGCACAGAAGACCCTTTGGAACATGACGTAAAATCCTCTTCATCCATTTCTTACACCACTCGGCAGCCTCCATTTTCACCATCAGTTTGAGGCTTGCTTTGTTATGGTTTATTGCAGTTATTTTGTGGACATTAGGGGATGCATTTAAGGTGTTTTTGGATGCATTTAGTTGAAAAATTGGACATAAACTTATGCCCATATTGACGCAAAACAGAGGCAGTTTTGTGTGTGTTGTGCGCGTGTTCGGTGTTCAAAACAATCCAGATTTTTGCTACTGGATTAGCTGCTATTCTGGGCTGTTAAAATCATCAAAAATTGAAGCAAAACGAGGCAAATAGAGCTGGGAAGAAACTATTGGAGTTGGAGTGCCAATCCGAATAATGTATTATATATTTTATTATTTATTAATAAAATAATTACATTTTCATTTCATACCTTATTAATAGTATTGTCATTATGCATATTAGATTGATGTATAAATATGTTAAAAATGATATCGACCTTAGAATAGTCTTGTAGTAATACTGGACATCAGGTGGTCCGACATTGGGATAATATTACTATTATAAACTATTTTTAAAGTAAATATTCATAGTCGTTGGTTTTGGAATATGGTCGAATTCCTATAACCTAGAAGACTAGCACATGTCATATATTGGAATTACAGTTCCAAAGGTTTAACCCGATGTACCATGAGCTTTGGAAGCTCGTGTAGACATGTGGGTATTGGTGGGACTGAATACTGAATGACTCACAGGTGATTCCTAATAGTTGGAAGTACACACCACTGTCAATAGGAATCTCATCGTGTCAAGTAGCATGTGTAATCCTTTGACTATAGGATAACATTGATTTTGTGTGAGATCATCCACACTTTGATGCCATGTATGTCAGAAACCTTTCATGGTCTGACCTCTAGATGTTCGTTGGGTGTGGACCGATGCACTCGTTAATCAAGTAGGAATCAAGATAGGATCCATCGACATGTATATATACCATAAGGGCTTTAGGTATCCTTGTAAGTAAGTCACGATTCTTAAAACTTTGGCCAAAGTCGATCACCTAAGGTAGATCGCATATATCAGAAATGGTTTCTGATTAATTATAAAAAATCGTGGACATGTCGACATAAGATGTGCGCCTCAGAAACTTGACGGTGTATTCTATGTTTTCTAAGCACAACTCGGATAGCCTACGACAGAGGGATTGATAAACATATGTGATGACCACGACTTGTATAGTTCAGAAAGATCGTTCGTATTCTTCGCGAATTCGGAGGTGGCCGAATTGCGTACATATTAGCTAGACTTATATGACGAACGTGTCTGAACTTAGAGAGTCCCAATATGAAGTGTACTATTTGAGCACTTGGGTAGCCGATTAATTTTGATAAAAGATAATATTCGATATTATAATTATCAACTAAGATAATCAAGTGTTATTGGATAACATTGATTATTTACTTTGACCTAATTGGATTAACTGGATTAATTCAATAATTACACAATGGCTTAATTGTAAATTCATAAATATCTCTACCATTTGAGGATATTTTGGTAATTCCAAGTATGTAATTATAGGTGTTTTTGGCTTGATTTAATTGGATTAAATCAAAGTGAAAGACATATAACTAATCCATTAATTAAGTTTTATCTTGATTTAATTGGATTAAATCAAAGTGGTAGACAAAAGTGATTAGTCAAACCTAATTATACATATTTAGACAAATTAAATTAAACCCACATAAAATTTGATTAGAACTTTTATTAATTAAAAATTGTCTAAGTTTTGCTATAAATAGCAAGCTTGAGCAAGGTTTTAATAAAGCTTGTGAAAGCTAAATACAAATAATTCTTGGAGAAATTAGCCTAAGTCAGAGAAGTGTTTTGAGAAGCTTTGGAAGTTCTCTACAATATTTCATTTAGGAGAAATCAAGATTGGATCTTGGAGTGAAACTTGCTAGCATTGGAATCAAGATTGGATAATGGAATCAAACTTGCAAACCTTAGAAGTTCTCCAACCATTTCAATAAAAGAGAATTAGACTGGATCTTTATATCAAGCTTACTAGATAATGTTTGATCTTTTCCTAAGCTATGTTCTTCATTAGTGAGTTTTCATTAGAGAGACATATAGTGATGAATTATGTATTGGATGCACGATTACATAGCTTAAAGTTGAAATAAGGCTAATGAATTGTGTTAGGATGCTTTGGAAGTATAAACACAATATGGTTGTAATTAGATCAAATATGTTCATGTTGGACATAGAACAATTAATAAGAGTTTGGAACTCTAGATTAAAGTTTAGAGCCATGGCTACCATACTTGACCACCTTTAGGTGAACTAGAATTATTCATGAGAAATTGGTTTGTGTTTTGATTCAAACAAACACATATATGTATTTAGAATACATGTATGTTAGTTGTATAACATGTGTTGTGGTTGGTTTTGATGTTAAAATTAGTTTTAAGGTGTATTGAAATGATATGAAAAAATTAGAAGTGTTTAGGATTGATTTTAAGGTTGAAATTGCTCACCGCCCAGTGGAGCGTCCCGCCACTGATCTTCCAATGTCGCGACACTAAGCATCAGACTCTCACCCTTGCACGTCGTGACTCCTGGATGTTGAGCTCTCACACATTACTCTCGTATATTTAGGCGTCGTGACTCCCAATCTTCCACATCATGACACCGAGAGTTGATGAATACTAAAACTTCATTTTCTCTGTTTCGGGGTTTCCGGACTCTGATTTGGTCCTCGTATTTTCCTACGGACTCATATCAGAATGTAATTTTCATTAAAATATTTTAAAATACAACTATCCCTGATATCCTTGGGTTAGACCCACTTCCGTTGTGCGAGATACAGATTCGACCCTAGTGGTTTGACAACCGCCCCAACAAAATCGACAATAAGGAGGGAAGCATAAAATTTTTTTAAGGTCGATCCCGGCACCTAAGACGCTTATGCCGCGCGAGAAATCGGTTCCTACATGTTTTTTTTTACCAAAAGCAATAAAGTGGTATTTTTCTAATATATCACGAGAATGTAACAAAACTAGTGGTAGTACTAGTGGAGTCAATTTAGATGATCTTCCTGGAGATCCAGGACTTCGAAAACATATTCTATCTTATCGACCAAATGATAGAGATGGTGTTAATATAAAATATTTGTTAAAAGGGCCTTATCAACCTAGACACAATGAGTTTCCATGGACCATATTCGAAAGTTCAAAAAAATGATTTATTCAAGCATGGTTTAATAATTATTTCGAGTGGTTGGAGTATAGCATATCTAAAGATATTGCATATCGTTTGCTGTTGTTATCTCTTCAAACAAGATTTGGAAGGTCAATCTGGTGGTGATTCATTTGTTGGAGAATGTTTCAAAAACTATAAGGAAAAAGAAAGAATTTTTATTCATGTAGGAGGTCGTACTAATTCTCATAATGTAGCTGTTGATAAATGTTATGCCTTGATGAATGAAATTCAACACATTCGAATTGTAATCAACAGACATTTCGATCAAGTTCGTGATTATTTACAACTAATCAAAAACCATTTCTGATATATGCGATCCACCATAGGTGATCGGCTTTGCCGCCAAAGTCTTAAGAATTGTGACTTACTCACACGGATACCTAAACCCCTTATGGTACACATACGGGCCGACAGATCCTATCTTGATACGTACTTGATTAATGAGTGCATCGGTCCACACCAATGAAAATCTAGAGACCAGACCATGAAAGATTTCTGACATACATGGCATATAAGTGTGGAGGATCTCACACAAAATCAATGTTATCCTATAGTCAAAGGATCACATAACTCGAGGAGATTCTTATTGACGGTGGTGTGTACTTCCAACTATTAGAACATTCAGAATTTGCTCCAACGAATACCCACACGTCTATACGAGCTTCCAAAGCTCATGGTACACCGGGTTAAACCATTGGAACTTCAATTACAATATACAACATGTGCTAGTCTTTTAGGTTATAGGAATTCGACAGTATTCCAAAACCAACGACTAAGAATATTTATTTTAAGAATAGTTTATAATAGTAATATTATCTCAATGTCGGACCACCCAGTGTCCAATATTACTACATGACTATTCTAAGGTCGATGTCATTCTCAGCATATTTATATTTATATATATTAATCTATTATGCATAATGACATTACCATCAGTAAAGGTTGAAATGAAAATATAGTTATTTTATTAATAAATAATAAAATATAATGTACAATATATTATTCGGATTGGCGCTCCAAGCACCAACTCCAACAAACTCTCACTTGCTTGGTGCTAATCCGGATAGTACCGTAGTCCCATCACCTCTACATGTTTATCAAATAACTTAGAAGATAAGGTCTTAGTAAGCGGGTCTGCTATGTTGTCTATTCCTTGAACCATCAAGACCACTATGTCCTTTTGTTCAATAATCTCTCTAATCAAGCGATATTTACTTTCCACGTGTTTAGACTTGGAATACGCCATCGGCTCCTTAGCCCGCGCAATGGCTCCATTATTATCACAGTACAATGAGATTGAATCCACAATACTAGGCATAATGCCAAATTCGGTGATAAAATTTCTAATCCAAACAGCTTCTTTAGCAGCTTCTGAAGCCGTTATAAATTCCGCCTCAATGGTGGAATCAGCTGTTGAGCCTTGTTTTGAACATCTCCAACTAACCGCATAGCCATTAGGGGTAAATATGTATTTGGATGTAGACTTTCTATCATCTGGATCTCCCTGGAAGTTAAAGCCTGTATAACCCTAAACTTGTAGCTCATCTTCTTAAAATATGATAAATTTATCCTTAGTACCCTTAAAATATTACAGAATATATTTCACGGCTGTCCAATGATCATTACCTGGATTAGATTGATATCGGTTAGTCACACAGACGTCGAAACTGATGTCAGGTTTTGTACATAGCATACCATACATAATACTTCCAATATAAGAAGCATATGACAAATTAGAAATTCTAACTCTCTTATCCTCAGTCTGGGGTGTCATTATCTTCGAAAGATGTATGCCATATTGGAAAGGTACATTTACTGCCTTGCAGTTGGTAAAACTGTACATTTCTAACATTTTATCTATGTACGTGGATTGCAACAACCCTATAAGCTTCCTAACTCTATCCCGGTAGAGCCTTATACCCAGTATATAGGAAGCTTCACCCATGTCTTTTATGGAGAAGTTCTTGCAAATGTAGGCTTTCATACTTTGCATCAATCTTATATCATTCCCAATGATAAGGATATCGTCTGCATACAAAACAAGGACTACTATCATGCTCCCTCTAATTTTCTTATAAGCACATGGTTCTTCATCGTTTTTGATGAATCCAGATAATCTAATTATCTTATCAAAACAACGACTCCGAATTCGGGATGTCCATTTAAGTCCATAAATAGATTTCTGGAGCTTACAAACCAAGTTTGAAGTCTCACTAGATACGAAACTCTCTGGTTGTTCCATATATATATCCTCATTGAGGAATCCATTTAGGAAAGCGGTTTTCACATCCATCTGCCATATCTCATAGTCATGATATGCAATAATGGCTAAAAGAATCCTAATTGATTTTAGCATGGCTACTAGTGAAAAAGTTTCCTCATAGTCAATCTCAGGACGTTGAGTGTAGCATTTCACTACAAGTCAGGCTTTAAAGGTTTCTACTTTTCCATCGGGCCCTTTCTTCCTTTTATAAACCCATTTACAACCAATAGGTTTAACTCCTTCAGGAAGTTCAACTAAGTCCCAGACTTGATTATCATGCATAGAATCCATCTTGGACTTCATGGCTTCCTGTCATTTTCCCAAATCGATATCCAATATCATTTCTTTATACGTAGTAGGATCCGTTTCCTCCAAGAGGAGAACATCAAGACTCGTATCAGACATTAAAATAGTCTCTCATGAGGCCTTGATATTCTATTTGACTTACATAGAACCTGTGTTGTAGATCCTTCACCTAATTGGATCTCTGGTTCCATCTCAAGTTCCTTAATGTTGGGATCAAACTCATCAAGTTCAATCTTTTTATAATTCCCACTTTCCCTCGAAAATATCTTTTCAAGAAAAATGGCAAAACGAGCAATAATTGTAGGTTTCTATTAAGGTCCCAAGATCGATTATAAGCATGAATCAAGTGCGAATACACATTGAGAAGTTTGCGGAATACTTACATCGATCGGTTGAGCGATGCGGAGACATCAAAAATGAAATTCTGCCTCTTTCACTGCATTCGGCAGTGAGCAGTTTTGCTCACTGGTTTGGCCTTCGTTTGGGTCCTTCGTCAAGCTCCAAGCTTTGTCGAACGGTTCCCGGTTCATGGGTGGACTTCCCTATCACCTTCGCATGTCTCGTAAGTGTGCTAGCACTTGTGATTTTGCCACAAAATCACACTCTATGCTTCCCTCACAGCTCACGGTTTCAGTAGCAAAACCAATAAGCTTTTTAGCCCCTTGGGCGTGTGAAATGGAGAGAAAGAGGTAAGGATAAATTGTGTTGTGTTAGGTTGAAAAGTGTAAAACAAACACTTATATATTTTCCAAAAATAAATTAATGATTTACCATTTATTTGGCTTTCAAAAAGTCAAATGGTAAATGCATTTCAACAACTCTAACAACTACCATCACTCAATCACATCAATCAATCAAGTGTCACATCACTCAAAGTGACATGTGATTTGACGCTTGATGCGACTAACGATTTGACTTGCGTGCCGCACTCGAATTCAAAATGCGAATGCGCTCGCAAACAATCTCGGGCTCGGGTTCGCTAATTCCAAATTAACGAATTTTCCGTTGCGTCGTAATTAAATGATTACACCTAGCGAAATCACTATTCACGTCGCTAACGAATTAATTCTAAATCGCACTCGAAGTCGTAATTAATTTTCTCTCTACTAATTAATCCCAGATTAATAAAGTGCGAGTCATACGTCATCGATTAATTAATCCCATGAGATCCCCGGATATGTTGGCAGTAAATCCGATCGTCGGACTATCCGAACACGTACGTACCTAGTACTACGTTTTTACCGATTTACAAGACATGGTTGGCTTCTAGCAAAACACCGTGCCTACCCAATTCTCCAGAAATATTCTTAAAGGAATATGTAATCTATATCAGGCGTAGTATACGTAGTATTGCGTATTACGATCCAGCATCAAATGTCACGTGCAAGGCCTGAGGCTGGAATTGTGTCTGCCCCGTACGAAGCACATATCGGATCTCTGGTAACTAGTCTCTATAATCGGATAAACATGACCTAGTCATAATATCCCGATAGCTGCAGCATAAAAGAGCATCAGTTCCGTATCTTACGTGATCATCATCTCCACTATGACTGGAGTGATACTTCCATCTTAACATCACACCCAATACACTACGATTCTCAATATACCCAGAAGAGGCGTACACAGAACCTGTTAAAGCCCTGGACGACCAAAACCAAAGTATATTGATTGTCGCAAGTATTAGCGGTGCAAGTCTCAGGTTAAGACCAAATACACCTACCCTGATTCAGACTTCCATAGACACATAGTCATACTACCAATCGAATTCCGAGGGGTCTATCTAGAGAGAAGCTGTTTCTGTACCATCGGTAAACACAACCTCCTATTACACTTGCATGAGTATCCTATACCCAAATATATGAGAACTATGTCGTTATGCTCCCACAACGCGCACAAGTGTAATACTAGTCTATTCCGCATTATCGATGTCCAATCTCGATAATACTACGACTAGGGATATTTAATGATTAAACCTTCGTGGATTGATACTGTCTCATATCATCTCAATCCGGAACTAATCATATGGACCTTTTATCATTTATACATCTAGGTAATCCAATTACAAATGATAAAAGAGCAATTTCCTTTGTCACATAGTTAATTTGTATAACAACACCATGATCTGTACAAATAGTGATGTTATGGGTCATAATTGTCCAACAATTTCCAAGATATTGGTTAAGTATGTCCAAATTGTGTGGGCAAGGTTATGATGGGACTAGCAATATGCAACGTGAGTTTAATAGTCTTAAAGCTCTTATTTTGAGAGAAATCCAAATGTATATTATGTTTGGTGATGAACACTAAAAAGTGTACATTTATTAAAAGGAAAATTAATCATTTTACACTTGTAATTTCATTAATCCCCTTAATTTAGCACATTTGTGAAATAATAATTAAATTTATGTTTTATATATTTTTATTGTGATTTTTATTTCTTATATAGGTGAAGTAATATTTTAGATGTTTAACTAGAAAAATGGACTTAACATTTGGATTTTGGAGACCATAAACTTGAAAGGGCATTCTAACAGTGTACAATTTCGAAAATTTCAACTTTGCATAATTTTCGTATTTTGACAATAACTTTTTACTCCAATATCAGAGTAATGTGATTTTAGTTCAGATGAAAGAAGACTCAAAGATCTACAACTTTGAAGTTCACAAGATTTTATAATTTTGAGGTTTTCAATGCCGAAATTGATGAAAAATCCAAAGTGTATTATGTGTAATTATTAAAGTCATTATTAAAAAAAAATGACAATTTACAATTGTCAAACTTCCACCAAACATGGTGGAGAAAATGATGGAGAAAATGGTGGAGAAAGCTTGCAAAATTTCTATAAATAGATGTGTTCTACACCTCATTTTCCTCAGTGAAATTTCCACAGTTTTCTCTGAAAATTTATGGATTTCTAGCTAGGGGTGTCAATTTGGGTCAGGATTCGTTTATTCGTTAGATTCGATTCGCTTTAAAGCGAATACGGGTTTGAAAAAATGGATTCGTTTAATAAATGGGTCAATTCGATTCGATTCGTTTATTAAACGAATCGAATACGAATTTAACCTCATGGATTCGTTTATTCGTTTAGGATTCGTTTTATTATTTTCTTTTACTAGTTATTGTTATTTTTCAATTAAGATTCGAGAAATTATGGCTAATTATCATAGGAAAAATAATATTTTCGATATTTGGTGAGATATTTTTAATAAATATATTAATTTAATATTTTATATGTATATATTTATGAAGAATTAATGTAAATCAACTATGGTAAATTATGATATTAAATAATATAATGACTAAACGAATATTCGTATTTGATTCGTTTAATAAACGAATCGAATACGAATCCTGATATTAGGATTCGTTTAATAAACGAATCGAATACGAATCCATCATATTTCGATTCGATTCGTTTAGGATTCGATACAAATTCGATTCGTTGATTCGTTTTGCCACCCCTATTTCTAGCTCTTGTGTGTTTTATTTTTTTTAAAGCTTTATTGTAATTTCTTTTTCTTTCAGTAATAAAATTATGTGTGTTTTTATTTAAAATTATGAGTAGCTAATTTCTTTTTGATGGGGTAAAAGAGTGAAGTTTTTAATATGAAAATTTAGATTATTCTCACTTATATTATAATATATAAATTGTAATCTAATGATTAATATTTAATTTAATTTTGGATTAATTATTGACAAACTTTGTTACCGCCTATATGGCTGGTTTTATTTATTTCACATAATTGAGTACCTAATTGGACTTGTTATCGACAAAAGTTATCACCGTCTTTATGACTGGTTTTATATATTTTAGCATAATTAATTCTTGAAATAAATTAATTGGATAATAATGACAAATTTATATATTATAACAAGTGATATTTATAAATTTAATATTAAAAATGGATCCCTTAACCACAGTATTTTATTCTATTATTGCAATCAAATTTAAAATTTTCCAATCACTTCAAAAAAAATCCAGTCTTTTAATTTTCACTCAAATTGTTATTTTATCATATTAAATCTATTCCCTGTGGATCGACCCCGGTCTTACCAGATTATTTTATTACTTCGACACTCTTATACTTGGGAGTAAAGAACCATTTTGTGAGCGTGTCATTTGACATGCTTAAGTCCTTTTAAGTTTGATAAAGGAAAGTAATTACGCTTAGCTGAATTTTATCCAATAAATTTCTTAGCATTTGATATTTCCAGACTTGATCAACAACCTGAGAATTACATTTTTGATATGTG
Source organism: Zanthoxylum bungeanum (assembly GCA_019454045.1). Taxonomy (NCBI): domain Eukaryota; kingdom Viridiplantae; phylum Streptophyta; class Magnoliopsida; order Sapindales; family Rutaceae; genus Zanthoxylum; species Zanthoxylum bungeanum. Next base: position 411,197 of record SKCR01043586.1, read on the forward strand.
CGATAAAGAGAATAGATAATTTTCACAATTGAATGGAATTAGTGAACTTGCAGTAACAATGGTGGAGACTGGAAGACACAAAATACATCCATTCGTTTACAAGATTTTGACTTTAGCATTGATTCTTCCAGTTGCTACAACAACAATTAAGAGGGCATTCTTTACTATAAGTATTATTAAAAATTGATTACGTAATCAGATAGGTGATGAATAGTTAAGCGACACTTTAGTTTGCTATATTGAAGATGGCATTCTTGATCAAGTGAATAACGAAAGCATTATGCAAGGCTTTCAAAATATGAGAACCCACAAAAGACAATTGTAATACTTTATTTTTGTATACTGTATGTTTTGATAATACTTTTATACGATATGTTTTGATAATATTTAGACAAATAGGTATGAATTTATTATATACTATAGCTCCCCCACTGAGTGAAATTTCTGAATCCGCCCCTGAGTGGATTAATGATTTGTCTGTACTACAGTATTCCCAAACATGACCGGGTGGTTTTTGAATAGCTTTATTTTGGCTTGCCAAATTGAGAGAGATAATTAAGGAGATAAAAAATAAATTTAGGCTTTTTCAATCCAAAAAAAAAAAATGTATTCCCAATTGCACATCTTAGAAGCTATATATCAAGAAAATAACTCTACAGTTTTCTGTGGGGGTAACACTCATTAGTGATTGGATGCGACCTAGTGTTGCAAGCAGAAGCGGTTCCCAATTACCAATTCCCCTTGCCTTAAAAACAAGTATTCTCAATTGCGCATCTTACCAGCTATATAACAAGAAAATAACCTTGCACTTGTTTTTAGGAGTTACACTCTTGAGTGACTTGGTGTGCAAACAAGAGAAGTCTTGAGTTGCTCTAAATTTTGAGGAGGCCTATAAGAATTCTAAAATATAATTCTAATCAATGAAAGATAATTTTAGATTAAATTTTAAAACCCATCAAACCGCTGGTGTTGGCTTTCATCATAATCACCTTAAGTCAAGCTATGGCTTGTTTGGAGATCCATGAGGTCCAGCCAGCTAGCAAGATGGCATTTCCACAATCTGTTCGGACTAGATGTGTTCATATTTTCGGGTCAATCCGCGACTCGACCAGCTCGAGTTTCAATTAAAATTAATGCATTTTCGAATTAACCCGGCCCGATTTTGCAAGTGGGGTTCAAACCCGACCCGATACAATATATTTTTATTATTTTTCTAAAATTTGTATTATTTTTCTAAAATTTTTAATTATTTTTAAAAAAATTTACTATTATTTCAATTGTTTATTATTTTTATCATCTTGAAATTTTATATGTATGACAAATTTCGGAACATAAAATAGCTAATATTTATGTCTCAAAATAATTAATACATAATTTTTTTTTTGCCGACCCAACCCGCTCGGGTTTTACAATCTCAAATTTCGGGTTTCGCAATTTTTTTTAAAAAAAAAATCCGACCCAATCCGTGAATACACCTAGTTCGGACAATTGATATTTGAGTACCCTTGTGTGGGATGTGGGAACAAAGAAGTCAATGTTACAAGTTTTCTATCTATTTTCAAGAGCCTTGGAAGATATTGACTCTTTGCTTCAAGACAATGAAGGCTAATATTTGTACTGCTCTTAATGCACTGGCAGGTAACGCTTCCTACTTAATTTTCTGATAGCTTTCGAATTTTTGCTCTTTTCAAAGAAAATCAGGCTTCAATTTTTTTAACAAGCTTCCCCTCTGCAGCATGCTCCGGCCATAGCTGATGCCTATAGAACTGCTGATGAAGCAGCAGAGGCTAAAATTTTTTAGACCCAGAAAATCAAGCACTTGGAGTCAACACTATGAATTGAAATTAATTGTAAGCAAATAAAAAAAAAATTATCCAAACATTTTAGATGATACCATTCAAATGAACCAATTTTTTCAAAGTCCTCGTTGCCAACAATTCATTCAGCATTAGTTTCAGTTTCAATTTAAATATACACTTGCAAATTGCAATTCTGCACCAATCTGAATTTATTAATGCACGTACAAGAATCCCTAAACACAAAAAAGAGTGCAAATAGCAATGAGTAAAGAGAGTTTGAGGCAAACAGTGATAAAATTACATAGGAAAACCATTTTTTTGTAATACAAAGACGGCCACATCAGGTACAAACATTGAAACATGCCCAGACAAAAACCAACGACAGAGATGGCCATTTACAATGACATTAAAGGCACATAATGAAAAAAATACCATCTGCTAGCCGCCTGAAATTAAATAAAATAAAGCATTTAAGCAAATAAAAGAAGCAAAATTTCACATTACATCATCAAAGTGTCAGGCTGCTGAAAATGCGCTTCAAACTAGGGCATGCCGCACGCAATCTACTCATGCTCATTGAACATATCTATTGCAGACAACAGAAGATTAAGAAAGATGAGGAATATGATAACAAATAAAACTGAAAGACGGATCTATGTGTTTCAGCTGCAGATAAGATAAATTAACTGATAAATATCGCCACGACAAGAAAACTAAACAATAAGGCAGTCTCACCTTCGGACAAAACCGGACATCCAGAGTCTCAAGCATGCCACATTGTGATATTGCGCTTCCAACCCCTTCCTCATTAATGTTACAGGACTAATCAAGGCAAGGAATTAGCAAACAGCATTAGATGGGTGAACTATGGTGGAATTCAATATACTGAAGTACAATTAATACTAACTAAAACCAGGTAGGATGCAATATTGACAGTGACTGAAAAAGAGCGCATATGCCTCTTAAGTGTGAAGAAAAAGAGCCGAGAAAAAAAAAAACAAGGCCAAGGAAAATAAAATGATACATCCTTTGCTAATTCTGAACCGGGTAAAGCCCCCAGAGACGAAACTAGATCAAACAATATTTTCTTCATCTGCCGTCCACCCACTGCCAAAATTGATGGGGGGCTAAACTGATGAGACAGTATATTTTTTAATGTTTTTCAATCAGCTAATCAAGATTTTACATATGCAGGAACCCTACAAAAGAAATCTCTGAAAAAAAACCCTACCAAATGCCAAAAAAAATTCTATTTTCAAAGACAACTCCAAGAGAGTGACCGATTCAAATAATTGAAGGCAAATTTTGCATACCTGAAGAAATAGACTAGTTAATTTTGGACAATCAAGCTTCAATGTTTCCAAAGAGCAACAATTGCTGAACATAGAAACATAAAGTTACTAGCATATCAAAGAGCACAGTAATGAGAAATAACAGCAAGCAAATCAAGAGAAACAATGTGCATACCTCAAATTAAGAAAGCACAAGTTGAAACAAGCAACATCAACTTCCTTCAAGTTGGCAGATAGAGACAGATTTAATGATGACAAGTGGAAACAGCGTGCCTGGGGTGGAATCAAAACTTTTCTAATATTTGGACAACCGACACAGTTGAGATTCTGCAGTAGCCGGTTGGTCTGCTCAATTGATTCATTATCATGGATGTTCTCATGAGAAACAATTTCATAGGAGTTATTTACAGTGGTTGGCTCAAAAGGCTGACGACCACTAGAACCCCAATTCAGGTCATGCATATTAACACAACCATTCAAGCTAACATGAGTAAGGTGTGTACAGTAAGCAAGAAGCTCCTCTATAGTTGACTGACAAAGAGTCCCATAAGACAAGTCTAATTCCTGGAGAGCTGGCAGAGAACATTTCTTGTAAAGTGGCTCCAATGACGTGTTAGTGAGATACTTGCATGCTTGTAATTTTAAGACCTTAAAGAACAGAAAGATTAGAGAGAGAGAAAAAAAAATACCAAGGGGCAGAATAAGAATCATAGGAGCTTCAATATAGCCAAGTTAACCAAGTACCATGCTTTAGGACATGTATCACATAAAGAAAACATTGGTGATATAAAGAAACACAGACTTTCAGACTATGGCCTAAGTAGTTTGATCCTTTTCATTTTTGTTTTTTGATGGGGGCTGATCAGAATTTCTTCCCACTGATAGCCATAATCAAAGAATGCAGTCAGCTCACAAACAATTTGACATCATTCAATGAAACTGAAATCCAGTATCACATAATTTCTCCATAAGGAAAGTGACTGCATCGTAAATATAATGCCTGTGTTTATTCCCTGAAAATTATGCCTAAATGGCCGTAGTTCACAATGTTTAGGACAAACGTATAATTTCTGCAGGTGCAGGGCACAAACAAAAGTTGAGGTAGTATTTTCAGGATACTCAGAAGCACAAAACAACCAGAAAAGGGTCCAACATGAATGATTTAAAGAAAAAGATGAAAAATATAATCACATATTATGAAAAGAGATGAAAAGCAAAAAATTCTAGCAGGAGCTGCCATATATGCATCATTAATATGAAAAGTGATAGCACGCCAAGTATCGGTAGTATAATCACGCTTATTCTGAAACAAAAATTACCTTCAGTTGCAAACAAGACTCAAAAACGGGCTCCAAATTTGTCAAGAAAGTGTATGATAAATCAAGCATTGTCAAATTTTGAAGCGACCGCAAAGAATAGAGTCCATCAGGACCAATAGACGGGCAAGACATCAATATTAATGACGCAATCAGTGGGCATGAAGTAGTAACTGCAGACAGGCAGTCATTCTTGAGTTGACTGCATGTATAGATAAACAAGATGTCAGCCATAGAACAAGAAAAAGGAACTACAAAAATAGTGATGCAACACACCTGCAAAATGAAGCATCAAGAGATGTTAAAAGCGGACAATTTATGTACGCTTCAGATAAGACACCACACCCTTTCAACTCAAGCAGCACCATTCGCAATGCTTCAATACTGAGCGTGTTCAACTTGGGGCATATTCCCAGATTGAGAGACTGAAGAGCAACCTGGAAAAAGGATAGGGGTATACAGAATTTTCAGAATCAAATTTACGATTTATGAACAGCCAAAAAGGAAGTAGGCCATCTTTTGGTTAAAATTACTTGACCCAATTGAATTAAATATTAAAAGCAATGCAGTTTGCAAATCAATCAACATCACTCATAAATGAGTGATTGAGGCAATACACTAGTTAGTTTTGGACGTAGTTATATGCTATGAAATAAAGTTTGGACAAATTGAAATCGGTCACTGAATAAAAAATTAAATCTCAATCTTTAAGGTACAATCAGAAATTTATCAAATTTACTTGAACGAGCAAGGCAACTACGCAATCATTCTCACTTACTGGAACAAATGATGCACTTTCAAGATGATCACAGCCATCTAAACAAACTTTCTCAAGACTGGGACATTTAAGTTCAAGAGCTGTTATGGCACGGCAACCAACAAGAGATAGACTAACTAAAGAAGTACTGCAGAATCGCACCACCGTCAAGCCCTGGACAAGTAATGATAACAAGTAATTACAGAATCACAATCAATCAGTAAAAATAATAGAATGTCACAAAAAAAATTACTACTAAATGCCAAACCCTTAATGTTTCTTTTGCCCACTAAATCCTCAGATCTCTCCCACTTATACCCCTTTCTCATTCCTGATATAATGATGCTTCCCAACATAAGCAAGGTTCCTCAAAATTTTCCCATTTAAATAACAAGTTAATTGGGGTTCATAACTTTAGTTTATGTATCAAAATGCTAATTAGAAGAAAGAAAAAGCAAAATGATGTATTAAGAAATTAATACAATATAACTAGTAAACCTAATTCTTCCAAATGGGGAACTTTTCTAAACCATGAATACCACGACAATCACAAAGGCACAATGAGATATACATCAAGACATGGACACAACGGTACTATTAAAATCATTTTCTACATATAGGTAACTGTTCTAATTTCTAAAGAAACTTCTGTGATAAAAAGAAAATCCGTGAATATCAAACTTACTGTGATAAAAAGAATACCGTGAATATCATGATGGTACAAACACATCTATTCAGGCATATGCCAAGCATGAGCACTTTAAACGATATCAGTCAATAAATGAAATAACCAAATTCACAAACCTCACAATTGTCAAGAACCAAGGACTTCAGCATAGGGCATCCACCACCATCACTAAAAACTTCACAAACAGTATTTGTCAAAGATTCACAATCTGTAAGGTCCACTTCTTGCAAACACTGGCATTGCAATGCCAGTGATGTCAAGTTTTCCTGCTTCTGCAACGACAATTTCTGCATGTCCATAAAACCACTAAGTATTCTGTCAATGAATATAGATTAAAGAATGGACGATAAAGAAATCTAATGACAACAATTATAATTGACATACTAGAATAGAATTCGAATTAATGTTAATACGGTGAAGAGCGGCACAATTAGACACTGTTATTGATGATAACATCATTGTTCGCAAATTCAAATCAGCAAATCTGCAGAAAAAAGAAACTGATTAGTTAAGAGGACAAAGAGAAAAGTAAAAAAACTTCATCTAGTCAAAATATTAAGACAAACACAAACTTCTGGACAGGGAAAGGATAAAAGTTAAATTATATGGAGCATAAAAGTGTACTTGCGACAATGTACTAGTCTTATATTCTGCAAGCGAGGAAGATGCAAGGAAACAGAAGTCAATAAATTGCAATTATCAAGCTCCAAAACCTGCAAAATTGTTCATATTAATTTTGATATGTTGAACGCAATAACTAGAGACTACACATTCATCCAGGCAACTTCAACAATGAAGCAGGAGTATTCAAACCTCCAACATATAACTATGAGATATTGCGGCCATTGAAGCTGAAGTGATACCCTCGCAGCTGTGGAGTTGAAGAACTGTCAACATGGGAAACCTAACAGACTTCAAAAGGCAAAAGAATGGAGAGGGTTAAATGATGTATATCCAACAGGCAAAAAATAATAATCATCTAAAATATAACCTGACCTCAAGTGATATGTTTGGGCAGTATGATGAATTGAGAATACGAAGATTAGCACAACTAAGGGCAACCTCACGTAGTGTTTCATCACTCGCACAAGAACAATTTGACATATCTAAAGATTCTAATTGAGGGCATGAAGTTGCAGCTAAACGAATTGCTGCATCTGACAGTTTGTGGCAAGATGCAATATCAAGGAGATGCAAAAGAGGACAATTGAGTACCACCTGTGCCATGTTACTGCGTTTCAAGGACAAATGTTCGAGTTGTGGGCACCTATGGAAGATCAACTTTTAGCACAAAAGTTTGCAAGATTGACAGGAAATGATAGGTTATAGATAAAAGCCATTGCTTCACCTGATGGATACACGCATCACTCGACACCTTGTTATTTCAAGATGACGCAATTGATCATGGTTTATAGGTGTCTCCTGAACACCATTACCAAGAGTAGCATCATTGACAATCAATCTCTTCAACATACTACAATCTGCCAAGGCATGAAAAAAAGCATCGCCCAGTTGACCTTTCACCAAAATTAAAGCTTCGAGATTTCTGACAACCAGAAAACAAAAATATTGAAAATAAATATCCAAGACACCAACGTTCACTTGACCAGAAAATGACTGTACTGACAAAGTTACCTTAACAAAGAGATTGCTTTCATGACAAGTAAATGGATAGCAGGAGAACCATTTATGATCACTTCAGTAGCATTTGGATATCTCTGACACACTCCTCAACTGAAAATGAAATTGCAAATAAGCAAATTGGTTTCCAAGCTTACACCAAACCCCTTCAATAACAATTTGTATAAGATATCCATAATTACGTAAAGTTTATAAAATATTCAGAAGCCAAACATCAGCATCAGCAATGTAACACAAATCAATAAGCCATATAAGATCATATTGAAAACCACCCTCAAGTTGTTAATGCCATTTGTCATCATAAAATAAAAATAAATGTCATTTTTTATCATAAAATATCTAAAGAAACAACAATCAGCCTACATAAGAAACAACAGAAACTTTCTCCATGCTAAACCTGATCTATGCTTCCCTCCAATCAATAAGCATTTCAATTACTGGTTTTGAAATAACCCAATGGCTCCAAAGCAACAAGTAGAACAAAGACCACATCTTTTATAATGCACAAAACAACCAAGGATCCACTGATTCATCCTTTTTCTTAAACATGATAGCAACACAAAACTTATATGCTCTTTCTTTAGGAAATTATCCACCATCAGAATCTTCCATAAAGCTGCGGTCTAACTAAAAATAAATCCTAGTTAGTACTCGTGGACGCCATACACTTACCAGGAAGAAAACAAAAATCATAAAATAATACACCTTTTTTCTCACCCAATTCCTTCATCCTCGTAGTATTATAGAAGGTCAAAAGAAGATACCGAAGACCCCATCACGTGCACGCACACATGCTCTAACAAATTGCTGATTCCAGAATAGAACACTAATAGACCACCCCACATAACTTCTTACAAATGCCTTCTCATCATCAAAAATAGCCAATAATTCAAGAAAACTAATACTCAATGAAATTTAATCTCAAAAAATGTCCTGCCATTAACAAACTTCCCACCACTTCGTAACAAATGAACTAAATAAATTCAGAGAAAAATGTCAACTCCATTAAGAACCTGAAAACCATGCCTAGGTAAAATCCTCAAGCCACCCATTGAGCCTTGAAACCCCCATACATATCATAATTATCATTTCACTCTCTGTCACATATATATCCACAGCCATTTCCATCACACAGCTATCTTGTTCAAATTTCACAGATGGTTTCTAACATTCTACTAGACAAATAAAACATGCAAGCTGATACGAAACCGGGTATGAAAAGACGAAACCCGATCCAAGATCCCGTAGACCCCCAAAGAACCTGTCCTTGAAAACCCTTGGAGATAACCTTAGATGAATTTTGCCAGCAAAATGGACGCCACAAAGGATGCCAACCCTTTGATAAGTCTTTGTTCAATCACTGAACGATGATAAAATTTGCTTAATCGCAAGAAGGTTACTATTCACGCACTAAAAGTTGGATCCTTCATTAAGAGTTGTTTTTTAGTTTAAATAATGACATACTCAAACCCTAAGAGAGCCAAAAAGTCTAAAATAGCCTTAAACTACCCATTACCAACTAAAAGCCCATAATTCCTAATTTCTAGCCCATTTTGAACCCACAAATAAATAAAATAAACTAACCCAAATAACAAATAAAAACGGTCATCCACGTAGGTTCCTTACATGTAAATAAATAATAATATGATGAAAATAAGTCTAAATAACTGAAAACGATCCATGCTGCTCCTCGATGACTTGGGTCAAGTGTATAACTCTTGAACCGTCTTCCTTAAAGTCCAATTGGTCTCGAACGTGCTTGTTCAATTCAGCTACATGACGTTGGGCTAGGCCTGCCATAGCGTCCTTGATCTTCTGAGCTTTGTGTCTTGTAATTGGTCCAACTGGTACATGGATTGGATCGATTGTGGTCTGGACCGAAACTGGTGCAGCTAGGATCACATCACAAGCATTTTACATTTGTTTGTGTAGCTTAGCCTTATTTAATTTAAAACGCTAGGGAAAATGGAGAAACTCGTATTCAAATTGACAAACATACCAACTGGAAAACAAAATTTCAAACAGAGGTGTGTGACTAATGAAATCACATCTCAACATTGTAGTCCACAAAGCAGTTGTAACCATTCAATTCAACTCAAGGTTACAGGTGCAGTAAGTAAACTCACATTGTTCTATAGATATCTTCCGATTTTCAAATTTTAAACACCTCCAAAAATCTTCATGAGCACTAGCTGCTCTCCACTGCCTACAGACCATAGAAGCTCGACAGAGATCACCATAGTCCAAGAAAGAAAAAACCTGAGAATAAATGACTAGCAAAATGAAACCACATATAAAAACAACCAATAAGTGTGAAGGTCATAAAAAGGATAATGCATGTACCATATGCAGTAAGTCATCTGTAAGATCCATCCGGATTTCTAAATCTTCTGTTTTTGAATCATCATCATCATCATCATCATTTCCACCAGTACCGTCAAAAGGATTCTCATCACCACCACTATTCCACATAAAATAATTGTAAAATATCTCTCTAGTACCCGGAACTGAAGACTCCTGATTAATATTGTAGTCCCCACCAGCTAACGAACTAGATGCCCCAGCATCTGAGGAAGCAGTTGTCACATAATGACCCCTGCGGCAAATAACACTTTGCATCATAAGTAACTAACCATTGCAAAACATAAAATTGACCACACCACACATTTCCAATTCATAAATCCCATGCAAATTCAATAACTATTTTACTCTAACGTAGAATAACTAAAATGACAACTGAAGTTTGCGAGAGAGAACAAGTTTAAGTGAATTCACGTAGAAGCAGAGTACACTTTCGCACGCTTATGTTGCAAATCGCCATTGGCCAAAGTTAAGTTACCAGCACTATTACTACTACTCTCTCCCTCATACGGCCTTGGCAGGCGAATCGCCGGCCCCTGCCTGCTGACACTCCTCGCAGTCAGCGCTGCCGCTTCATCATTTTCCTTCTTTACAAAAATCGCGGCGTACACGTCGTCAAAAATCAACTCAGGTATCAAGTCACGGGTAATAATGCCTGCATTACGCCGTGCTTGCCCTAATTGCATATCCACATCTCCGTCATTTCCAATATTGCCCTCGGATGACTCGCCTTCAATCGCGAAAAAACCCTCCTCCATTTTGTTGTTGTCGTTATTATCTTTACATCCGTCTTCTACGTCGTCGGTGGAGCATAAGCAGCACTAAATCTTCATGCACTTGGAGACGATAACAAGGAGAGACTTTAACGAAAAAAACCCTCGCTCATGATCTAATAATACTCTAATTTGGAGTGAAATTGAATGGATTGTGGAGGGTTTTTGTGGAACCCTAATTTAGGAATTTGGGAAAATGAAAATTGACAGATGAATTGATGAATATATACATACAAAATTGTACGTGTATTGAAAATAGATATGGTGTTTCGATCTTGTCGGATCTTACGAATTGATTGTTTTGTGGATGCTTTCGTCTTCTCTCTCTTTTTTTTTTTTTTTTTTAAATTTATTTTAGGGTGTGAGCTTCGAAGAGAGAGAGAGAGATCAGCAGCAGAGAGATGAAAGCAACTGGTACAAATATTGAAAATTAAAAATCAATTAATTAAATTTACCGATTTACAATGTCAGTTATATTTATGACAAGGAAACGGCGTCGTTTACAAAATATCTGTCATCATCCTCGTGCTGGGTTTTGTTGTCGATTAATGTGATGGAAAAGAAATGAGAAATCGTTACACTTGACAAGTGTTCTGTTCTCTCATGATTACGGTTTTGATTCATAATCAAATCATTAATCAATTGAACCTTGAATATATTTAACCGTAAATTATAACTGAATCAGATGGATTCAATTCGGTTGCGGTTGGTGTATTTTCTACCGACGGTTGAACCAGATTTCTTAAATAATTTTTTAAATTATTTATAATATTTAAAAAAAAAATAAACAAAAATACGATTCAAACGTAACTGAACCGTAACCATACGATTCAGTTACAGTTAAGATTTACGGTTTCGGCTTTCGCCGAACCATAAACCGTACGATTTGGTCGTGTACATGTCTACTCTGAGCACCATCGAGAAGCTTGAGTCTATTTTCTTCTCTCTTACAATCTTGGCGCTGGACGCAGAGATGATAAAAATCCACTACAAGAATTATGGCTTTTAACGACCAAATATTTAGCGTCGAAATAATTTTCGACGGCAATAAATCACTTTTAGCGTCGAATTTCATTTTCGACGCTAAATGTCATATTGTTAGCGACGAAAATAAATGTCGACGCCAAATATTCAACTTTTAGCGTCGAAAAGAGTTTTCGACGCTAAAATCAATATTATAGCGTCGAAAAATATTCGACGCTAGATAATTTTACTATTCCAATAATTTTTGGGGCCAAATGTTAAACTTTTAGCGTCAAAAATATTAGTCGACGCCAAAAGCTAGACATTTAGCGTCGACTATATAGCGTCGCTAAAGTTGATGAATTCCACCGACAATCATTCAATCTTTAGCGTCTAAATTTATGTCGACGCTAAATTTTGACATTTAGCGTCGAAATTGTTGTTTCGACGCTAAAAACGACAACAATTAGCGTCGAAATTGAATATTCGACGCTAAAAATAAAAACAATTAGCGTCGAATATATTATTTCGACGCTAAATATAGATTAAAATGCAGAATGCCACCAACCCTTCTCCCCCCTCTGTTTTTTCTCTCATTCTCTTCATTTTCATCATCTGAAATCTGAGAATTTCTCATCTACAGCCTCACAACTCTCCTAAAAATTTTCAATAAAATTGTAATCAATTTCCGATAAGGTAAATCTTCTTTCATATTTCTTTATTATTTTCAATTTTTATGATTATATATGTTGTTTATATGCTTTTTGTTAGTGATTTATGATTCATATATGTAGAGTAAGTTAATTAATTAACAAAATAGAATTTTTCTGTAAACTATTTAATTTATCAACCAAATATATATATATATATGTATATGCTTAAATAAATTATTAATGAATTAGTAATGTTGATTACTGTAATATGATATCTAATAATTATATTATTATATTTAGGTATTCTGCTGAAATGGATAGAAATTGGATGAGCTCGTTGGATAGATTGAGTGTTGAATATTGTAATGGAGTGTATGAGTTTATGGAAGTCGCAAAGCAACACATTGATGCCGAATGTCGTGTTCGTTGTCCATGTACAAATTGTTTGAATAGGAAAATGAAGCGGTTAGATGAAGTTCATAATCATTTATACATGCCAGGAATATCACCAACTTACCGTACGTGGATTTATCATGGTGAGCAGTATCATTCTCAGTCACGGTTTATTGATTCCGGCGAAGGGAGCAGTAGTTACAATCAACCTGCAAACAATGAGATAACCGATATTTTGCATGACTTACAAGGTCCACAACTTGGTCATAGTGTTAGTGGTGACATGCCAGTGTTAAGTGGAAATGATCAAAATTTATTTAGTGAACTACTTGATGAGGCAAAAAAAATTCCATTTGAAGGTGTGCTGGAATGTCGATTTTGAATTTCGTTGTGAAATTATTACACATTAAAGTGATCAACAGAATGACCAACAAAAGTATCGATATAATGTTAGAGTTACTGGCCCAAATGTTACCGGTTGGAAGCGAATTGCCTAAGTCGTACTACGAGGCAAAGAAAATGTTGCGTGATCTGGGAATGGGGTATGAATCCATTCATGCTTGTAAGTTTGATTGTGTATTATTTCGTGCCGAGTATGAATCACTTGAACATTGTCCGATATGTGGTGAAAGTCGGTACAAAGTCCGTGGTATGGGGAAGAAAGTGCCTCAAAAGATATTACGATATTTCCCTTTAACGCCAAGGCTGCAGAGATTGTTCATGTCACGACACACAGCGACTGATATGATGTGGCATCATGAAAAGAGGTTCGGTGCAGAGGGCATACTTAGACATCCTGCGGATGGAACCGAATGGAAGGAATTTGATGACATGTACCCCCGTTTCGCGGAGGACCCCCGTAATGTCAGGTTAGGTCTTGCCTCTGATGGTTTTAACCCATTTGGAAATATGTACAACTCTTATAGCATGTGGCCCGTTATTGTCATTCCATATAACTTACCTCCATGGAAATGTATGAATGATCCTTTCATGTTTATGTCATTGCTTATCCCTGGTCCACGTTCACCTGGTAAAGATATAAATATTTACTTGAGACCATTGATCGAAGAGTTACAAACATTATGGAATGTGGGTGTGCATACCTATGATGCAGCTTCCGAGCAGTATTTTCAGATGCATGCCGCATTATTATGGACCATTAATGATTTTCCAGCTTATGGTTCATTATTTGGATGGAGCACTAAGGGATACATGGCATGTCCAGTTTGTGCGGGTCAAACACCTTCACAACGATTACGGAATAAAATTGGATACACATGGCACATAAGATTTCTTGAGTTGAGTCATCCTTGGCGGAGGAGTAAATTATTTAACGGTCAACATGAACCTCAGAGTATGCCTAGTCCATTGTCTGGATTCAACATACTTTACCAACATCAACATCTCAGAGACAGCACACTAGGTAAACATCCTAATAATAGAGATAAAAATCGAAAACGCTTACCTGAAGAGTTGAATTGGACAAAAAAGAGTATTTTCTTTGAGTTAGAATATTGGGGGACTCTGAGTTTGCGACATAATTTGGATGTAATGCATATAGAAAAAACATTTGTGAGAGTTTAGTGGGCACACTATTCAATATTCCGGGTAAGACAAAAGACACTGTAAAAGCTAGATTGGACCTACAAGATCTTAGAATTCGCAGTGAATTGCATTTACAAGTCACCTCTCGAGGTCTTATTAAGCCTCCTGCCAGTTATGTGCTCACTCAATCGGAGAGAAAATCATTTTGTGATTGGCTGAAAATGGTTAAATTCCCTGATAATTATGCATCGAATATTGGGCGTTGGGTCAGAGATGATACAATAACGGGATTAAAGAGTCACGATTGTCATGTGCTTCTCGAGATTCTCCTTCCTGTTGGCATTCGACCTTATCTCCCCCCAAATGTATGCGACGTCGTACTTGATCTATGTGGCTTCTTTAAACAATTATGTCAGATGAAATTAACCACATCTGTTATTGACGACCTGAGCGAGGAATCGTGATAATCCTATGCAAGCTGGAGCGAATTTTGCCACCCGTTTTTTTTTATGTCATGGTACATCTGGCTGTGCATTTACCGGCTAAAGCTAGAAAGGGAGGTCATGTCCATTACAGATGGATGTATCAATTGAGAGGTACTATATATATATATACAGTTTTATATAAGAAAATTCTTAACTTTTTTCATGTGCATAGAATTTAGTATTAATGCAAACTTATTATCATATCTGCAGAGCTTTGGGAGATTACAAACAATATGTGAAAAACAAGGCACGCCCTGAAAGGTCAATAGGTGAAGCTGTTGTAATAAGTGAAGCAATAACATTTTGTTCGATGTACATGCAGAATATTGAAACTCATTTTAATCGTCGGCCACGAAACTATGATGAAGATGCAAGTAATAACCAAGATATCACAGTGTTCCGTCAAAATTGCAGACCATTTGGAGCAATAGGTGTCAAATTACTAACCCTTCAGGAAGTTCAACGTGCACATTGGTTTATATTGAGTAACTGTGATGAAGTGCAACCGTATTTAACGTAAGTTTTTCTGATACATAACTATTGTATTTTCGCCATACATTAACCGTGATATTGTGTTATTGTAGGCAACATCTAACAATGTTACAATGTGGTGGTGACCATAATGTTGATGGAACACACAAAAAAGAATTTCCTAAATGGTTTGAGACAACTGTAAGGCCAAATATTTTATATTTATTTTTATCCTAACATTAAACATTTCAGTTTGTTATATTAACACATATATTTCTATCATTATTAGATTAACAACCAAGTGCAAAATGGTCAATTGGATTCGCAATCCTCGTTGGTTTCTTTTTCTTATGGGCCTCAAAAGCAGGCTTATGAGTACAGTGGATGCATTGTCAACGGAGTGAGATTTCATACCGAACAGCGAGATGTTACTCATGTCACTTAAAATTCTGGAATTGTAGTCCAAGAAGAACACGGCTCAGATTTTATTGACTTCTACGGCGTATTGCAATCGGTCATTGAGTTGATATACCGACCCATACGACATATTGTGCTATTCGACTGTAAGTGGTTTGACACAAATGCCAGAAAGATGAGAATTCAAGTTAGTAATCATCTAACGTCAATTAATGTTCAACGTTTTTGGTACAAGAATGATCCATACATTTTTTGTACCCAAGCACGTTCAGTGATATATATATCTGATCCAAAGTTAGGAACTGGATGGATGGTGGTCGAAAAGTTACAACATAGGGCATTTGGGACACGCAGGAGAAATATAGAGTTGACATATCAGATGAAACACAAGAAGTCTCCGGGAACTTTGAAGTTCCTGAACATATATTTTTGGACCAACTGTCACCGTTCTTGAAAATATCACATTAACACGAGATAGTACAGACGTTGAGATAATTCCTCATTCTGAAGTTAGCGTGGAAGTAGCAAGTGAAGAAGAATTTGACACTGACGATGACTTCGATTCCAGTCACGAATCCTCGAATACCGAAGATAATAGTGATTAATGAAGTTATTATAATGTATGGTTCTTATTTTAAGATGTGATTGACGAATAATTTTTATTATTATAATGTATGGTTCTTATTTTGAATTATTATTTAAATATGGTTGAAAGATTGTCGTAATTATTAATAGTATAATTATCATATTATTTTCTTTATTATTTTTTTAATGGTATCAATTTAGCTTCGAAATAAAATAGTCGACGCTAAATGTATACCATTTAGCGTCGAAATAATAATCGACGCTGTAGACATTTAGCGTCGACATAAATCGACGCTAAATGTCAATCATTTTAGCGTCGATATTATATATTTCGACGCTAACCAAAAAATTAAATTTCCCCAAAACTAAACCTAATTTTTTCATAAACCGCCAAACTTTTAGCGTCGAAATATTCGACGCTAAAAGCAAATAATTTTCGACGCTAAATGTCCATTAAATCCCTAAAACCAGTGCCTTCTTCATTCTCGGCTCAGACGACCAAAAAGCCTCTCACTGTCGAATTCATCTTTCTCGGCTCCAACTCATCAATTCTTCATCAAATTCATCGAATTTGAAGGTAAGTGTTATTTGAATTTTATTTTGTTATTGCATGAATTGGATTTGAATTTCATTTTCTTGATGATGATGATGGTGGGTGTTTGGATATGGGGTTTGAATATATGCTTCACTGGAAAATTGACACGGTTTAAGCATTATTTTTTATGATTGCCCAATGTTCCCTAATTAAAGGACATGGCCGAATAGAGAGTTTGTTTTGGAGGGTTGAGTTTTTGATTTTGAGTAAGGATTGATGATGGCTTACAATGTTGTTATAACATGAGTTGGTTGTGAATTGATTAGAAATTCTATAAGTTATAAATTCCTTAAATTAGCTGAATCAGTTGGTTGATGATAGAGAATGATGTTTTTGTGTTTTGTTGATGGTGGGTGATGATTAATGCTTAGAAATATGGTATAGCTTGAATTGTATATGATTAGAATTGAAACTTCCAATGTTGTTAATTAGAAGCATAGTTCGAATGCATAGTTTTAGGTGGGGATATGGAATCTTGTGTATGTTGTGATAAGAATTATGCTTAATATGGACACTGCACCAACAAATTTTTCAGGCTCAATTAAGCAATCGATCAATTAAGCAAAACAATCGATCAATTAAGCAAAACACATATCATTTAACCATCAAAAGAAATGTTTCACATTAACGAAGATGCACCCAGAACAGCGGCAAATTTGCTACTGTTCTACCCAGAACAACAGCAAAATTACTGCTGCTGTTCTGGGCAGAACAGCAGCAATGCAGGAAATCTGTTTTTGTTCTCTAATTGTACATCATGGTAATTGGACAATCTCAATTAGGTCTCTAATTGTCAAAACTTATGAAGCTTTAGAACTCCATTTGGCTTGCGTATGTGAAAATCTGTTCTTTTCTCAATTAGGTCTCTAATGATCCTACATTGATGATCATGATGTTATACTGTGATTGATATGATGATGTTATACTTTGATGATGATGATGATAGTTTGATGAGGATGATACTTTGATGATGATACTTTGATTATGATGATGGTTGTTGATGATGATGATGGTTGTTGATGATGATGATACTTTGATAATGATGCTACTTTGATGATAATGATGCTACTTTGATGATCATGATGTTATACTTTGATTGATATGATGATGTTATACTTTGATGATGATGATGATGATAGTTTGATGAGGATGATACTTTGATAATGATGCTACTTTGATGATCATGATGTTATACTTTGATTGATATGATGATGTTATACTTTGTGATGAGGATGATACTTTGATGTGATACTTTGATGTGATACTTCGATGATGATCTTGATGATGGTTGTTGATGATGAATCTGAATTTGATGATGATGCTACTTTGATGATGATGATGAAGAATTTGATGAAGCTAATTCGACGGGTTTTTGCAGATGGCACCGGACAATCGCAAACGGGATAACGCGACTCCATCTACATCAGCAAGGACAATTGGCCTGGTGGAGTCTCTGCCAGCACAGGTGAGTCCAGTACAGCGAAGGGTCGAGGACGCACTCGTGGCCTGGGGTTGGCTAAGTACGTTAAGGCTCACGGCCGTATCCGGATAGAGATATCAGATGATGGACACAGTCAAGTCGGACAACATAATTCAGCGTTTAATACAGCCATAGGAGCTACAGCTCGATATGAAGCTCCCCAAAACTACGTTTCTTGGAGAAAGATACCGTGGGAGACGAAAATCAACCAGCTATTCTCTTCGCTACTTGTAAGTTTTCGATATTGTTTGTTAGTTAACATTTTTATTTTATACTTATTTTAACTCGAATTTTCATGTAGGAGTGGTTCGACTTCGATCTGACCAAATTGAATATCCAACAATATATTGACTACCACATGGGGAAAAGTTATAAATATTATAGGACAAAAGTCCTGAAACCAATATTCGACGAACATGGACCTTCAGATGCTCCACAACACAAGCCTCATTTTATAGAGGAACAAGACTGGACATTTTTATGTGAGCTTTGGTCTAGCAAAAAACACGAGGTAAATTTTGAAATAAACGGAAATTTATAATTGTCTTTGTTTTCGGTACTTACAGTGTTGGTAAATGCAGGATAAATGTCACACAAATGCGGAAAATCGAAGTCACTTGCGTTTTAACCACCGTGGAGGTTCGAAGCCATTTATCCAACATCGTGCTGAACATTCTGAGGTAAATATATCATAACGTAAAATTTAACAGTTCATTGTTTTTACTAATGTGGAATAATATTGAATTTATTTTCTGTTTATAACAGAGTAGCACATGTGAGGTGCAATCATTTCCAGATTTATTCCGTGTGACGCATTACAATGAGAAGAACAAATGGATAAATGAAGAAGCCGAACGCTGCTATGTAAGTTTCAATTTTTAAAATAAAATAATTAATATTATATATGTTAATTTTTTTCTCAAATTCTAATATTAACTTATTTTTTGAAACAGAACGAAATGATGGAGCTCCAACAGCAAACTCAGGAGACAGAGTTCGACTCGATACCAGATGAGCAGTTGTCGCAATTGGTTTTCAAGAATCAGACAGCTTACAACGTTGGCCTTGGCACTCGTAAGAAGCCGATGTCATCTGCACGCAATACTGTTAATTCGGACAATGCCTCTCTTCGAGACGAGCTAGCCACCACCCGAGACGAGCTGAAGCAGACTAAGGAGAAGCTACAACAGGTCACAGTGGACCACGAGAAGAATATGGTGGACCACGAGAAGAAGATGGAGTAGTTGGAACAGCAAATGCTGGCTTTCCGTCAGATGTTCGAGGCCTCAATCAGTCAAGGTGCATCGGGCTCGAGCGTCCCCCATCACAGTAGCAATTAATTTTATATTTGGTTTTGTATAAACATTTTGAACAAATAGATTTAATATATTTTTTTTTCTAAAACAAATTTCAATATAATATTCGTAATTCTGTTATTATTAGATTTTTTTGCAATAAATTAAATATTTTAGACCAAAAAGAAGTAAATTAATATTTTTTTAAAACAATTTTTTTTAACTATTAGCGTCGAATATTTCGACGCTAAAAATTGACTTTTGGCTTTTAGCGTCGAATATTTCGACGCTAATAGTAACAAAAATGGCCGCTTGTAAATATACAGATATTACTTTTTTAATATACTTTAGCGTCGACACGTTTCGACGCTAAAAAAGTCCATTTTGGCGTCGAATTATTTCGTCTCCAAATATAACCTATAGCGTCAGAAAATTTAATTTACCGTCGAAATAAATTGGACGCAAAATATAGTTTTTAGCGTCGCATTTATTTATATCGACGCTAAAAGTGATTCTCGTCGACATTTCGGCGTCCAGTTTTTGCGTCTAATTAATTCGACGCTGATTATATTTTGCGTCGACAATGTGACTTATGGCGTCGAATATTGTCGACGCTAAAGGGTCTAATTTTTGTAGTGATCAATGTGTGCATATTGGTTTATAAGGGTTCGGTATATTAGGAGTATGTACAAATTAATTTTTCATATACAGAACAAATATGAATATGAATATTGATATTTTTATATAATATTCGACTCGTTATGATTCATAACTAGAAGTTATGTAAGTTCGTATTTAACAAAAGAAAGCCTCTTAAATGGACAAATTGTATTGGAAAATTGACTGATGTGTCCCAAAAGACCAAAACAGACAAAATAACATCTTATAAATATAATCTAAAATGCCATATTTATATAATTGTAACAAGGATATTTGGCGAAAAAAAACTTCAAACAATTATATGTTGGAACAATTTATTTTATAACTACAAATATAATAATTTATTTTATTTGCATAATCTCTTATTTAATATTGAGACCAACAACAAATGTAGTCATAGTGTTGAAAATAGGACCGGTCGGTCGAATCAGGAACCGACCGTGAGTCCGATTTGGTTAAGTAATAAAAACCAAATTTCAAAAAAACCGATCAAAATCGACGAATCGGGCCAGGCCGGTTCTTTTTTTTTTTTTTTTTTAATTTTTAAAACTAAAAACTGAAATTTAATATTTTATTAAATAAAATTATTTATCACATATATCGATTCTGTCAATTTTTTCAAAAGGATTTGATCGATCGAATTACTAACCCATTGATTCTTTTTAATTCACCTATACGATTACTCTGAAAACATTGAAAGTGGTAGAATAATTTTGGATAGATCGCGTTTTCCATATTCACAATAGAGCTGACCCCACTTTTCAGTTCTAACTTTTAGTTTCACACTTCAAAAATTATTGTAATTTTCTTTTTTCTGAGAGGAAAAATTTACTGTAATTGATGTTAAAAAAGTAGAAAGTAAGTAAATCCAACGGAGCAGATTGCTTCATCATATTGATTTTAACTGTTTAGCTTCTTAGAGATACGAGGCGGTGAATTTAATTGAAGAATGATAGGGCGACCTTCATCACAATGTGGGGACCACTGTACTGCGACGGTGCCCGAGCCATAATAGTAAAAAAATTTAAACAAAAAGTAAGGACCAATTTATTTACCATAGTTGAATCAAAACTTACCCCTTTTATGTACTGTGGCCGTTGCTAGCCCTGGGCACTATCGGATTCGGATCGGATCGGATCGGACCGAATTCGAATCCGATTCAATTCGATTAACATGAATAAATTAAATACGATAAGGTTCGAAACTGTTATCAAACTTGAACCGATCAGATCTGATAACTATCGAATCAGATCGGATTTGTTCGAACCGATTCGATTAGTTATCGGATCGGACAAATTTGATTTGATAAGGGATCCGAATTTGATAAGGGATCCGAATTTGAAATATCAGAAACAGATATTACAATAAGTATCAGAATCAGATATTACCAGCTCATTGGTCTGTAAAAACAGATATTACAATAAAATGGGTATTTCTAAATTGAGGCTAAGATCCAAAACATCACATGAGATGATATGGCAATCAGAAGTCAGGTGATGAAGGCTAAAATTACTGAAATCTCGAACCAATGGCATGCAAGATGATTTTGAGTCCTGCAAAAATTCAAGTCTTTTGCATATAGAACTACAACCCCGGCTGATGAGCACGCAGCCGCAAGTGATAACATAGCCGTCACCTGCATATGCCAGTGATCATGAAAGAAATAAGCATTTATGCCATGCGGCAGCAGCAGCAGCGACTAAAGGTGAAGCATATCTTACTAACAAAATCAACCATAAATTGACTAATAAACATCCAGGATAGGTGATACATAATTTCATTAAAAAAAATAGCAGAAGATAGAGATGAAAGAGAATCATTAACCCGCTAAAATGTTGGGATTGTCTCCAGACCACTGAACAACCAAGCAATTCTTATTGAAATGAAACCTACAAGAACATTAACCTATATTCAATATACCGAATAAATGCATTTGGAATTCAAGATATCACAACTATATATATATGACTGAAGTTCTTTGTTATGAACCGAGACATTTATAGGATATCTAGTATCAAAGCACACAGACTTTACCAAATTCTTTCAACATTATCCACAACCATAAGAAATCCATAAAGCAGAAATTTTCCAGGTGCACAGAAGCAACCATAGGGCACTGTAGGCATTTTAGTAATAGCCAAGAATATTCTCACTACTTTTTCAATTATATACCTTGGAGTTTTTTATAATACAATTTTTTTGCCAAGGAGTTTATTGAATATATTAGAGGTTCTTGATAGTGGATACATCAAAACAATCAACACATATCAAACTACCACATGGCAAAACACATCCACTCCCAAATAGCAAAATGAACATATAAGAACATAAGCTACATTGTACTTAATTACTTACAAACACATTTGAAAGAGAAGACAATATAACTTCCATATCAATCAACATGATTAATAAGTAATAAAAGCACAACTTTAGCATAAGCATTCTAATAGTATAACAAACCACAGAGAAAATGATCCAAGATCATCTGTCAAAATCTACCCCAACCATTGAGGAAATAAAAAAAATGTGACATGATACCCATAATAAATTATATTCAAGATTCAGAGACAAAATCAGAAGGTTCAATTTATATTTTTTTTTGTAAATATAAAAACTGCAACAACAAATATAAACTAGATAAAATGGTAACATTTCTTAAATACCCACAAAGTTTCTAAAAAAAAATGGCAATATATACATGCAAAGTTGCAAACCATCAAAATCCAACCTTGAATGGCTTCCTAACTCGAAGACGAAGATGAAGAGTGATGAGTGAACTGATTCACTCAAAGACTACCAGAGAGAAGACTGATTCAACTCGAAGACTGATCCATGGTGGATGATGGTGGTTACTGGTTTGGTTTTAAGATTCGGCGATGGACGAAGACGAAGAGTGGTTACTGTTGAGTGCTGGTTTGGTTTGTCGAAGATGAGATGAATATTGAGACCTAATTAAGTTAGGTTTCATGCCCAAAACGATGTCGTTTTGGAACTTCCAAAACGACGTCATTTTGTAACTACTTAAGCCAAAAAAATGGATCGAATCAGATCGGATCAGATCAGATTTTATCCGATCCGAAATCCAACGAATCGACTTGTCGCGATTCGATCGGATTCAGTAGCCTGATCCGATCCGATCCGATGCCCTCTCCTAGCCGTTGCTCTGTAGGGTTGATACCACTGTGTTTTGAATAAAGAATGTTGCATGCATAATCTGTTTTAAGAATTGATGATTTACAACTTTGGCATTGGATCGTTATTGAGATATATGTCATAAAGCATCATATAATATATAAATAAGATTATTATCATAATAATAAACAATGTATTATTTATTTATCAATTGTCTTAATTTAATTTGTATATTATAGATTATTATGTATGTCCATGATCACTCATGTATTTTTAAACTTAGTGTATAAGTGTTATACACAAGACGATGTAAGTTTAAAATTAGTAATCGAAAATAGTTCGTAGAGAGCAAATAAAAATGGATAATTTGTTTGTGATTAATCTACAGTTGCGGTCCATTCCATAATTTCCATATATGTATAATGATATTGATTCAGGATTATTCCTGCGAAGACATGAGAATAAAGACACCTTATATAATTTGATCATATAGGACTGAACTCGGACATAAATGAATTTTTTAATATCCGTTAAATGAAAAAATCCATATAAGTCTACTAGATGATCATATATAGATTGATCTAAATCCTAAGTGTATTACGAACTCCTACATGGAATGTTATGCCATTTGATTTACATGGGTGAGATCAGTGAAGAATTCTCGATCAATAACTCCGTACTTCGAGGACATGATTTGATGTTTAGGTATGAACATTTTACATAAATATGAAATTCACTCCTTACAAGAAGTAGAAGAGTAATGGTTGATTCGATACTTGAACAGTTAGCGTGCTCAAATCTTTATATTACGAATAGAAAGATAAAATTTATAATAGTTATGAATAAATCGTTCATTAAAAAATCAATAGTACTTAAGACATAAGAAATAATTAGAGGGTTATAACGAATATTATGACCCAACTCTAATTATAAGATACTCGTGGTCATGGATGGTTTATCTATATGAAATGATTATATCGATGGACGCCGATAAAGTCCATCTTTCTGAGAATCTGTAGAAAACCTGACGCATGGGGGCGTTACGTTTCACCGTCCCTCCATACACCTAATTAGTGGTCTTGGGGCGTTACGTCTCGCCATACCTCAAGCCACTGAACTAGAGCCAAATCCATGTCATTGGGGCGTCACGAATCGCCGTCCCCCAATGCATGCCATCATCATGTCCCTGAATCTTTGGTATATAGGCATTACGTATCGTCATTCCCCTAGCCTTGAAACTAGGATCTAAGGGCGTTACATATCGTCATTCCTTTAGTCCTGCTTTACATGTGCACATGTCTATATCCGTCAATTCCAATATCCGTCAATTTCATAAGTCACATCTGAGGTGGGTTTTTCCTTCATGCCTCTTAAATCAATAAAATCTTACTTTCAATTTCAAAACTTCTCAAAACATCCTCATTTATGAAATAACTAGAAATTATCTTGGCTAACGCCCTAATGCATTTAAAAGTAAGTCTCGAATAAAAAATAAATAAGTAAATCTCAACTTGAAAAGAAAAGGTCCACTCATTAATTAACAACTATTGCCAATGATTCTGGATGCGACTGAAGAGATTCACGCGGAAAAGCTAATCTATCTTGTATTTAAGTATGGTTAGTATATATAAACTAGAAGCTAATCATGGTCATGGATGTAGTGGATGCTTATGCATGTTGCATATGTGTCGGAATAGCTAACATGTTAACTGACTTTAACATTCTCAAACGAAACTGAAATGGGATGAAACTGGTCTTACTATGCGTCGTGACTCCAAGTCTTACGCATCGCGCCGCTCATACGATCAGACTGAAACAGAGAGCATTTCTTGTTACGCGTCGTGATGCTAAGTGTTTCATGTCGTGACTCCCAAATGATCAGTCTTAAGGCAGAGAACTTATTCTTGCTCTGCGTTGCAATGTTGGGTGTTGAGCATCACGACACTCACATAATTAGATCCGAGGTAGAGAGCATCCTCATGATCCGAGTCGCGATGCCAAGTGTTGAGTGTCGCGACTTCATACGACCTGACCCGAGGTAGAGAGCACCCCTCATGATAAGCGTCGTAAAGCCAAGTATTGAACTTCGCGACGCCCACACAACCTGACCCCATGCAGAGAGTATTTCCTTGCTTTGCATTGCGACACAAGCCCATTGGCATCACGACTCTCACCCAATTTCAAGGCCAAACACCAACTCTTCAATGACAATGCCTAAAGCACTCCCCAACACTATCATCCAAACTTCAACTCAATGTAACATAGACTCATTTCATACCATCAATCAAACACAAACCATTATCTATCATCATTAAATCACAAAGTATAATCCCCCAACACATTCATACACTTAAAGGTTTTATTCCATGTTTATACTATCATGATACTCTCCAAAATGCATGCTAGCAACACTATCAATGCCAATTAAATAAATCCAAACTCTAGGGTATGCAAGGTGGGAATTTGGGGCTTTATCTTTTTTGTCCAAAACTGAAAATTGAGAAGATAAAAAGAGAAATGAAGCTTACCATGCTTGGAATGAAGCTTGAATGGATCAAAATTGACTTGATAAATGAAGACAATATGAGAAATTGGCATGAAAAGGTCTTCATTTTGCTCTTCACATTTTTGGCTTGAGGAAGAGAGTGAATAATGCCTTATTTATAGGAAAAAGGCTGATTTCTGTGATAAAATGAGTGGTGGAGATTGTGCCACATCACCCAATTCTAGTATATTCTTGAATTCCACTGTAGCAACCACGAAAATCATGATTTTTGACTTGCTTCGGATTCATATTTGGAAAATTTCCAACAATGAAGTTGTAGATCTCGATCTTAGCTTTCCAACGATATAAAATTCATAAAAATCAGAGATCGTATGAAAAAGTTATGGCTCAAATACTAAGGGCTGTGCGAAGTGGAACATGAAGTAAATTTCGTATTGGAACTGTAAAGGACACATCAAATGTCCAAAATTTAATTCCACAGGCGCATAAACGGTTGATCATGATTTATATCATGTATTATACCTCCTATAACATTGTGGTTGTCAGAATTATTGAGATGTTATATTTTCTCCCCCCCTTAAATATGATTCGTCCTCGAATCCCCTTTAGGATTGGAATTCTGGAATTTTTCTTGGCTTGGAGTTCCTTAACACTGAATAACTTACCACATGTCACATGATTCACACGCTAATTTCTAAGCCACCAACTTTCAACTAACTACATACTAATAACCAACTCTGCTTCATCAACTATATCGCACTACTTCCCGACGACCTTCCATACGCCGTCATTATACCATCGATCAATGTGATTATTATGTTGGACCTTGTATACCATGACTTGAAAGTCATACTGATGATGTACTCTAATTTTTTTTTTGTGAATTCTTACTCTACTGTAAACCATTCCGCATTATATGGGCTCAATTTGACTTAATAACTAAGGTCTCTGTCAAACTGATCGTTTACCATTTGGCTAGTAGGCATATGAAACTCTCCATCTTATCTTAGTATCCGTTTTATGTATAATTCTTCTTAAGACTTCCTAGATAGTCTCTCATCTTATTATTGCTTTTACCCAAACATGTTTGACTTGTAATGTCTTAACTGAATTTGATGCATAAGTGCTAATATGGTCGTACCTACAACTACTCAAGTTGAATCGTTAGTCCTCAATAACAATTCTTAGTCTATGTGAGGGATTTATACCAATATGATCATTAAGAAGTATACTTGTACCTAAGTGATACTGGTGTCATGTGTCCTTAGTATGTATCTGAATTCTCCTCAAGTAGTGCTCTCACGTCTCTAAATATACTTGTGTCTCATATAGTTAGGTTCCTTCACGTTCTGCCTTAACTCTGGGATAAATATATATACAAGAATAATCCTTGTCTCTATAAAAAAAATTGATCGTACTTGATACTTCCTTAGATCCACATGCTCGATCAAATCTTAGCATTCATTCTCATAATTTAACTGTTTAATTATCTATTTTTCTCCTCGCTAAGGTCCAACTACTTATGGGCTTCATCCTTCAAGTCCTCATATCTCTGCCTATTTGTGGGGCTTATGACCTCATAGTTCATAGTCAAATTCTTCATATACTTCTAGCTTATTATTATTGTTTATCGATGCCTCTTATATTCAGTGATGCTGGTGATTCGAATCTGGTTAAGTTCATATTCTTCTCATACCTTTAAATTTGTTGCTAATATGAATCTGGTTAATTGTCTTCCACACTAACTTGTTTCCTTACCTGGTTGCACTCCCGAATATCTCACTTTCAGTTATTCCCATAGTCTTATTTTGTCAGGTGTTGTTCCCGTTTCAACAATATATGTACACTTAGTTTCCTTGGCTGTATTTACGTTATAACTAAATAAATCTGTTTCAAGTCATCATAAGCCTCGTTTACAACAATGCGCTGTGAAGGGAAACATATAGACTGTACTCGTTATTTTCCTTCCAATCTATATTTAATAGAACTTCGGTCTTATATTAGCGCCTAAGGGCTCGCTGTTATACATTCCACAATATAGTCTATTGATACCCTCATTTTTCAATTCCTAAATGGAAAAGTCTGTTGTTATACGTCCTTAGTAATGTCTAACGCTATTACTCATGTATTCTTATCATTATTTGTCTAATGCTCCATTTTTCCTCGTTTTATATTGACAGTTCATTCTTTAAATCTTTTTCTTAGAGTTCTTTCCCTCTTATCTATTGTTCTTATACTATATCTGAAGTTTCTGTGTTTTATGTCTCAGTCTTCTCATCCGAAAGATATTATCTTTTAAATGTCTCTTACCCTACCTTATAGGATGCTATAGTACACCACATATTCACCTGTTTCTGGGAATATCATCGGGACGAACATCGTGGTCCATTATTACCGATGTTTTCTATCGAGGGTTCGGTGGGTGGGGCTGGTCCTGAAGTATTTTTCTGATTGTGGTGGTCTCACAAGCTATGCGTGTTGTAGTTACACATGCTGCCCATTTATAATCCTAGGATTCCCTTATTTACATATCTGATATTGAGCTCTCATATTAAGGTATTATTGCTATGAACTATTTGAATCACCTCCTTTAACTTTACTCCTGATTTATTTCCGATTGTTGGTCATACTATCCTTTATTGAGAACTTCATTAAGGTTCCTACTCGCTAAAAATCCTACCATACTTCCTATGTTATTCTTTCTTTCGAAGTTTGCTATGTTACTTACATTTCCTACTTATCTCATTTTCTTGAACTTCTTAAGTCATTACTTCCCTGTAAGCTCCACATTTTACGACAAGTTGTGGTATTACTACTGTACCTCTGGTTTAGGTGTTGCCCTCTCTGTTTCCTTGCTCTTTTGAGCCTTTACTTTCTTAAAGGCTATCAGTTCTACATGAAGGTAGATTATCACTTCTAGATTTGGCGAGACTCACTGTGAACTCAAATTATTCAATCTCATACAAAATATTACTATCATATGATTCTTATCTAGGTTCTGTTGAACTTATTGGTTCATCTATCTTGCTGTTTCGTGACCTGCTACCCTGTCAGATGCTCTTCTCTACTTGTTCAAATCCTTACTAGGCTCTAAGTTGGGGGTGAATAAGTGCTTTCCATAGAGATCTGAGAATACACATTACTATTAATTGTTTAAACTCGGTGATAGTTTAGTTAGGTGTCTATATATTTACTAGAGTAGGGCTACTGGAGAGAAGAATTATCATTCATTCTACTAGGATCTGCATCGACTTATCTATATCTTAGGGTTCCATAACTTTTATCAACTATTTTGAGGCCTCCATTTACGTTAATGCCTTCAAGCTACATTATCTATGTTACTATATGTACTAAACTTCATTGCTACATTCTACATCCATCTATATTATTTATTTTCATATCCTATCTCTTGGCTCTAAGCTGTACTACTGAGTCCAGTGGTGATTCATTCTTATTGAGTTCTGCTTCTACTGTAGGCTTCAGCTACGTCACCTGACTTATAATCTGTACCGATCTCTTTTTGCTAACTCTTGAGTGTCTCCAATCTAATGAGTATGTTTCTTACATTCGTATGAGGTTTCTACTATGTTTGGTCTATTCTACAGACTTCTACTAGTACTGCAAGCCTCGTGCTGACTTGCCTAGTTTCTTGAATTATATTGGGTTCTCTTCTTTCTAACTTCAAAAAATTCCTTGGACCTTTTCTGGATGATCTATCTTTCAGTGCTTCGGTCTCTATCTCAGAATATAGTATTATGTGTACTGAGCTTTCTTACGGTTATCTATGTCCTGATTCTGGTATTCCATGTCCAAGTAGAGTCTATTACTAATGTAAGATGGATATGAGATAGACTCTGTCAGGACAGATTCCTTAACCGGTATCACCGAGAGGTGAAAATCTGGGTAGATCAGGGCTTTCTCCATATCAGATTCCTTGGTAAAGACAACTAATCATTTTTCCTTACGACATTTATTTTACTTACTTACGAGACTGGGTTTGGGTGTCTAGAATCTCTACGTCCTTTTTGGTATCTCAAGTCTATTAGAAATTTCCACAACTAAATCAGATTTCTTGTTTCTTTTATCTTTCTGACTATCCTTCGTTATGCGGGAAACTTGCTACCTATACGAGGTACTCAAAGGCTATTGGATCTACTTGAAAGAATTTTCTTAGGAGAGAAGGAATCTTACTCGGGTATATCTGATATTTTTATTCTTGCTAAGGCTTATTATATTATCCTTACTACTATAAGCTCTGACATTTTCTTTATTATCTCATCATGTACCTCTACCTCATATTGCTTCCAGTTGCTTTAAGCATATGTACATCATTCATTACTTTTCTTATAGCTTTCTCTTTTTAATCCATTGGGTGAGCATTCTTAGAACTTTACTATCTATTTTCATAACTTGTCTTGAACTTCTGATAATAAACCAGGATGACTACAGAAGGATTCTCTGTTAGGACAAGGATTATAGTTACTTTCATTAGGAAGAATATTCAAATAGCTTTGGGAATTCTTACTAACTTGTCTATAGGACTTGAGGACGTACTCGAGGATCAGATACTTGTAACATCCGGTGAACCTGAGGACTTGAACGTTACCAGAGCCTGACAACTATTATAATTCGGAGGCTTAATACTTGATATAAATCATGTTCGAGCAAGTACGTGCTCATAAAATGGCATTTGGAATATTCAGATGATTTCTTGAAATTTCGACGCGGAACTTAGTCTACGTCCCACCTCGAACAGCTTTTATTAATCGGACCGTATACGATCTCCAATTTTTATAAATTTTATATCTTCGAAAAGCTTAAACCGAGAGCTATAACTTTCACGTTGGATATTGTTCTAAATTCGGACCAGAAATGGGTCAAAATTTTTTAATTATCATGGCTGCTACAATAATTTCGGGAATTAACTAGAATTTGGTGATGTGGAAAAATGTGGATCATTCATTTGCAACACAAAAATTAGCTCTTTCTCTATAAATAGAGCACGATTCATTCATCTTCTTGGCAAGCCAAAAACGTGATGGAGGTGTGGGAAGCCTTCTCATTTTTTTTCTTTTCTTCTTATGCCATATTTGGAGTAATTGGTAATGTTTTCAAGCATATCACATGACAAGTAAGCCCTATATTCTGTTTTCGACTTTCTAATTTCAATTTTGGGCAAGGAAGTGAATCCCTAATTTCGCACATTGTGTTACCCTAATAATGAGGATTGCATAATTGGTTTTGGTTTAGTTGATAACATGCATTTTGAGAAGTATTTTAAGAGTATAAACTTGAAATAAGGTTTATTTGTATATGATTATGTTGAGGATACTATACTTGGTAATTAAATGATTTTAGATAATGGTTTGTGCTTGGGTGGTGATATTAGATGAGTTTTGTAGTTTGGAAGAGTGTTCAAGTGTTGGTGATATATTGGGTAAACTAGGTGTGAGGAGCAAAGTTTGGAATCTGAGAAAACAGGTTCGCGTCGCGATGCAGGTCCTTGTGCGTCACGACGTGCACTGAGAAAATGATGCAAATTCATTTCTGGACTGTCTGCGTCACGACTTGCAAGGACTTGCATCGTGACGTGAACCAGAAAATTTTCAAACATATATTTCTGGAATTATGCGCGTCGGGACGCGCAAGGCCTTGCGTCACGACGTGAGAACATAATTTTCCCCAAATTAGTTTTAATCCATTTCAATTCCATCCTAGTGTGTTAGAGGCCGCCCTAAGGGTCTCGTATCTACTCGTATACATACAATACATCATAATATATGTAGGTTATGCCTGAAAGCGATAACATGTGTTTAAATCGATAAATTTAGTTCAATTCTGTAATGCACTCCATGGTTTATTTTCTAATCAGAGTTATTAATTAGGGGTTATCACAGGAACCATAAAATCTTTCGACGCATTGACGTTATGTTGGAGGAACTCCAAATCTGTGAGTGGACACTCTTTCCCTTAAGTTGATCTTTTTACTTGATGTTATTTTAAATATTAGACTTATTTTACGCACTTAGGGCGTTAGCCAGTTTTATCACAGTTATTTTATAAAAGAATATGTTTTAAGGATTATTTTAGAAAAGTTATTTAAAAGCTTGAGTTTTTATGATTCTCGAGACATGAGGGAAAAACTCACTGATGAGTGGTAAATGTATCACTATTTCCCACTCATTTGACCTAATATTTTGTATAGTTTCTTGAGTTTTATGAATATTTTGATGTGTTTTGTGTTATTTTGTAGATAAATAAAGTTTCAGGACATTATGGAGGTGATTTGGGGCCAAAACAGTGAAAAAAAAAACACAAAAGGGCAATTTTGTCATTTGGCGCGTCGCGACGCCTAACGTGCGCCGTACCATTCTAACGTGCGCCGGGGACACATATCAGAATTTGAGAAGTTTGACATTGCTAACGTGCGCCGGACTTTCCTAACGTGTGCCGTGCCACGTGTCAACATCACAACCGATCTGCTAACATGCGCCGTGACACGTGTCATCATCCTATGGTGCCGACAATCGCCATCGCCACGTGTCGACACATGTCATCCCACGTGTCAGCCACATCATCATCCACGTTAGCAGAAGATCGAGTCAACATGCCACGTCACCGCCACGTCATCATCAACCAATCACAGCGTGCCACGTGTCGTAATTCTATGGTGCCGACAATCACTTTCACCATGTGTTGCCATGTCAGCTCAATTATTGACTCATTTATCCGAATTGCCACGTTGCAGATAAGAATCTGAAATGGACAAATCAGAAGCTGACACGTTAGCGCGTCGCGACGCAAGAAGAAACGTGCGCATCGCGACGTGCGGGGCTTATTGACGCCTATAAATAGAGCTCGAAATTTCAGTTTCAGATGTACCTTCCTCTCTGAATTCTCTGATGTAAATAAAGAGTTTTCTATCTAGTTTCTTTTAATTTCAGTTTTGTAATTAAATTTTAATTACGTTCTGTAATAGTAATAGTAATTTACTTTCTTTACTTTTACAGTTTTTACTATTCAACCATGAGGAGGTAACTTCCCCCTGCTAGGGTGAAAGGTAATTCTTTTACTATTGCTATTTAGATTAATCTCCCTTAATTATAATATATTCTCTATTTAAAATTTGACTTAATGAGGATACCGCTATATTTTCCGGTTGGTAATCATTTATAAACTGTTTTAATCTGACAAAGCAAGGATATCGCCAGATTGGTCGGTTGGTAATTAAACTTTCTTACTGCCTATATGACAGGTTTATGGACAAATTTTGATACCGCGTATAAGGCTGGTTGGACTTAATTTGACTTAATCAGGTTACCGCCTATATGGCTGGTTGGTAAAATAATCACAAGTTAATATATTATATTAAGGGAAATATCTAAATAGTAAATAGCAAAAGTTGATATTTTTACCTTAGCATTTTATTTTATTGTAATTTACTTTTCAGCTTTTACTTTACCGCAATTACTTTTCAGCATTTTTACTTTATGTCTTTTACTTTTAAGTTTTTACTAGCCCTAGTTATGTGTCGTAACTAAGTTAGTTATCTGGGGTTGTGATGAATTCTAATATCACCGGTTTATAAGGGGTTATTTTATAGTTTGGGTAATTTAAAGGTTTACTTATTAAGTCTTAAACTTAATGCGTCTTGTTAATTGGCCACTAATAAGATTGATCTGGTAAATCTAAAATAAACTTGACAAAGGAATTTTAGGTTTCAGCCTTAGACTTAATAGCCCACGATCTTCATTGAGGATAGATAACCCTTTAATAGATTTTCTTACAGGATTGACATATACCTGTCGGGCGGGGGTAGCCATAATTGGAACTTAAACTTAATGAATCCAGGTAATTTGGTTGACATAGACATATGGTTCAATTGGGTTATACTGGGTATTTGCGTCTGACCATCGACAGAGGCTTTCACATAATTTCGTGTTCCAGGTTAGTAAACCGATTTATTACACAAATATGAAATAACCACTTCATCTTTTAAAAGATATTAGAAAGATTCACAACCCTAGATAGTTTCCTAATATTGAATTTTATTAAACCTACTTTCGTGCAATTTTATTTACTTGTTTTTAAATTTAGAATCATCACCATTTCAAATCAATCAATCAACTTGTTAGATACTAGTAATCATTTGACCTCATAAAATTAATAGATTAGGTATTAAGTCCTCATATGATCGATACTTTTTTATACTACTTGAACGATAAGTGCGCTTGCGTTATACGCGTGTGATTACGCACCGGTCACCCACCTCAGTATGTAACTTGTTACAGACATGGAATTGATGGATGACATGTGCACATGTAGAGGACCAGGAGACGACGATACGTAACGCCCCCTGATCCTAGTTGAAAACTAGGGATGACAGATGCCCCTAGATCCTAGATTTAGATCTTGGGGGTAGCATAGATCCGCACCCCCAGTTTTAGTTCAGTGGCTTGGGGGACGGCGATACGTAACTGTGGGAACACAGAAACTGGATGACGCATGCTGTCTCGGGCTCGCGGCCGGGTCGGGAGTACGGAGTAGCCACGGGGGACTAAACCGGAGAATAATGGAGTCGCCACCCGGTGTGAACCGGGAAAATGAGATTTAAGGCCGCACTCACCCCTCGCAAGGGAAGACCTTAAACCGTTGGGTTCGGAATGGTCCCTTACTTATGCCACTTGTAATGAAATGATTTATATGATAATTTAATCAGGCTTAAGTAACACTTATTTCTAAGAATATCATGCTTCTAAATCTACATACATACATCAACAAGTTCATCTAAATTTATATGTAACACATATTCGAATTTGCATACAGCCTATTTGCATGTAATCTATGTCTCAATTTGCATACATAAGGTTTATCATACGACAAGCATACAAGTTAATGAACGCATTGGTGGACACAGAAGCGCAAACAAATAGCATTCTTACTAGCATGCATATTAAGAAAAGATATTTAAGCGCATAACAGAAATAGACAACTAGAGAGGTAATACAAATGCATAACGTAAAAAATGGGAACTATGTGCTAAGATGGACATGTCATAATGTGATGCAAGAGGATCTGTTTACCGTGGGCGTTCGTTCAGCGTTCGTAGACGCGTTCGAACGGTAAACAGAAGGTTCTCGTTCGAGTAGCGTTCGTAAATGCGTTCGAACGGATATGAAACAGAATGCTCACGTTCGTATGGCGTTTGTGAACGCGTTCGAACAGAGATGAGACCTGATGCATGATAAGGCAAAAATGCATGCGCGTTCGAGTTACGTTCGTAAACACGTTCGAACGGGAACAGACCTGATGCATGAAATGGGACGCAATACATAAATGGAAAATAGTACAATGCGAGGCGCGGCGAAGCATCATGGTAAAGGATTTTAACCTCTTCAAACCATGCGCTCGATCGCATCATGCGTACAAACATAAAGACAATCATGTCAAACTAAGTATGCCCGATTGAACACATCTTACATCCAACCGAACACACATCAACCGGCACGGCAAAACATCGTGGTAAAGGGCTTTAACCCCTCCCCATAGGGGATCTTTCATTCCACTTACTAAGCCCATGCGCTTGATTGAACCATACATAAAAAGATAAAGACAATCATATCAAACTAAGTATGCCCGATTGAACACATCTTACATCCAACCGAACACATATCAACCGGCGCGGCAAAGCATCGTGGTAAAGGGCTTTAACCCCTCCCCATAGGGGATCTTTCATTCCACTTACTAAGCCCATGCGCTCGATTGAGTCATGCATACAAAGAATTAAACACAATAATATCAAACTTAGTATGCCCGATTAACGTATCTTGCATTCAACCGAACACACATCAACCGGCGCGGCAAAGCATCGTGGTAAAGGGCTTTAACCCCTCCCCATAGGGGATCTTTCATTCCACTTACTAAGCCCATGCGCTCGATTGAATCATGCATAAATAAGCAACATACAGAATTCAAGTGACGAAAAATAAATAAACCAAAGCAACACAAAACAAAAGAGGGTGCCGTTTACTCAAGCGGTACGTGGAGTTGTGTCCCGAGTACAGATCATATTACCGTCCATTCAGAATCGGCTATGAAATTTATGTCCGGGTTTCCATCCGATATACCGCGAGAGTTGACACATCTCTCATTTTATTCCACGCCACCACAACATACAATATCTCATAATTCATGCATATTTATCTACTCAAAGGCCACAACATGCATTTCAACATGACAATCACGCAAGCAATATTTAAGAAATAGTACAAAAAAGCGAGTGTGAAAGATACCCTCAGGTCTAACCTTTTTGCCAACTTTCAGGCTTGCGTTTCACGGACGTCGGAAGGGTACAGCTTCTCAACTTCTCCGGTTCACTGGTTTAGCGTCCTAGCTCACTGCTTTGCTGTTTTGCTTGCGGTTTGAACTCCGTTCTGCTACTGTTCGGCCTCTGTTTTGCTGCTCACTGTTCAGGTCACCTGTTTTGACGTTTCAACAGACTGTTCCAAGTTTTTGTGTGGGTTTTTAGTGTAGTCTTGTGTGATTATTTTAAGGATTATGAATGCAGTTTTTTATGTTAAGGTTTTTAGGGAATGTTTTAAGTGTATTTTGCTGCTGTTTGGGCGTGATTTAGGGACTGGTTTGGGTCAGTTTCGGTTTGTGTAAGTGGGCTGGATGCGGCAATGAGAGAGTTTGGAGGTCTCTGGGCGTGCAAGAGAAGGCTTGAAGGAGTGTCTTAGGCGTGATTTGAGAGATATGTGTGCTTCGGTTATTGAATGAGGTGTAGGAGAGAAATTGTTTTTACTTCTTTATGCTATTACCGTGAATGATATTGTGTGAAGGAGACGATGGCTTTGGTTAGGGGTTGTTTTCTTTTCTCTTGTGATTTGTGTGAGTTGTGTGTATATTATGTGTATCAGCTAGGGCCATGCATGTCTTGGTTAGGGGTTGTTTATATAGAGAAGGGCTAGGGCTTCACCTTGTCTCACAAGGAAGGGATTTGGTGCATTAAAGGGAGGATTAGATTTGGTGTTGAGCAAGGAAAGTCAAAGATTGAGGGGGGACAAATCTTGGCTAGATTAGGAATACAAAATATTTAATTTGTTATGATTGATTTTAATTAGGCATGACATCTTTTAATTTAGTATGTGATTTGTTTAGTTAGGAAGTTAATATATTTGATTTATCTTAATTAGGTATGATTATATTTTATGTTTTATTTAATTGGTAAATGGTTTAAATATTTTATTTAATTCAATGTTTAATTTAATTAAATTGGGATGTGTTTTATGGGCTTTGGGGAGCTAATTGGTCTAGGGTGCGAGGCTAGCAGCAAAACCAGAAACACCGACGCCGTTGGAACGCCAATTCAAACGCTACACGAACGTCCGCAATCTGTTTGACGTTCGAACGGAGTAACGAACGCAACACTAACGAAGACAATGAGCTTGTGAAATGAACTTGATGACGTACTTATTTCGAATTTCCCCTTCCGACCTCCGTTTCCCGCAATATCCTTAGCTAAAAAGGTAGTGCCTCCAACTGAGACTCATCATCGGGTTTCACATGCGGAAATGCAATGCCTACAGTAACATCCCAAGACCACTAGTTTCATGGACATGAGTGGCATGTTTTGGGGGACGGCGATACATAACGTCCCAAAGAAGTGGATTTGCACTCCTGGCTCTCGTTAGGCGTATGGGGGGATGACGATACATAACAGCCCCATACGTCAGATTTTCAGAAACAGAGACCGATTTTCAGAAATAGTTTTCAGATACAGATTTCACAAATAGTTTTTAGATACAGATTTCAGAAAAAGTTTCTAGAAATGAAAGTTTTCAGAAACAACAGTTTTATAAGAGACTTTCAGAAAAGTTAAGTTTTTCAAAGAGATTTCAGACGAGATTTTTAGAAAAAGAGTTCACAGTTTTCAGACAAGAAAAGAGTTTTCATATAAAGCTATTTCTTGAATTTTGGTTTTAGAACCAAACATTTTCATAATAGTGTTTCAGTTTTCATTTTAAATCGTCCACTCACTTAGATCATTGAAACGATCTAACCCCCCACTCCTAATGTTTTGTTTTACAGGTTCTTGGAGGATGAGCTCGGGAGGATGGATACTGATGGCAGTCACTAGGGAGTTGGTCCACTAGGTCAAGTCATGGATAAAGTCCAGTTCGGTCGGAGTCAGAGAATGTCATGTAACATATATGTTATATAGTAAAGATCACATGTATATTGCATTATAAAAGTTATTGTCAGTGTTGAAATATGTATTTAAATATAATACTTAGTATTAAGAGTATTATGCATACATGGTTGATGAGTTGGGCTATGGTCTCATGCATGAGTTTATATATATGTGAGATAAGAATAGCAGTTATCTTAAGTCAGAGGCTTATGGGGATAATACAGTCTATCCCTCTGCCGGTAGCATCTCCCGAATTGGGGATGTTACAAAGATTGTATCAGAGCATGGTCTAGGGAGTCAGTGACTGCAGTGGGTAGAGTGTTGGGGTCTATTATACGCAGTATGTCCGGGATACCCGTATATGAGGTACTATATCTTCAATATCCGATCCTCGAGTACGTCCTCAAAGTTCTATAGATAGGTTAATAAGAATTCCTAAGCTATTTAAGTATCTTTCCTTAGAAATAACTATATTCTTTGAAGATCCTTCTGTAATCATCCTGAACTATTAGTAGAAGTTCAAATTAAGCTATAAAACCAGAAAATACGGTACTAAGAAATGTTACCCAGAGAGTGGGAAGAGAAAGTTATAAGAAGTAAGGAAGGATGTATAAATGTTTAAGCAGCCAGAGATAAAGAAAAGTAAAGAGACATAATAAGATAGCAAAGTGTTGTGATATATGCCATATAGCTTCATAAAATGTAAATGGTTTTATATGTTATAAAATAAAATGATGCATTATTCATTTATCAAAGTGTTTGTTTATATTTCACATATTGTAAATTATCTTGATTACCCTAGATTACACATGTACCTTCAGATTTAGTGTATGAGTGTCATACACAAGAGGATTTAAGTCTGAAGTTGGTAATCTAAAATAGTCCATAGAGAGCAAACAAAATGGGTACTTTGTTTGTGGTTTATCTATAGTTGCGGTCTATTATATAATTGTATGGTGAACTTGATCCGGGATCGTCCATGTAGAGACATGAGAATGAAGGCACCTTGTATGATATGATCATATAGGACTGGACCCAGATAGAAATGACTTTCTTATAATATCCGTTAAATAAAGAAATTCATTTCGATCTACTAAATGGTCATATATGGATTGATCTTAATCTTGAGTGTACTATGAACTTCTGCATGACATGCTATGTCCTTTGATTTACAAAGGTGAGGTTGGTGTAGCAGTCCCGACCAATAGCTACGTACTTTGGGGGCATGGTCTGGTGTGTAGCTGGGGACGTTTTACATAGACATGGAGTTCACTCCTTCTTACGAGAAGTAGAGAAATATCTTTTATAAGGGTTGATTCAGTACTTGAATGGTTAGAGCACTTAAGTCTTTCTATTATGAATAGAAAGATTAAAATTCATAATGGTTATGAATAAACCGTTCATTAGAGAATTAATGGTACTTAAGGTAAAAATAATTAGAGGGGTATAACAGACATTATGACCCGGCTCTAATTGCGAGATACTCATGAAGGGTTATATGTAGTGACTATATCGATGGACACCGACTTGGTTCGGCTTAATATACCATTTTCGGGTAACGGGAATGCAGCTTCGGGTTTTTAGTGGAATAACCCGAAGTTAATAATTCAGAATATTTAACTAGGAGCTTAATTAATATTTCGATATTATTGGAGCTCGGAACCGTAGGTCCATTTGGTCCCCGTGCTAACTCATTATACTGTAGCGGATTTAGTATAATTGGATAGTCCAATTATATACTCACATATGTATAAATATTATTAACATGATTAATAATATTTTGTCACATTTGAAACTATATATTAAAAATTAATATATGATTTTAATAATTATATATGATATAATTTAATGAGTCCAAATTTGGAATTTCCAAATCTTGGGTTTTGGAAACCCTTGGTGAGTTATGATAGGTTGCAAAACTCTTGCATTAAATTTGGAAACTCTTGGTGAGTTATGTTAGGTTGCAAAACTCTTGGATTTAAATTTGGTGGTTACACTTTTTGAAAAGTAATTACACTTTTAATTTTGTAACGTATATTTCATTATGGTAATTAAATTTTATGTTACAAAATTAATGTAAAAATCCATGCTTGGCCAAATTTCAAAGGAATTAGGAGGGGAAGGTTTTGTTAATTTTGAAAATTGATAACTCTAAATATAAAAAGAAAATTTGATTTTCTTTTGAACTAATCTCTTTTGCAAACCCTAGCCTCTGTCTTCTTCTTCTTCTTTATTCTCTTTTGCAAACCCTAGCCACCATCTTCTTCTTCTTCATTCTCTCTCAAATTATTGAGAAAACAAAAAACAAGAACAAGAAGAAAATAAATCATAAACATTGTGCGACATTAATCTCTAAAAAGTTTATGGATTAATTTTGTGAGAATAGACCATACTAGCTTCCGTTGGTAACGAGACATAGCTCGGAAGACTTTGTGGTGTTGAACGAAAAATCATTATTTTCTTCTCTATTGACTCATGGCAGTGGGGTGAATTTCTGCCCACTACCGAGCACTTGCTTGGGTGTTTCGGGGCTTTTTTTGGTCTCGTATCAATTCAGAATTTTTGGGAAACACATAGTGTTTTTTTGGGATTGCGTTGAGGCTGTTTTTCTTTGAAAAATCAGACCTGAAAGCGTCATTGCAGTTCACAGAAATTTGGGACTGTTTTGGTTGTGTTTTGTGCGCACTTGTGTTAAAAACAATCTGGTTTTACACTGCTATTCGGGGACTGTTCCGAGGCTGATTCGTGGCTGAAATTTTGTTAAAAACAATAGTAAAATTTCAATGGTACTGTTGTTCACATTCGGCCACTCAAAGGTAAGGGCAAAAAAAAATTTCAAGTCCGATCTATGTGCCTAAGGCGTTTTCGCTGCGTAAGGAAAGCGTT
Source organism: Zanthoxylum bungeanum (assembly GCA_019454045.1). Lineage (NCBI taxonomy): Eukaryota > Viridiplantae > Streptophyta > Magnoliopsida > Sapindales > Rutaceae > Zanthoxylum > Zanthoxylum bungeanum. The sequence continues at coordinate 452,083 of SKCR01043586.1, forward strand.
TCCTACACAAAGTTCTAAGGGTACCTACAGAAGGAAGTAGAAAGAGAAAGAAAAAGCTAGAAAGAAATGTAAAGGATAAAAACTCAAATGATTAAAGTAACCAGATAATAGTAAGAAACAAAGATACAAGGTCCGAAAGTAAAAGATAACACCAGAATTTGTAGTAAAAGAGAATATAACAAACCTAAGCAAGAGTAAGATGTCGAAAAGATTCAAGTAAAGTTCATTCCCTCCAAGCAAGAATCCCTTCCTACTCGGAAATTTTTTCCAAGCAGACCCTATTGACTTTGAGTACCTAGTATAGATAGCAAGTTCCCCGAGTAATGAAGAATGGATAGGAAGATCGAAGAAACAAGAAAACAAAATGAGAAGTGGGAGTTTCAATAGATAAGAGATGCCAAGATGATGAGAAGATTTTAGACCCAAACTCAAGCTCTTAAGTAAACAAATGAAGGTTGTAAGCGGAAATGATTAATTATTGTATCCCAAGAAACTCGACATAGATGCGAGCCTAAGTTAAATAGATTCTCATTCTTCAGTGATACTAGTCAAAGAAGCAGCCATGGCGAAGTCTATCTCATATCTACTTTACATGTGTAATAGACTATGTCAGGATACAAAGTATTAGAACAAAACGCCAGTACCTATTGAGATATAAATTCCTGGCCCACTTTATACTAGCCTAGATAAAAATATCCGTAAGAAAAATTCGATGAAAAGTTAATCTAAGTCAGAAACAGAAAACACTAAATGATAGACCACCTAGGAAAGAACTAAGAAGGATTTAAGAAATAGAAAAGAAAGAACCTGACCCAAGCCAAGAAGGGACAAGTAGTACCTGTGAGATACCCATATATCAGGCAAAAACCAGTAGGAATCCATGTGAACTCAAAGGAACAAACTTATGGGATGAGAAACACTCAGAACTTAACCAATAAGTACTGGTACAGACAGAAAGATCAGATGGTAAAGTTGCAACCCGTAATTAGAATAGAAAGCAGAGATCTAGAAAGTAGCCAGAGGAATGAACCCCATTAAACTCAGTAACATGACTTAGAGCCAAGAGGTATGATATGAAAGCAGTAAAAATGATACATAAAATAACAAGAGAATTCAATACGTATAGTGACATAGATATTGTATCTTGGAAACAGTAACGTAAGCAAAGACCTCAGAGGGATTGATCAAGATTAAGGAATCGTAAAGCATGGAATAGTTGATACAGCTTCTAGCAGTATGAATGAAAATTCTTTTTATTCCAATAACCTTACTTCAGTAAGTATATAGAAACCCAACCAGAAGTGAGAAGTATGTGTATACCCCTTAATTTAGAACTCAACAAGGATTTGATTAAGTAAGAAAGAGAGCGGGACATAATAGATAAATTACGAGATAACAAGATAGTTGAACAGTGGAATGAAGAGTATCCAATAAGTAAATGTCTCAAAGAGTAAGGAATTAGTAAGCAACATATGACAACACATAAGTAAGATACCCGACTTATACATAATTTCCCATAGCTTAGACATCTAACTTATACAGGAAATATTAAAAGTGTAGTATCGAAGCCAAAGAATTGGTAGCAATGCCATAATAAGTATTAAGATATGGAGTTTCCAAGGAAGTGAAGACTTAAGAGTTTCAAGATATCGCGATAAAAAGGAAAGCCAAATAACAAAGCAAAAACTTAGAAAGGGATAATAGTGGAAGTACGACAGGAGATTGAGAGAGCATGAACTTTGTGGAGATTCTCAGTAAGAAGTAGTATGACTAATAGCCAGAGATAAACTATAAGTAAAGTTGAAGGAGATAACTTAAGTGATTTTTTTAGCAGAAGTACCTAAGTCTGAGATCTAATACCAAATATGCAGATAAAAGAGTCTTAAACTCATACATAAGCAGCATGCGTAACTGCAGCACAGATAACTAGTGAGAACATCGAAACCAAAAAATTCCAGGACAATCCCCACCCTCATCAGATAATAGCAACAAAGATGAATCTCGATATTTGCCTCGAAATACTCCCAGAAACGAGTGTATGTGTAGTGAAAGGAGCTCGAAACATAAAGCCTTTGAGTATACTACAAGAACATAATGGAAAAGGGAAAATAGCCCTAAGTGAGAGATTTAAAAGAAAAGTTGTCTAGTTGAAGTGATAAAGAGATAAAGAACTAGTTTAGTAGTGACGGGGATATAAAAGAATAGCGTTAAACATGGCTAGAGACATGTAGAGATGATATCCTTCTAGTAAGGAAATAAAGATATAGATCACGAAACTTCCAGGTATAGAAGGATATCAAAAGAGAAGTTAATAAGGTCAATAAGTCAAATGTTTAGAAGTGGAACTGTCGAGATATGGCGACAATAGGGAGAATATTGAGTAAGCGATGACAGGAGTGTGTAACAACAAGATTTCTCAGTATTGGAAGGAAACTAAGGTTCTATTACATCTTAACTCACATAATCAAAGGTGAAGTAACCAGCCTTAGTTTAAGTCGACCTAACCACCACGGGTTTGGGATTAGCGTTGGCCACAAGTATGGGTGGTTTTATACTTCTGTAGTATAATATGAAAAGGAAAAGATAAGTTATTATAATACTACATTTAGTACAGTGGGTAAGTTATCAAGCTATAATTAACGTAAACGGTCATTGGATAAGGATGAGATTTACAAGTTAGTAAAGAACACCATAATTGAACTTAAGGTAGTAAAAGAAATAAAGTACAGACAGAGTATGAACTGTAACTAGAACCAAATCGCCAGCAACCACATCGAGAAGGGAATACAGTTTAAGCAAAAGTATGCATATGATTGAGCTCAGCATCAGAACTTTGTTTCTAAGTCATTAGTCAAATAAGGAAGATTCCAAAGAAGCTACCTAGAATTAACCTTCTTAGTACAAGCCATTCAGTAAATAACACTAGTTAGCAAGAGATACACGTAGAATTTGACATTGTATAATGAAATGCTAAGCCCCATAGATAGTCAAAGATGTGAAAACTTGAATGAACATTACCCTTAAACAGTTGAAGCTTAGTGAGAAAATAGAGAGTTAAATAGTTAAATTATGAAGATGGATACTGGTTTGTGATGTGTAAGCAGTGCGAAAGGAGTATACATGGGATTATTCTTTTATATACTTGCATCAGAGTGGAATCAGTGCACGCAAAAGGCTTAACCACGAAAGAACACTAGTATTTCTAGAAAAGTTTGATAGTATCTGTTAGAAAGAACCAGATGGAGACAAGTAAATTCAGTCATAGCTAGAAATTTAAAATGAGATTTCTGTAAGGCATAACAATAGTTGTAGTTTGACAGTAGTATTAAGTATCTAGTAGAACTCTTACGAAGCAAGGACAATGTATCAATCCATGCAGATAGAAATAGAGCATCTTCTAGGTTATGATACCATTGATGGAAGCGAAGTAGAGAATAAATATGTAGACGGTTAAAAGTTGGTGACCCAATAAATAACATGTGAATCATGTAACTTGCAATAAGACGTTCTGTATCGAGAATTTCAGATCTAGACAGACTCTAGGATTTCAATTTTAAAGAGGATTCGAGGACGAATCCTATTTAAGGGGGGGGAAGAATTTGTAACATCCGGTGAACTTGACGATTTGAACGTTACCAGAGCCTGAAAACAATTATAATTCGGAGGCTTAATACTTGATATAAATCATGTTTGAGCAAGTACGTGCTCGTAAAATGGCATTTGAAATATTCAGAAGATTTCTTGAAATTTCGACGCGGAACTTAGTCTACGTCCCACCTCGAACAGCTTTTAGTAATCGGGTCGTAAGTTTTTCATATGATCTTCAATTTTTATAAATTTTATATCCTCGGAAATATTATACCGAGATCTATAACTTTCACGTTGGACATTGTTCTAAATTCGGACCAGAAATAGGTCAAAATTCATAATTACCACGACTGCTACAGTAATTTCGGGAATTAACTAGAATTTGGTGATGTGGTAAAATGTGGACCATTCATTTGCAACACAAAAATCAGCTCTTTCTCTATAAATAGAGCAATATTCATTCATCTTCTTGGCAAGCCAAAAACTTGAGGAAGATGATGATCACGTAGGATACAGAACTGGTACTCTTAAATACTGCAGCTATCAGGATAGTATGACTAGGTCATGATTATCCGATTATAGAGATTAGTTGCTAGTGATCCAATATGTGCTTCGTACGGTGGCAGACATAATTCTAGCCCTAGGCCTAGCATATGACATCTGATACTGGATCGAAATACGTAATACCTAGTATACTACGCCTGTTAAAGATTATGTATTCCTTAAAAGAATATTTCTGGAGAATTGGGTAGGCACGATGCTTTGCTAGAAGCCAACCATGTCTTGTAAATCGGTAAGAATGTGGTACTAGGTACGCACGTGTTCGGATAGTCCAACAACCAGATTTACTGCCAACATATCCAGGGATCTCTTGGGTCGCTTCCCAAAGATTCACCGATGAGATTTGACTCAAACAGAATTACTCTGGGATTAATTATGAGAGAGAAAATTAATCTAGGATTAATTACGGGAAGAATTTATCTGGGATAAAATTCGAATAGAAGAGAGAACGCGATTAATTTAGAATTAATCGATTAAATAATATATTGGATATATTAATTGAAATCGGATTTCAATGTGGAGTTAAAATTGGATTTTAATTCGGGCGAATGAATTAACTTGGAATTAATTCATAAGCGACTTTCGTAATAATTTTACGAGGCATAATTATTTAATTAAATTGGATTTAATTATGTCGCAACGGCAAATTCGTTTAGTTCAGAATTAAACGAACCCGGGCCCGAGCGAAGTTTCATGTTGGGTTAGCCGACTTAAATTTGGAATTTAAAAGTGGTGGGACCCACTTCACTTACATCAACAAGTTGGACATGTGATGGAAGTGGTTGGGCTTGATTTATGGGTTTGATTTGTTGGAAGTAAGGCTTGGCTTTACTTACAAAACACTCAAACCAAATCCAACACACAAACTTATTATATAAAGCAAGTCAACTTTGGAAGTTACACACTTGTTACTATCACAACACTCTTTCTTTCTTCTTCAAGCTCACTGCCGTGAGCTTCCCTCTCCCCCTTTTTAAGTTTTGTTGTAAAATTTCTTTGAGCTAGCACTTCAAGAGTGAATCAAGGTGATAGGGAAACCAATTCCTTGAGTTTGGAATGCAAAAGAAAGCTTGGAGCTTTCACACATCCATGGAAAAGTTTTGAATCTCATCCGATCATTGTAAGTTTTTTCCACAAACTTCTTGATATATTCACACACAAATCATCTTAGTGATCTTGTGGCATGTGTAGGACATTAACAATGGTATCAGAGACATTCTAAGCTTGATTTGAAAGCTAGGGTTTATGGACTTTAATTTGGGATTTTTTACTTGGAGCATGATTTGTCTAAATTGATTGTTGGGTTATGTTTATATGATATTTAATTGGATTTGTACATCTTTGGAATTGAGAAAAATTGATTAGATCAAAAATCCCCAATTTCTTATCATGGCCGAAAATATAACCTAGGAGTGCTCATGGTGATTTTTGAAAATTAGACAATTGGATGTGTTGTTGGCATGAAATGTATGTTAGATGATGATTTAATTGGATTGAAATCAAATTGCATGATATTTTCTTGTCAATGCCATGAGCCTAAGCATGTTGGAATGAATTGTTTTGCTTCAATTTGTGTTGGACATGGGTTGGATTATTAAAGCATGATTAATTAGTTTAATTGATGTTTTAGAAATGTTAGTTTAATTAATTAATTATGGCTATTACACTTTAATAAAATTAATGTGATATTTAGAATATCATGTTAATATGTATTAGTCTTTAAATTTGAAATTTATTAAATTGGACTAATTTGTTGTATTCGAGCTTAATGAGCTTGGTTAGGCCAAGTTTGGTTTTGGACAATTGGGTTGGATCCAATTGGGCCCAAAACCATTTCCATAAAGTCCAAATATAACTTTTGGGCTTTTAATAATTTAATTGGGCCTAATGGGCCTAAATTGATTTTTGGCAAAATGGTGATTCCTTATTGGGCATTGGCATCTTAGATTGGATCCATATTGGCCAACGCCCATGCCTTAAGAATTAATTAAAAGCACATTGGACTTTAATTAAAATATTATTGGATACTAATTGGGCCTTTAAGACCCATTTAGATTAGATTTAGAATCTAAGTCTAAAAGGCACATAAATAAGTGTAATTATTTAATTTTGAATTAAATTCGAATTAGTATTGGATACAAATTAAATTGGATTTAAAATTATAGTTCGATATAATTCAAGAATACGTACTTTGAGTATTTATTCTTAAACGAGTTGGACTCGCGCAAATCAAATCGTTGTTTGAACATTGGATGGTCATTAATTCAAAGATTAATTAATTGGATTAGATTGATTGAATAACATGCTTTGTGTGAATACTTGGATGTATTTGTATGAATAATGTATATCGAATGGATATTAGAAGGGTGAGGGCAATTTTGGAAATTGTTGTAATAAATTTAGAATTTATTAAATTGGACCTGCGTGTCCAGCCTATTATTTATATTCTCTTTGTATTTCTCTTCTCACCAATTCCCCTCAATGAAAATGAGGTTTCTTTAATGTATTATGTAATTAGGTAGAAGTATGAATAGTGCTAGCGAGAGAGAGGAAATAGAGAGATTTGTTCTAGGAACAAATTTGTTATATATCCATCCGCATATCATTATTAAATTTATTCGCGCCTTATTATGCTTTTAGAATGCATGTTTAAGGGTGTATGATGAGACCTAATCAAAGATAATAAATTGGTTGCCAATTTACGCGAAAAACCCTCACAACAATATTAAACGTTTTTCCTTCCATTGAGTGGTTCTCTCTCAAGATCCAAGATTGGCATTGGTTTGTTGGCCAAAGTCAAGATCAAAGTCCATCACAGATGTGTTTGAACAACGAAAGCTTTGTTCTATATCGCATGTCTTGGGCGGTTGTGACTTGTTGGCCAAAGTCAATGTCACTTCTAGTTCATCGACGTGGATTACGAAGCTTTCCCACTGTCAATGGGTCACGCTTAACTGGAATCATTAAGTTTTTTTAGCCAAAGCCAAGGCTTAGTTGATTCAGAAGAAAAGGTTAGGAAATATATATTGGATATATATCTCGGACTTGGAGGTCCACCTACCGGATCTAGGAATTGGATGGGATCCAATTGATCTTAGAGATCTACCTAGTTAAGTTTCATACAGCTTGTTGGCCAAAGCCAAGGTTGTGTGTTATTTAACGGGATCCTAGCCCACTAGGAAACTAGGTTTCCCGAGTACTCCACAGAGGGTTAGAGGCTCACCGAAAAATAGTGGGAGGCTAGTATTAAATTTGCAATTTCGTTTAAATACTTGCCAATACAAGCTTTTATTTTATTTATCATTATTATAAATATATATTAGTTGGACTAATATCTTTTTATTGCTTTCATTGAATAGTTGGACTGTTTTCACACTACTCCACTTGTAGTTGGTTATATAGTTGGACTATAGTAACCATTACATTTTGAGTGTACCCGATATCGTTGATTGAATAGTTGGACTATTGCAATCGAGATGGCTGGAAAGATTAGCGTTAGGGACATCGTCATGGGCGATAATGTCTTTAACGACTCTAATTTTCCAGATTGGGAGATGAATCTCAGGATAGTCCTGGGAGCTGAGAAGTTACTATATTGGATAGAGAAACCTCTCGGACCCTGATCCCGGAGTTGAGCAAATAGTAGAGCATGAGCTTAGGAAGACTCATCGTGATGATAACTTTAGTGCTCAATATGTTATGCTTGCCACAATGATTCCTTAATTTCGTCGTCAGAACAAAGGATTAGATCCTTATACCATGATGATGAAATTAAAGGATCTTAATAGATCTAACCTTAGATCTTAGAAGTACGAATTGTAAAAGAAGCTCTTTCACTCACGTATGTCAGAGGGTACATCTATTTAGCACTATGTGTTGCAGATGATTGCTGACATCGAACAGCTAGGTTAGTTGGGAATTACCTACAAGGCCGATACTTCCATAGATTTGATCTTACAGTCTTTACTCGAATACTGGGGCAGGTTCATCATAAACCAAGAGAAAACTCTTGGAGAGTAAATGGCTATGCTCAAGAAGGCAGAGCCAGAACTTCCAAAAGGGCAAGAAGCGCAAGGCGAATCTTACTTCGACATCCCAAAAGGCCAAGGCTTGGTCGAAGGCTTCTGGGGGTGTGAAGAAAAAGGGCAAAGGCAAAATCGTCACACTCTTCTGGGAAGACAAAGGACATATCCCAAGATGTCTAACTAAACTGTGGCAAACGAGATCACTGGAAGCGTGACTGCCGTATGGACAAGGCAGACATAAAGGAAGTGATGACGGGCAAGGCTCCGACTTCAGGTATGTTTGTTATTGTAATAAACGTGTCCACTACAGGTTTTAAAAATTGGATTTTTGATACTGGATCTGGTACATACATATGTACTGATGTGCAGGATCTACTGACTAGCAGGATACTGGCTTCAGATGAGATCAACCTACAAGTCAGAAACGGGACGATAGTCGTTGTTTTGGCTGTGGGAACCTAAGTTTTAGAACTACCCTTTGGGCATGTACTTAAATTAGAAAACTATTATAATGTACCTAGTTTGACTAGAAACATTATCTTTATATCTAGTTTAACCCGTTGCGGGTATACCTTTATGTTCCAGAACACTGTGTGTTTTGTTTATAAAGATGATATTGAGATATACACATTGGATGTGAATAACAATATTTATATTTCGAATATAAATGAATCTCAAACATATAACATGACAAACAAAAGGCTCAAACTGAGTAAATCATATGAGACTTATTTGTGGCATTGTTGTGTGGGACACATTAACAAGACTCGTATATCCACTCTTTGGAAGAATGGATACTTGGACAGATTTGATCCTAGTTCATATGACGTCTGCGAATCTTGTTATTAGGCAAAGTGCCTAAAATGCCTTTTAGCGGTAAAAGTGTACGTGCCACAGAGCTGTTTGCCCTCGTTCATAGTGACGTATGTGGGCCCATGTCTAGCCAGGCTAGAGGTGGATATCAATACTTCGTAACCTGTACGGATGTTGCATCATGTTATTGTTATGTGTGTCTTATGAAATACAAGTTGGAAACATTTGATAAATTCAAAGAGTTTCGACACGAAGTAGAGAAAAACAGACCAGCAAAAGTATTAAAACATTACGGTTGGACCGTGGTGGAAAATACTTGAGCAATGAGTTTCTCGATTACTTGAAAGAGTATGGTATTCTTTCACAGTGGACTCCTCCCGGAACACCTCAATTGAGTGGTGTGTCCGAACGGAGAAATCGAACTTTGTTGGACATGGTAAGGTCAATAATGAGTTGCATTGAGCTACTAATATCCTTCAGGGGATACGCATTGAACAGTGCTATACTTATTTTTGAATAAGGTTCCGACAAATTCTGTTGGACAGACCCCATATGAAATATGGACAGGAAAGAAAACAGGTTTCTCATTCCTAAAGATTTGGGGATGCTGGGCATATATTTAAACGTTTGGATGGTACCAAACTAGAACCCAAATCGGATAAGTGCCTATTTGTAATTGAATATCCTAGGGAAACCAATTTCCACAACCCATAAGAGAACAAAATATTTGTTGCTCTCCATGCGGTATTCCTTAAAGAAATTCCTAAATGTAGTGGTAAGTGGGAGGAAAGTAGAACTCGATAAAAAATCGGAATGATACTGTTCCTGGCACTGATCCCCTCACGGAACATGAACAGTTCATCAGGGATGAGACTGTTCCACAACCTACTAATACACAAGAACCACGTAGGTCGGAGAGAGTCAGAAAATAACCTTAGAGGTATGGGTTTCTGATCTCACCTCATGAAGATATTAATCTTATTGAGGAATACGAACCAGCTACGTATGAGGAAGTGATACAAAGTATCGACTCCATTCATGGCAAAGTGCCATAAAGTCCGAAATGGATTCCATGTATACAACCAAGTTTGGACACTGGTTGATGTACCAGAAGGCATTGTGCCTATTGGTCGCAAATAGGTCTTCATGGTGAAGACACACAAGGATGGCAACATACAAACGTACAAAGCTTGGCTTGTAGCGAAAGGGTATCGTCATCAACATGGTGTCGATTACAACGAAACCTTTTACTTGTGGCCATGATTAAATCCATTTGGATAATGCTTACTATTGCTGCATATTTCGATTATGAAATATGATAGATGGACGTCAAAACCGTTTTCCTTAACGGAAACCTTTTGGAGGATGTTTATATACAGCACCCTGACGGTTTTGTCATGCCAAAACATGCAAACACGGTTTGCAAGTTAAATCGATCCATTTATGGATTGAAGCAAGCATTGCGTTCTTGGAACCAACGTTTTGATGAGATCATAATGGTATATGGTTTCATTCAAAACGAAGATGATTCTTGTGTATATAAGAAGGTTAGTGGGAGCGCACTGACAATGACTGTCCTATACAATGATGATGTATTGCTTCTTAGCAATTACATTCCCATATTAAAATCGGTGAAAGCTTGACTTTCATTAAAATTCTCCATGAAATTCTTGGGAGAGGCAACCTTTATTCTAGGAATAAAGATCTACTGGGATAGATCTAAAAGTTGTTGGCACTCTCCGAGAACTCGTACATTGACAAACATGTACGCGACCTGGTATCTCATATGCTTTGAGCATCTGCGGCCACTATCAGGCCGATCCAGGTGATGGTCACTAGATTGATGTTAAGAATATCCTTTAGTATCTTAGACGAACTAAAATGCTTTCTTAATTTATGGAGATGGAGAACTTGAGGTGACTGGGATCACCAATGCAAGTTTCCAAACCGATAAAGACGACTATAAGTCGCAATAAGGGTACATATTTTTTGTTTGAACAACGAAACATTGAGCTGGAAATCTTCCAAGCAAGATACTGTTGCCGATTCAACAACTAAAGCGGAATACATTGTTGCGGCTGAGGCAGCAAAAGAAGCATTTTGGATCTATAAAATTCCTAATATGATTAGGAGTAGTTCTGTTAGCAGCTGAGCTGGGCTACAACACAGGCTAAGGAATTACAGTCTCATCAATGATCCAAGTATGTACTTAGACGGTTTCATCTGATTCATAAGATCACACATCATGGCGATGTCAAGATCCCATCAGATGAGAACCTTGCATATCCGCTGGCGAAAGCGATATCTCAGCATAAGCATGAGCGACCCATACATAGTTCAAGTATTGGATACTTGAGTGATTGGCTATAGGCCAAGTGGGAGATTGTTGGACAATTATGACCCATAATATCACTATTTGTAAAAGACATGGTGTTCTTTGTACAAATTAACTATTTGACAAAGGAAATTACTCTTTTATCATTTTGTAATTGGATTACTTGGATATATAAATGATAAAAGTCCTTATGATTAGTACCATATTAATAAAATATGAGACAATATTAATCCACGAAAGGTTTAATCATTAAATATCATGAGTCGTAGTATTATCGAGACTGGACATCGATAATGCGGAATAGGCTAGTATTGTACTTGTGCGCGTTATGGAAGCTTAACGACATAGTTCTCATATATTTAAGTATAAGATACTTATGCAAGTGTGATAGGAGGTTCTGTTAGCCGTTTGATCGGGAACAACTTCGCTCTGGATAGACCCATCGGAATCCCATTGGTAGTATGACTACGTGTCTATGGGAATCCGAATCAGGGTAGGTGTATATGGACTTAACCTGAGACTTGCATCGCTAATACTTGCGACAATCAGTATACTTTGGCTTTGGTCGTCCGGAGCTTTAACAGGTTCTGTGTACGCCTCTTCTAGGTATACTGAGAATCGTAGTGTATTGGGTGTGATGTCAAGATGGAAGTATCACTTCAGTCATATGGAGATGATGATCACGTAGGATACAAAACCGGTACTCTTAAATGCTGCAGCTATCGGGATAGTATGACTAGGTTATGATTATCCGATTATAGAGACTAGTTGCTAGTGATCCGATAGGTGTTTCGTACGGGGCAGACACAATTCCAGCCCTAAGCTTAGCATGTGACATCTGATACTGGATCGAAATATGCAATACTTAGTATACTATGCCTGTTAAAGATTATGTATTCCATAAAAGAATATTTCTGGAGAATTGGGTAGGCACGGTGCTTTGCTAGAAGCCAACCATGTCTTGTAAATCGGTAAGAACGTGGTACTAGGTACACACGTGTTCAGATAGTCCGACAACCGGATTTACTGCCAATATATCCAGGGATCTCTTGGGTCGTTTCCCAAAGATTCACCGATGCGATTTGACTCGAACAGAATTAATCTGGGATTAATTATGAGAGAGAAAATTAATCTAGGATTAATTACGGGAAGAATTTATCTGGGATAAAATTCAAATAGAAGAGAGAACACGATTAATTTAGAATTAATCGATTAAATAATATATTGGATATATTAATTGAAATCAGATTTCAATGCGGAGTTAAAATTGGATTTTAATTCAGGCGAACAAATTAATTTGGAATTAATTCGTAAGCGACTTTCGTAATAATTTTGCGAGGCATAATTATTTAATTAAATTGGATTTAATTATGTCGCAATGGTAAATTCGTTTAGTTCGAAATTAAACGAACCCGGACCCGAGCGAAGTTGCGTGTTGGGTTAGCCGACTTAAATTTAGAATTTAAAAGTGTTGGGACCCACTTCACTTCCATCAACATGTTGGACATGTGATGGAAGTGGTTGGGCTTGATTTATGGGTTTGATTTGTTGGAAGTAAGGCTTGGCTTTACATACAAAACACTCCAACCAAATCCAACACACAAACTTATTATATAAAGCAAGTCAACTTTGGAAGTTACACACTTGTTACTATTCACAGCACTCTTTCTTGTTGGACAGTTATGACCCATAGCGTCACTATTTGTACATATCATGGTGTTGTTGTACAAATTAACTGTGTGACAAAGGAAATTGCTCTTTTATCATTTGTGATTAGATCACCAAGATGTATAAATGATGAAAGGTCCATATGTTTAGTTCCTGGATTGAGATGATATGAGACAGTATCAATCCATAAAGGTTTAATCATTAAATATCCATAGTCAGAGTATTATCGAGATTGGACATCGATAATGCGTAAAAGACTAGTATTACACTTGTGCGCGTTGTGAGGGCATAACATCATAGTTATCATATATTTGGGTATATGATACTCATGCAAGTGTAGTAGGAGGTTGTGTTTTACCGATGGTATAGAAAACAGCTTCGCTCTGGATAGAACCCTCAGAATTCCATTGGTAGTATTACTTTGTGTCTATGGAAGTCCGAATCGGGGTAGGTGTATTTGGTCTTAACCTGAGACTTGCACCGCTAGTACTTGCGACAATCAATATACTTTGGTTTTGGTCGTCCAAGGCTTTAACAGGTTCTGTGTACGCCTCTGCTGGGTATATTGAGAATCGTAGTGTATTGGGTGTGATGTCAAGACGGAAGTATCACTCCAGTAATAGTCGAGATGATGGTCACGTAGGATACGGAACTGGTTCTCTTATGTACTGCAGTCATCGGGATAAAATGACTAGGTCATGTTTATCCGATTATAGAGACTAGTTACCAGAGATCCGATATGTGCTTCGTACGGGGCCGACACATTTCCAGCCCCAGGCCTTGCACGTGACATCCGATACTGGATCGTAATACGCAATACTACGTATATTACGCCTGATATAGATCACATATTCCTGTAAGGAAATTTCTGGAGAATTGGGTAGGTATGACGCTTTGCTAGAAGCCAACATTGTCTTGTAAATCGGTAAAAACGTAGTACTGGGTACTTACGTGTTCGGATAGTCCGATGACCGGATTTACTGCCAACATATCCGGGGATCTCATGGGTCGCTTCCCGAAGATTCACCGATGATGTATGACTCGCACTTTATTAATCTGGGATTAATTAGATGAGAGTGACAATTAATCTGGGATTAATTACAGAGATATTTTATCTGGGATAAAATATTATAAAAAGAGAGAAAACGATTAATTTGGAATTAATCGATAAAATAATATATTCGATATATTATACGAAATTGGATTTAGACGCGGAATTGAAATTAGATTTTAATTCGGGCAAACGAGTTAATTTAGAATTAATTCGTAAGCGACGTGAATAGTGATTTTGCTAGGCATAATTATTTAATTGCGTCGCAACGGAAAATTTGTTAATTTGGAATTAGCCAACCCGAGCCCAGGAGTGTTTACGAGCGCACTCGCATTTCGAATTCAAGTGCGGCCCGCAAGTCACATTAAGCGTCAAATCACTTGTTACTTTGAGTGATGTGATGTGACAACTAGTACTTGATTGAGTGATGTGAATAGTTGATGTAGTGGTTGTAGCCTTTAATGCTTTGACTTTTGTTAGCAAAATTTGTGTATTTGATTTTTAGAATTTCATTTACCAATTTTTCAACAACAACCTAACACAACATTCTCTTCCTCTCTTCATCTCTCTCTCTCTGCCTAGGGCCATCTTCTTCCTAAAATTTCTGGTTTCGCCGAATTTGAAGGAGAAGCTAAGGTCTTTTGTGGCAAAAATTCCTAAGTGCTAGCACACCATTTGAGTCTTACGAAGGTGATAGGGAACCGCACTTGTGAGCTTGGAATACTCTTCAAAAACTTGGAGCTTGGAGAATGACCATTGCCGAAAATTTGGAGCACCAAATTCAGCTCACTGCCGAGAGCACAAAGTAGGGCAGAAAAAGTTTTGTTCTTCGTCGTATCGCCTCTACCGATCGATGTAAGTATTCCGCAACTTTTTCGTGTATTCGCACTTATTTTTCTTGCTTGATAATCGTTCCTCAGGACCGTAGAATTTCCCAACATTTCTTTCTTCTCCAAGCTCACTGCCGTGAGCTTTCCTCTCCCCATTTTGAAGTTTTGTTGCAAAATTTCTTTGAGCTAGCACTTCAAGAGTGAATCAATGCGATAGGGACACCAATTCCTTAGGTTTGGAATGCAAAAGAAAGCTTGGAGCTTCCACACATCCATGGAAACGTTTTGAATCTCATCCAATCATTGTAAGTTTTTTTCCGCAAACACAAATCATCTTAGTGATCATGTGGCATGTGTAGGACACTAACATAAATATGTATCCTGATGTAGATTTTCTATCATCTCGATCTCCCTGGAAGTCGGAATCTGTATAACCCTTAACTTATAGCTCATTTTCTCCATATATCATAAACTTATCATTGGTACCTTTAAGATATTTTAGGATATGTTTCACGGCTGTCCAATGATCATTACCTGGATCAGATTGATATCGGCTGGTCACACTGAAGCCGAAACTGATGTCAGGTCTAGTACATAATATAACATACATTATGCTTCCAATACAATACGCATAGGGCAAGTTAGACATCCGAACTCTCTCTTCCTCAGTTTGAGGTGCCTTTTTCTTTGAAAGATGTATGTCGTATCCGAAATGTATATTTGCTGCCTTGCAGTTGGTAAAACCATACTTTTTTAACATCTTATCTATGTTTTTCGATTGTGACAACCCTATAAGCTTCCTAACTCTATCCCGGTAGAGCCTTATACCTAGTATATAAGAAGCTTCACCCATATCGTTCATTGAGATATTCTTGCAAAGGTAGGCTTTATGTTTCCTCCAAGAGGAGAACATCAAGGCTCACATCAGATATTAAAAACAGTCTCTCAGGAGGCCTTGATATTCTATTCGACTTACATAGAACCTGTGTTATAGATCCTTATCTAATTGGTTCTCTGGTTCCATCTCAGGTGTTGGGATTTATGTCCTAAAGCTTCATGTATTGTAAAACGGAATTGATTAATGTAATAATAATAAATGCATTATTCATTTTATCAATGTTGTTTTATTTATATCGCATATTATCCAGTTGTCTTGTTTACCTTGATTACTCTTGTACCTTCAGACTTAGTGTATGTTTGATGCACAAGAGGATTTAAGTCTGAAGTTAGTAATCTAAATAGTCCATAGAGAGCAAACAAATAGGGTACTTTGTTTGTGGTTTATCTATAGCTGCGGTCCATTCTATACTTGTATGACGACCTTGATCCGGGATTTTCGTTCATGTAGTGACATGGGAATGGAGGCACCTTGTATGATGAGATCATATAGGATTGGACTCAGATAAACATGAATTTCTTTTAATATTCGTTAACCGAAGAAATTCATTTTATCTAATAGATGGTCATATATAGATTCGATCTTAATCCTAAGTGTACTACAAACTCCTGCATGATAGGCTATGTCATTTGATTTACTATGGTGAGGTTGGTGTTGCATTCCCGGCCAATAACTACGTATTTTGGGGATATGATTTGGTGTGTAGCTGGGAACGTTTTACATAGATATGGAATTCACTCCTTCTTACGAGAAGCAGAAGAATATATTTTTTAAGAGTTGATTCGGGACTTTAATAATTTGAGCGTTCAACTTTTCTATTACGAATAGAAAGTTTAATATTCATAATTGTTATGAATTAATTGTTCATTATAAACTCAATGGTACTTGTGAGACAAAATATTTAGAGGGGTTTAACGGACTTATGACCCGGCTCTATTTATGAGATATTCGTGAAGGGCTATATCCATATGTAATGACTATATCGATGGACACCGAAGTCGTTCGGTTAATTTAATCCATCTACGGTAACGAGAGTTCAACTTTGAGTTTTTAGTGGAATAATGCGGAGTTAATAATTTCGTAATATTTGATTAAATAGTTTAATTAATATTTCAGAATTATTGGAGCTCGAAACCATATGTCCATTTGGTCCTCGTGCTAGCTCGATTAACTGTAGCAAATCTAATATAATTAGATTGTCTAATTATATGCTCACTTTATATTTATATATTATTAATGAGATTAATAATATTTATTGTCACAAATGAAAACTATGTTAAATTAGTTTAACTTAATGTTTTCTAGAATTCTTTGATTATGAGATAATCAAGTCTTGATTATGAGATAATCAAGTTAGTAATAATTATGAGATAAATACTACAACATAATTGAAGGTAAATAAATCATTATTAAGATATTGATTTTTATTTACCATTGGAGACAAAGCCATATGGCTTACCATGTCATCCAAGCAATTATGTCTATTAGGTGGCTTGTATACACCTAATATATTTGTCATTAGCTAATGCATTATATGCTTTGGTATGACCTCCACATTTATGTGTTTGCCATTGAAAGAAAGCATTGAATGCTTAATGACAAAGCCATTGTCTTTAGCTTAACATTTCTTATGCTTTGGTATGGCATTCACATTTTTGTGTTGGCCATTGCAAGAAAGCATTAGATGCTTAATGACAAGGTTAGTTGGCTTGTGTAAGAGAATATAATCTCTACCATTTCTCTCACTTCCTAAGGTTAACACTTTGCATTCATTCACACAATTGTTGTGAGAAAGAATTAGAGAGAAAATAGAGAGAGTTCAAGCATTCACAAGTGTTGTGAGAGTGTTTGAAATTCCAAAGAGTCAAACACCATTGTGACATTCTAAATCTCTAAATAGTTTAGAGGTTTGATCTTTGTGAGTGAAGCCCACACTTCGGTTTGTT
Organism: Zanthoxylum bungeanum; assembly: GCA_019454045.1. Lineage (NCBI taxonomy): Eukaryota > Viridiplantae > Streptophyta > Magnoliopsida > Sapindales > Rutaceae > Zanthoxylum > Zanthoxylum bungeanum. Next base: position 469,798 of record SKCR01043586.1, read on the forward strand.
GGTTTCGAGTCATAGTTCGGAAGATCGAGTGGTTGATCCAAGTGTTGGAGATCAAATGATTGATCTTGGCTACTACAACAAAGGGAAAAGGCAAAGAAAATTTTAAAGATCCATACCGGACCGGTGCCACCACAAGCAACTTCCGTCGCGCTAAGGAAAATCATTTCCTACATCAGGTTCCTTAATGTTGGGATCAAACTCATCAAGTTTAATCTCTCTACAATTCCCACTTTCTCTCAAAATTTACTTTTCAAGAGAAGTTACAAAGCAAACAACAAATATATTTTTTTGCTCGGAATAGTAGAATTGATATCCCATGTAATTATCAGGATATCCAATGAACCTACATTTATACCCTCTGGGTGCTAGTTTATCCCGTTGCGCAATTCTAACTGTATGCAGGACAACCTCAAATCTTTAAATGCCTAAGACTTGGATTTCTATCGAACCATATCTGATAGGGGGTCGTAGAAACAGCTTTCGATGGAACCCTATTAAGTATGTAGGCAACATTTATTAAAGCATAACCCCAAAGGTAATAAGGAATATCTGTATAGCTCATCATGGATCGCACCATATCAAATAAAGTATGATTTCTTCGTTCAAACACACCATTGTGTTGAGGTGTTCCTGGTGGGCTATATTGGGCAAGAATTCCATTCTCACTTAAATAATTTCTGAATTCTTCACTCATGTATTCACCAAATCGATCTGATCTAAACATTTAATGAATTTATTGGTTTTTTTTCTACTTCGTTTCGAAATATTTTGAACTTGTCAAATATTTCCGACTTATGTTTCATCAGATAGACATATCCATATCTAGACTTGTCATCTGTGAAAGTCACAAAGTATGTTGAACCATCATGAGCGGCATGATTTAATAGACCACACACATCGCTGTGTATTAGTTCCAATAAATCTCTAGCACGGTGTCCAACACCTAGAAATGGGACCTTTGTCGTCTTTCCTTGGATACATGACTCATAAATCGGATAAGAATCTAAGGTAAGATTTTCAATCAAACCATCCTTTATCAATTTGGATAGACGTCTAACACTTATGTGGCCCAATCTCATATGACATAATTCAGTATTATTTAATTCAAATTTCCTACTTGTATTTTTCTCTATATTAAAGATATCTCTACATGTTTCCAAAATATAGTGACCGTTTGATAAAGAACATTCACATTTCAATAAATTTTCTTTATCATACAAACATAAAGTTTCATCTTTAATATTTATTTTATATCCCTCTTTATCTAATATTTCCAATGATATTATTTATCTGATAATTGAGGGAATATAATAACAGTCATGCAAATCTAATTTACATCAATTTGGGAGATCTAGAACAACTGTTCATATGGCCTTGACATCCATTGTCTCGTCATTGCCAACTCTAAGCTGGATCTCCCCTTTATTCAGCCTTCTTTTAACCCTCATTTCCTGCAGGGAATTACAAATATGAGTAGGACTACCAGTGTCTAACACCCATCCACTATTTACATCTAAGGCTAATGAGATGTCAATAATTAGAAAAATACAAAGCGTACCTGAGGATCCTACTTTTCCTTTAAGCTCTGGACAGTCCTTCTTCCAGTGTCCTGACTTCTTGCATTGTAGACATTGATCATCACGAGCTACTTTTGATTTTGCATATTTTCGCTTCTTGGAGTTCTTCTTTGATATCTTCTTCTTCCCCATCTTTATTTTCTTTGACTTCCCAGAAGTCTTTGAAGAGCCAGCTCCACCATGGAGATACAGTGTGGGGTTGTCTTTCTTCAAATCTTGCTCCGTCATGCGTAGCATGTTATGAAATTCTTCGTATGTGGCTTGCATCGAATGCATATGGAAATTTAATACAAATCCAGCATAAGAACCAGGGAAAGAAGACATGATCAAATTACGGCTCAGCTGTTCATCAAACACAATGCCATATCGTTCCAGATATCGAATCTGGTCTATCATGTTCAAAACATGAGCGCTGACATCTCCTCCCTTCTTGAGTTCAGTACAGAACAATTCCTTATATCTTCGATAAAGTTCCATCTCTTGGTTTGCCTCGAACAACTCCTTGAATGTTCACATGATGCTCCAAGCATCTGATACTTCAATGTACTGTCTCATTAAATCTGGAACCATCGATCCCAAGATGTAGGATTTCACCTTCAGGTTATCATCCTTCCATCTATCAAAAGTTTCTCGCTCTTCTGGAGTGGAGTCAGGATCGATATCAATAGGAAGTGGATTGATAGTGACATAAGTAAACTTCTCATACTCCAAGACAAGGCGTATGTTCATTCCCCATTCGAAATAGTTCTCGACTCCTTTTAGCTTATTGGATTCCAAAAGTTTTATCAATGGATTAGCAGCAGCCATATACAAGACAACATTTTTTAAAAGAGTAGCAGGACATTTTTCATTTCAAAAGTAATAACACTAATTGATTACGGAATTTTAAATCTATTAGTGTCTTCCCACTACTTTACGTAATTCTGTAATCTCCCTTAACGAAAAAATAAAAATTTGACTATCAAAATTTCATAGCGGGGAGTGGATCCCATGACATTTACTCCAGCCTCACACTAATGATGATATTGGCCTTTGTAAACTCATTAGGTAGACCTCCAAGGTCAATCACATTCATGTGACTCCTAGTTTGGTCCTGAACCGTTTCTTATCCTCACACTAATGACGATATTGGATTAAGACGTGTTCTAGGAGTATACTTGTCAATGTGCACTAATGAGCTTCATATGTACACCCTCACACTAATGATGATATTGGGTGACTACGTTAATTCATCACGCTACATTTAATATTTTAACGGAGCGACTTAAGTTCCGAGCACTTATACCCTCACACTAATGACGATAATGGATATAAGTAGTAAGAACTCATTCATCTTTGTATTAACAAGACGGACCATCCAATAATGCTCCAACATTACTAATATTATTACTTAAATAAAGTAATCACCTAATCACGGGAGATTTATGACAATCAAGTCATTAACTTAATTAGGTCAAAGTTTTAATTTAAAACATGCAATACATATCCAATATGACTTATGCATAATTAAATTAAAATTACTATGGTATAGATTCAAAACATGTGTTGTGTGGTTAAGCCTTGCTACCGATACCATTTTGTTGGGACATTTGTGGAACCCCTAGGGTCGGATCGGTGCCCCACGCAGCGGAAATGGGTCTAACCAATGGATATCAATGATAAGTGTATTTTAAAATACTTTTATGTAAAACTACATTTCGATACGAGTCCGTAGGAAAAACAGGGACCCAATCGGAGTCCGGAAGCTCCGGAATGGAGAAAAATAAGTTTAGTATGAATTAGCATTGAGCATCATGACGCGAGCCTCCCCAAATGTCGAGAGCATGTTTTTCTGGAACGTAGGAGCGTCGTGATGCGCACCAAAAATCAGCTCGGCGTCGCGACGTGCATATGTCTGAGTCGCGACGTCCACATGCCTGATGGTATTTTTAGGTCCAAAAACATGCTTAAACACTTCCAATTTTCTCTCAATACTTCAAATACACTTAAACTCAAATTTTAATTTCATAACCACCATCAACACATGTTTTACAACTAGCATACATATATTCTAAATACTTATATGTATTTGTTCTAATCTAATCACAAACCATTTTAGAATCCCAATTAGAAATATCTCATGAATAATTCTAGTTTACCCACAGGTGGTCAAGTGAATCTAGAATGGTAGCCATAGCTCTAAGCTTTAATCTAGAGTTTCAAACTCTTATTAATTGTTCTATGTCCAACATGAATATTTTTGACCTAATATATAAGCATGTTGTGTTTATACTTCTAAAGTATCCTAACACATTTGATTAGCGTTATTTCAACGTTAAGTTATGTGATCATGCATCTAATACACAAATGAACATAGCTTAGGAGAAGATCAAACATTACCTGGTAAGCTTGATGCAAGATCCAATCTACTTCTCATTTTTTAAAATGGTTGGCAACCTCCAAGGTGTGCAAGCTTGACTTCAAGTTCCAACCTTGATTTCTAATGCTAGCAAGCTTCACTTCAAGATCTAATCTTGATTTATCCTAGATGAAATGTTGTAGAGACCTCACAAGCTTCTCTAAACACTTCTCTAACTTAGACTAAAATCTCAAGAATTATTTGTGTATAGCTTACTCACGTTTTTTCTTATGCTTATACTTGTTCTTGTAATTAAAACCTTCCTAAAGCTTGTTATTTATAGCAAAACTTATGTAATTTTTAATTAATAAAAGTTGTAATCAACTTTTAAGTGGGTTTAATCTAATTTGTCTAAATATGTATAATTAGGTGTGACTAATCTCCATTGTCTCCCACTTTAATTTAATCCAATTAAATCAAGCCAAGGATTAGGAAATGGATTAGTTAAATATTTTCCACTTTGATTTAATCCAATTAAATAAAGCCAAAACCGCATATTATTACATACTTACAACTACCATAATATCCTCAAATGGTAGAGATAATTATGATTTTACAATTAAGCCCTTGTGTAATTATTGAATTAATCCAATTAATCCAATTAGGTCAAAGTAAATAATCAATGTTATCCAATAACACTTGATTATCTTAGTTTATAATTATAATATCGAATATTATCTTTTATCAAAATAAATCGGCTACCCAAGTGCTCAACGAGTACACTTCATATTGGGACTCTCTAAGTTCAGACACGTTCGTCATATAAGCCTAGCTAATATGTACGTAATTCGGCCACCTCCGAATTCGCGAAGAACATGAACGACCTTTCTGAACTATACAAGTCGAGGTCATCACATATGTTTAACAATCCCTTCATCGTAGGCTATCCGAGTTGTGCTTTAGGAAACATAGAATATACCGTCAGGTTTTCGAGATGCACATCTCATGTCGATATATCCACGATTCTTCATAACTGATGCGATCCACCCCAGGTGATCGAATTTGGCCAAAGATTTAAGAATCGTGACTTTACTAACATGGATACTTAAACCCTTTACACATTCGGGCAGACAGATCCTATCTTGCTTCGCACTTGATTACTAAGTGCATCGGTCCACACCCAACGAACATCTAGAGGGCAGACCATGAAAGGTTTCTGACATACATGACATCAAAGTGTGGAAGATCTCACATAAAATCAATGATATCCTATAGTCAAAGGATTACATATGCTACTCGATTCGATGAGATTCCTCTTGACGGTGGTGTATACTACCAACTATTAGGAATCATCTATGAGTCATTCAGTATTCGCTTCAACGAATACCCACATTTCTATACGAGTTTCCAAAACTCATGGTACATCGGGTTAAACCATTGGAACTACAATTCCAATATAAGACATGTGCTAGTCTTATAGGTTATAGGAATTCGACCGTATTCCAAAACCAACGACTAGAGATATTTACTTTAAGAATAGTTTACATCTAGTGTCAAAACTATTCTAAGGTCGATGTCATTTTTAGCATATCTATACATCAATCTAATACGCATAATGAAAATACCATTAATAAGGTATGAAATGAAAAATATAGTTATTTTATTAATAAATAATAAAATGTACAATTCAGATTGGCACTCCAAGCACCAACTCCATCAATAATGAGTGGACCTTTTTCTTTTCAAGTTTAGATTTACTTATTTGTTTTTGATTCGAGACTTACTTTTACGCACATCATGGCGTTAGCCAAGCTTATTTCAGTTACTTTATGAATTTTAATGTTTTAAGAAGTTTTGATTTTTCAAGTATGATCCTTATGATTTTTGGAGGCATAGGGAAAAACTCACCTCAGATGTGACTTATGGAATTAACGGTTATTGGAATTGACGGATTCAGAACATGTACACATGTAGAGGACTGGGGGGACGACGATACATAACGCCCTCAGATCCTAGTTCAGAACTAGGGATGACAGATGCCCCTAGATCATAGTTCAGGATCAGGCAGTAGCATAGATCCGCACTTCTGGCCCTAGTTCAGTAGCTTGGGGGACGACGATACGTAACGCCCCAAGACCACTAGTTAGGCGTATGAGGGGACGGCGATACATAACGCCCCCATGCGTTAGGTTTTTCAAAGATAGATTCCAGTGGCAGGTTTTTAGAGAAAATATTTTCAGAGATGCAGTTTTCAGAAATGATAAATTTTATAAAAGAGTTTTCACGAGAATAAATTTTTACAGAAAAACATCAGAGTTTTACAGACAGAACAAAGTTTCCGAGAAAGTTTTACCGAAAAAGGACATGTTTTCAAATAAGAAAATAGATTTCAGAAAAGACAACTTTCTTAAGACGATTTCTGCTTTAGATCCATGGAGATTTTCATGATAATCCTTGTGCATAACTGTTTACTTTTATAAAAGAATGGATTTCCAACATATTACCAAATTGGAATTGCATGTAAAGGATTTTGATATTTTTTGATCTTATATTCCATCACAGATTTTGAATTTGGTTTTACTCCCAGTTGTCTTGATATTTTCCAACATAAGAGATTTCTTGTTTTAAAAATCTATACGATTTTCAGAGTTTGTACTAAAGTTATAAATTTTTCAAATATAGAAATTCTATCTTTTTCATATAGCTTGCCCTACGGGGCCAGGCACAGTTAGTTCTCCTATTTGGTAGAGATATTTTCCTTGATATGGAAGTTCAGCCATACCTAATTCTGATTTGATGGGTAAGATCGTAGTATGCTATAAGTATGTACCTTGTGTAAATTGTATGTTGAGATGCATGGTCGATTTTGTAATATTAATGTAAGGGTTGAGTGTTTATCACATTTAGAATGCAGTTTGTGAGGATTCCAATGGATGAAATCAAGTGTCGGTATCTTCCATTGTATAGAGGTTAGAGGTTTTAGCTCAGTGTTTCAGTAAAAGTTTTACACATTATAGTTAGCAAATGTTTGTGTTTTAGCTCACGTAAATCACATGAAGTAACCAGCCATAGTTTAAACTGACTAAACCACCACAGGTTTGGGATGGCCTTAGCCGCGGGTCTGGGTGATTTGGTAGATAACAAGTTAGTTCCGGTTAGGAGAAATTTGATGTTGCTAGTATATAAAGTATAGCTACAGTGCAGAAAAAGAGTATGTATGTATGTGGTTGAATACTTCTAGATTTGTGTATGAGAGATACCAGAATTCTATAGATATGAAATATAGTGTAGAATCGAGAAGATAAGTTTACTACAATGTTGCATTCAATACAGTGAGTAAATTATTCAGGTTTAATATAAGTAAACGGCCATTAGGTAAAGATGAGATTTATAAGTTCGTGTACTTATATATATCTGATTTCTATTTAAGTTCTTATTGTTACTTGATATATTTACATAAGACATGAGTTACTTACTGAGCTTTATAGCTCACACCTCGACTGTTTGCTAGTTTTGTAGGTTCGCATTGGACTTACAATGCTAGAAGATTCTAGAGGCGTCTTGAAGACAGTGGATCACCCCGATGCAGTCAAGTTGGTCTTGAGTCATTGTATTGTTCTGGGATGTGTTATGGGCTCCCACAACCTTAGTTTTATTTAATTGTATCATATGTGTAATTTTAATTGTGCTGAGCTCGTAGTAGTTGTAGTTACATGTCTAATGTCAGGCCGAATGTCTATTTACATATCAGTTGAGATTTATCAGGCAGGAGGCCTTTTAGAATATGAGTTGAGTCTGATTGTTTTGAATGTAATATCAGGACACCTCGAGGTGCTGGACTTGATCCAGGTTTCATGATTTTTAGCAGAGGTCATGCCGAAATTTTAGTAACATCCGAGGCTTATGGAGATGAGTTTTCCTGTCTCCTGCCGGTAGCATCCTGTCAGGGGATATTACACATTGTGGGAGATAGGTTTGTGTTATTAATTTGTGAGCACCATATAATATAACAAAACGTTATTATCATTATTCAGAAACAATGACAAATTATAATGGCTACATAACTGTTAACGCCCTGCTAAATTTTAAAAAAACATTTAGTAATTATGTTCGAGCAACCTTCGATTATGTAATCCTATGGGGTTGTCACAGTGGTAAAGGTCTTGAACTTGAATGGTTTGTTGTCTCTCAGGTTTAAGGTTCGAATCTCACTAGATGTATTTTCTTGGGACCATGCCTCCCGGTGTAAAAAGCCAGCGACTTACTCTGATATGTGATGGGAAACTGTGAGGGCATGGAGCACAGGTCCCGAGGATTAGTCGAGGTGCTCGTAAGCTGACCCGGACACCCCGGTTATAAAAAAACAAACCTTCAGTCATGTTGGAATTGATGAAGGGGGTGAAAGTGAGTGAAATGTAACTTAGAAAAAATTTAAAATTCATTATTTGAATTGATAAAAAGAAGGGTAACAAAAATGAATATTTAGCCATTGAAAAATAACAGCCCGAATCGAAGGGTTATGAAAGGAATTAACGTAACTTTAAAAAATAATAATATTTGTGGAGATAAATTTTCCCCTTGAAAAAGTAATATTAATTATTATTATTATTTTTTAAAATCTAAAAGGGTATAATTATTTTTAAAATTTATTTACTTATATTCTATTCCATTACTTTTTATTTATCAAATAATATTTTAGAATATTACATTATAAACCTCTCATTTTTTTCCTCAAAAAAGATTATAATACATTATTTTTCATTTTGTTCCGTTCCATTCTATTTTACGATGGAATGACAAATAACGTGGCTATACAACTGTAAAGGCCCCGCTAAAATTTAAAAAAAAAAAAAAAATTGTGACCATGTTCAAGCAGGATTAAGGCAGGGAAGAATGACAAGGTCTTGGTCATCACAAATTAATAACTACTGAAATCAATTGATAATTTATGTAATTAAATGAAAACTAAATTATAAGTGAAGAAAAATACACTTTAAATCAATATGTGTTGTCTTTTTCTTTTTTTTTTTTTTTTTTTTTTTTTTTTTTTTTTTTTTTTTTTTTTTTTTTAACTTTATCCTATCATTTTATTAAAATATGTATACCTCGTTAGATGAGGATTCGGTATATATAAGATGTGGCGGAACCAAAGGGATGACTTTGGCTATCCTAAATAAATAAAAAGTCCATATTTTATATGAAATTGAAATTTATCCCTTCATTTTTAACATACTTGGGTTATATTCTATATAATTAAAGGATTTTTTTTCATAATGACCTGACCCCTATTGTTGGCTTATTTAATTTTATAAATTTTATATTTTAATTTAATCAATTTTATGGTTTATATATTTCGGGCCTAATAAATCAAAATTCTTGTTCCGCCACTGATTGATAAGATAATTTGCTTGATTACATATATGATTTTAAAATAACTGATGGCTAGCTTTTTGTAACGTGCATGGATCTTATTCTTCTTCTTACAAGCACAAACGATTCTCATGCAGTGTATATATCAAATTGTCAAAAGTTTGTATTCAAAAGAGAGGATAATAATAATAAAAAAAATTATCCAATTCTAGGATTCCTAAATTTTGACCTCCTCAAACTTAATTTATTCTCTAAAAGGCATATATATATCTCATTTTATATACGTGTGTAACTAAAAGACATAGAATCAAATAAAGTGGTAGTAGTGACATTTAATGCTTAGAGGGTAAATAATTTTTTAATTCTTTCAGTTTAAGTTAATTATTCAGTTACTATAATAAATAATGATATGTCTATAAAAAAAAATAGTTTAAAAATAGTACAAAATCAAAAATAATAATAATTAATTAAAAAATAATAATTTTACTTATTTTTAATACGTTTATGTTAATTTTATACTAATTTTTATATATCTTTCATTTTTTTTTAATTTTTTCACACGGCCGGGAAAACATGTTCGTGTATGACACGTTAAATTAATTAAAGTTACTCTACATGGGATTAAACAGTGCAACAATTACTTTTAGCTTTTCTCTAATTTTTTAATAGAAGTGTGTAAATCCAATACAATCCAATCGGGGAGTTGATCCGCATTTTGCATAGGTTGGATATGAGTTGGGTTGATAAATTTTTCCAATCTAATGAGTTGGAATTTGTCCACCCACGTGGGTTGTGGGTTGGCACAAGTTGGAATAATTTTAACCCACAATTCTTATATGTTAATTTTAACCCAAAATCGAATTGGGTTGGAAAAATTCCAATCCAACTCATGCGTACCCTTAAGGTTAATGAAAAATGTACTATATAGTTAAAAGGAAAATAAAAGTGAAACTTTTTGTAGTTGATGATGGTCTTTTGTGCATGAGAATCTGATCATACTTGGCTCTCCAAAAACCCTAATTGATAAGTTCAATTCAACTTTAATTTTATCGTTTTGTGTTAAAAAAAGCCTGACTATATTGCAACTTAAAGTCAAATAAATTTCGAACAGAAACATCAATCAAGCATTATGCATAAGATTATTTTACATACGACATAAATTGAACGGTCTAAATTAAATGATTGGCTTATGGGCACCAGTTTGCATGATAAGTATATGATAGAGACAAGCATAATTAATAATCGAATTAAGCATTATTGACATTAATGTTATAGATTTATTTACAGCTAAGTAGAGTAGTATGTATGATAGTTCAGTTACTAGAATAACCTTCGACAATTGTTACCATGTGAGTTCGAACCTCCACATACTCTAAGTCTTATTATCTGTAAGAATGTGTATAAATGAGTATAATTTTTTCGAATATAAGAGGAAGTAGACTTCTAATCTCTAAGTTTTACAATTTAGCTCGGCGAATGGCTATTAGCCAAGGCTTTAAGAAAAAATCAGACCGAACCCGTTAATGATTTTTTATTTAATTTTTATTTTAAAAAAACCCACCTAATTACTTTTTATACTTTATATTTTTGTGTTTTCTTGAAGTATTTAGCTTTTAGAATCCTAATGCTTATTTAAACAAAATTTAATATTTTTAATTTTAAAGTTTTCAAATTATATATTTAATATAAAAATAATAACAATAAGGGTTCATGGGTTGAACTTGGCAGCTTGGAATAACGGTTCAGACATCTAGACAATATTATAATATCATATTTTTTCTAATTTCTCAGTAAAACTATAATTATAAATATATGTAGAATTATAATAATTCATAAACTAAAGTTACTGTATTAATCATATATATTATAGTGAAATCATTGATCTCATAATACGAGATATTTTCAACTTAAAATGATGCAAAACTTCTTTTTTTTTTTTTTTTTCTGAAATGATATTTCATTTACATTCTCCAATTACATTTGATGATCATTAATTCGAATACCAACAACATAAAGGAAACAATAACATTTTGGCACAATTAAGGTTCAGTAATAATCCTTGAAAATATATTCTGTCCGGGAGCAAGAATGTGCTTCGGATCAAAAGCCTTCTTGCTGTCTTCAAATCTCGTCCATCGATTTCCAAAATGACACTTCCATTCCTCTTCGAATTTGTAGTGAGGGAGGTATAGCTTGAAATCGAATCTCCTCTCGGTGCAATACTTAACAACCTCGCGATTTTGCTCCACCAATTTTTCAACTAAAGAGTCATCTCCGTACGGAGGAGTAAATCGAAGTAATGCTACAAGGTAAAAGATTTCCTCGTTCGGTGTCATCACTGACATACGATCATCCCACCTAATAAATTCAACAGCAATTAATTACGTACAAATAACAAAATTCAAATGTAACTACTACTTTTTAAAAGTACTTAATGTCGGTATCAAGTTTTAAAACCCTGAAAATAATAAGCTTAAAGCTTGGCCGCATTAGAACCTTCTGTAAATCATTCGTAGCCGTCTCATAAGGGGCAAATTCGTCCATCTGGAAAATCGGTGCTGGACCCCACGCAAATTATGGTAGGCTTGGTTGGCGAATAAATATATCCTTGTCGTTTCCCAAATGACGGAGACTGACCATAAAAGTCACCTCAAAAGAGAAAATCATAATGACGCAATTGCCCTTTTCACTTCTTTCAATTACTATAGGCACTATGCAGCTATCTCAAACTCCCAATCCCCCATAATACCCCCCCTCTCATATCACAACCAAAAGACGAGAGCAAGACCGTAAATCATGTTTCTTATTCATTTGTTAGGATATTTTGGAAATATATTTTTTAATAATATTTTAGTAATATTTTTATTTCAAATAATTATATATTTGAGAGAGAAATTAAAATATATAAACAGTAAAACTAATAATATCACTAGACAAATATTCCCGACAATTATTGCACTTTTTACCAACATAGTTAAGTTTGTGAAAGAGTTAGGCCAAAAAAATATTTTATCATCCTGTGGGGGCCCACCGTATCTTTGTTCAACAAGTACAAACTAATACGCTCACACACCTACAGCTCACGGCTGAACCACACACACCTACATGACGTAAACAGAAACTCATATATGTACTGTGGGCTTGATTCAGTAGAGTGGGTGCAGCCTATGAGGAAAAAAAAAACAAAAAACAGAAATCCCAAGTGGGACCCTTTAGCAGGATTAAAAAAAATTTGACGAACTTTCAATATTTTAATATCATAGCTCAGCTAATTAGTGATTGAACGGGTCTGGTGATTTGAATGTTTCAGATCTACTACGCCAAATGTCTGTGGGTCCAACAGGACCCACAGATTTGACACGTGTAGAGATTATTGGCAGGTGGTCCAAAAACCTCGTTGGATCAAAGTAATTTAGTTACACGTGACAGACATGGCAGGAACGATGGCAACTAATAATGAGCTAAAGCAAGACTTGATAAAGACGATGTGGGGGCCACTTAATATAATAAGACGGGAGGAGGGGGTGTACTTACTTGCTTCGCAGCATAGGATACACAAGCATGGGGCCATTGATCCCATCCTTCAAGATCCCGTTGAACACCACACGATTGAATTCTGCGATGTTTGATTTTGACACGAACATGTTTAACCAAGGGTGAGGAGAGTCCCACATTCCGTTGGTCTTTGCATGGTTCTCTACACTTTTTATACGAAGTAAAAAATCCATGTAGCTCACGTCCACTTGGAATTTCAAATTGCTGACAAATCCTAGCCGTTCGAGTAATCTCTCCATAGCCGATGCAAGAACGAGTAAAATATCACAAAATTAGGGGCAGCTAAGTGATTTTGAAATATAATATATAAATAAATAATAAATATTATATATATATATATTTATTTATTTGATTTTAATATTCCAAAAAACATAATGGCCTTTTGGGTATTTGGTCGGGGTGGGGGACCGGAACCACTCGGGCCTCAGCAAAATCTAAATGATCAGCACCATGACAGCTATTTCTATTGATGTAGCATTACTATATTAGCCCTGACACGATTCTTATATCACGAAAGTGACCCACCTAGAAACGTACGTTTGAGAAAAATACAGCCACCTTCTGACCTCAATGTCATTAACGTAATTATATGGAAAAAGATAGACGTTTCCATATCCTTGGTTTCAGAAAATCCAATGTAAGATCCATTATACTCTGTGGTCAGTTTCAATTTTTATTTTTTATTTTTGTTATAATGAATAAACGGAGAGAATAAGCCGTCCTCCATCGCTGAGCTTGAAACACGTGTCCCATAAATGTGTCTTTTGACTACATCACTGTCCGTCGGGATAGTTCGGTGCGGGATCCACGAGCTACATCTACGGTCAACACCTTCAAATAAGAAGCCCAAAGCATCATCCACCTATCAAAACTCAGTTATCACTGAACAGTGGAACCACACAAAATATGGCCCGCAGCCTCTGAGAATTCTCGAGGATGCCACAGCATACGTCCTAAAGAACCTAAACCCACGACGCTCATTGGATATAAATTTGTTTTGGGATAAAAAATTAAACAAAGATGAATGTGGGTTTTTTGTTATAACAATATATGATGCGATGCCGGAGATTATAACAAAGGGAGGGTGGAGTATGGTTACCCCATCAACAGCTGAGGGAGGGTCGCCGTTGTTGTAATGAAGTGCCACTTCAAGGCAGTAGAGTACTGAACCGGCGGTTTGAGGTAAGTGAGCAGGGTCGAAAACTTGAGCCGGGTCCAGTGGCACCGAAGGCCAGCCATTGACTGTGTCATCACTATTTACGAACACGAACCCTTCCACGTAATCAAACGACTCATCCTCCTTTTGATTCACCAGCAACTCAGCATCCCGAGTGAACTCATCAAAGTCGGCATACACAAGCCTCATCCATCTCACCTAATTACAATAATAAAATAACCAAATTGTGATTAGTATGGGACAAATTAATGACATATCTAATTCTTAAAGAACTAAAAACATAATAATACCGACCTTGTCCGGTGCTGACTGTAGCAAAACTCTAGCTCTGGTAATGATACCGAACTGGCCAAGACCACCAAGCACACTAAAGAACAATTGAGGTTTACGTTTCTCTGAGCAAGTTACCACGTCACCATTTCCCGTTACGATGTCTAACTGTGATACGTTGGATACTTGTGGGCCGTAACGGAAGGCCTGGCCACTGACTCCGGCGTTAGATAACGTCCCGCCCACCGTTAAACCCAGATAATCCGTCCACGATCTTGGAGCTAAACCATACCTCTCAACGCACCGTTTTAGCACATCTTCCCATAATGCCCCTCCAGAGACGTCAACGTAGGTCGAGCCATTAACTTTAACTATATCGAAGTGGCTATCTCTAGTGGACCCCATGTCTATGACAATCCCGCGGTCAGCCATCGCCTGGCCGTTAATTGAGTGGCCGTTCCCTCTCGCCGCAACTGTCAGATTCGATGACTGATACGCATCTTTGACCACGCCTGCCACGTCATCGGAGCCAGATGGTCTAACTACTGCTAGAGGTTTGTAAGAATACATTCCGCCGAAATCTTTATCGGCTGAGCCGGTTGTAGCCCCGGCTCCACAGTCGATGTTGCCTTTGAGCTCAAGACTCTTGCAAATGGTCGAAACGCCATCGTTTTCGGCTCTCGATTCGACGTCGTTCTCGGGCACAAATCTCTCCAAGCAAGCTATCATCTTCGCTGGTTACCGGTTGTCGCAAAAGAGGCTTATTTGTGTTTGTAGTGTTTGTGTTGGTCATAGTTGGGGATTATCTAGGCTTAAATAGGAGAGGATTTGGGGTCATTTTGGGGAAAATAAAATAAAATTAAATACAAAATTAATATTAATTAATTAATTGATACCAAATGTTTATTATTATTTATTTTTTATAAAAGTTCTCTTTTACAACAATTTCTATGATGATAGCTCATAGCCTATGGTTTTCCACGAGTGCATATATTTTTATTTTAAAATGGTTTATAATAGTATTTGACTTCATTAATTATTAATAAATGATGTCAAAATTATGTAATTAAATAATCTTCCAGTTTATTTATGTACTGAATTTGACTTTTTAAATTTAATTATAATGATTGCTATCATTTTTATAGCTAGTACGAATGTCAAAATGTAATTTTCTATTATCTCTAATTTTACATTTGGTTTATTAAAAAAAAAAAAACTCTCTGTTGATGGTGTTTTCTGGCATTATGGTATTTAAAGCAGCACGTCAAGGGTAGAAGAGTAATTCCCTTCTTGAAACAAGATCATTAACTCCGACCCGGCCCATAAAAAGTCAGCAACAAGGGCCCAAACGTTTCACAATGAAAGATCGACCACAACAGGAAGAGACCGAGCACTTTATGACCGGTGACCGACCACATTTCTGTTCAGATAACCGGGCACTATACGGTCGACGGCATCATTCTCAGTACAAAAGACTATCACACCCGACCTCATAGATACCGACCAGATGGCTAGGCGTGCCCCGGAAGATGACACCTCATCCTTGTGGATAAAGCGACAAGTTATCATATTTTTATGGGAAAACTGGTGAGTCAAAGTCCTAGTAGGATAAAGGAGGTAAAAGTAGTTCTTGACTAGGAAACCTTGCGGGAGAAAGAAATTGTATCAATTAGGAATCCTTATGCTAGAAAGAGTCTGATTTCTGTATTGTTATAAATAGGAGGGCAGAGTATGTGTAAAAGGCATCAAAAAATTAGGGATCTGAATCTTCAAGCTCTGACTTGTAGAAAACAAAAAAAGACCCGAAAAGAGTGTTTAAGTAATAAAAGTATCATCCGTTTTGCGCCCGTGGACGTAGGTGGGATCTGATCCGCCGAACCACGTTAAATCTCTTTGTTGATTGGTGCATTTATCTGTCTTTTGCTAAGTTTGCTTTTGGTCCCCCATAACCAAACAAATTCACTATTGGGGGAGGATTTCCTCAGAAGCGATATTCCCATATTGCCCTGAGACCAAAATCCACCGTCAACAGTTGGCGCAAAAAGCAACTCGCGTAGTAAGACAATGGCAGAAGGCGGAAACCACCAATCATCAGGGAGCTCGGCTGCAGATTGGATGGAGAAGATCGATGAGAACCTAAGGAAAGAAAGGGAGGAAAATCAAACCTTGCTAAAAACCATAGTAGATCGGCTTGAGAGAATGGAAGGAACGAACAACGAGAGACTCGAAGGCGGAACCAGTCAAAGAAGAGGAGAGAAAGCGGAAGGGAAAAAGGTGGTAGATAACAGCGAGGATGATGGACCCAGGAGGAGGGGCCCCTACCCTGGGTAAAATCCGTGGTTGTAGAAAAAGACTCACAAACAGAGGACACATGGGAAGAGGAGGAAAGAGGACGAAGAGGACAATCACCTGATCCCTCTCATGATAGCCTCCACGACCCCCGAAGAGAAGGCAGGGAATATAGCAAGGATGTGCGAGAAATTTCAAACCATGAGGAACACCGCACCCGGGGCATAGGACGCACAGAGAGGCACAGAAGACGACATGGCGGCACGACCAGCGAGATAAAGTCCTGGTTAAAAAAAAGAGATGACCAAGTAGGGGGTAGACCTCAAGGCTGACGCAAGTGATGCCCGAGACGGTGAGGAGGAATCTCCCCTCACGGAAAAAATAAGATCGGCAAAATTCCCAAAGCGATTCAACATGCCGAACATGGCACCCTACAAAGGCCACTCTGACCCGAAATCGCACATCGAAAGTTTTGTCTTGTTGATGGAAGTCCAGGGAGTAGTAGGAGATGCCATCTGCAAAGTGTTCCCCCTAACTTTAGGTGGACCCGCCATCCTATTGTACAGAAGCCTGGCCCCGGGAAGCATCAGAGGCTTCACACAACTTAAGAAGTCGTTCATTCGACACTTTAAAGGGGCCTGCGTCCCCAAAAAGACGATTGGAGAATTAAGGCTTATGAAACAAGGAGACAACGAGCCCCTAAAAATTTTCATCGAGAGGTATCACAATATGGTACTTGAGGTCGGAGGGTATGAATCCCCCGAGGCCATGGAAAGCTTAAAGGGAGCCTTGAAAGTCGGGAGGCTATGGACCCACCTAAGGATCCAATACACCCCGGACTACGCAACCGCCCTAGAAGTGGCCCGGAAGTTCGTTCTGTTAGAAAACGAGGAGAAAATATCTCGAAGAGGGAACACCATCAGAGAAAGAACCACGAAAGAGGGCGCCCCCCGCCGCGTAGAAAGAGAATCCAGAAGGCCGCCCTTAAAACACAAGGAGTTCAAACCACTGCACCGAGACAACCAAGAGAGAAGGGCGCCGACCCAAGTAAATCATGTGGTTGAGGAAGATGCATACACTCCCCTAAAGAAACCACTGGGACAAATTGTCATGGAGATTCAGGGGAAAGGCCTCTTGGTAGAACCCGACCAAAGAAGATTTCCCCCGGACAAGAGGAACCAAAAGGCTTATTGCATACATCACAACTCCAGGGGACACGCAACGGACGGGTGTAAAGATCTACGGGAACAGATGGAAGACCTGGCACGAAACGGATACCTAACAAATACATTGACCATGAAGTTATGGCGACTAGGCAGATGACACATAGCACTGACCAGAGATTCTAATCGGTCAGGGAAAACTATAACAAAACTCGGGAGTCAGACGTACTAGAAACGGAACAGGCCCCGGATTACAAGGTGGTCGGTCGGTATCAAACAATGCCCACAAATGAGCCAAATATAAAGTTTTTTCTCGAAGTATCCCGCAGAAGAACTGTAAGGAGGACAGTATGTCCCCAAATATGAATAAAACATTTTTTCATCCGCTTTCTTAAAACAAGGTTGAAAGCCATATACAAAAACAGGGGACATACTCGACGCCCACTACAAAAGACAATTGGCACCAAGGCCGCTTCAACCATCGACTCGAGGCTGGATTTTTACTCCGCCGAGGACACTTAGTTTTTCAGCTCGGGGTCGGGGTACGTCCCACCGAGTCAGCCCTTCGGACTGGGGACGTAACATTCCCACAGGTCCAAAGTGCATTTTTCAGCACAGGGTCGGGGTACGTCCCACCGAGTCAGCCCTTCGGACTGGGGACGTAACATTCCTCCAGGTCCAAAGTGCATTTTTCAGCTCGGGGTCGGGGTACGTCCCACCGAGTCAGCCCTTCGGACTGGGGACGTAACATTCCCCCAGGTCCAAGTGCCTTTTTTAGCTCGGGGGTCGGGACGTCCCACCGAGTCAGCCCTTCAGACTGGGGACGTAACATTCCCCCAGGTCCAAGTGCCTTTTTCAGCTCGGGGTCGGGGTACGTCCTACTGAGTCAGCCCTTCGGACTGGGGACGTAACATTCATCCAGGTCCAAAGTGCCTTTTTCAGCTCGGGGTCGGGGTAACGTCCCACCGAGTCAGCCCTTCGGACTGGGGACGTAACATTCCTCCAGGTCCAAAGTGCCTTTTTTAGCTCGGGGTCGGGGTACGTCCCATCGAGTCAGCCCTTCGGACTGGAGACGTAACATTCCTCCAGGTCTAAAGTGCCTTTTTCAGCTCGGGGTCGGGGTACGTCCCACCGAGTCAGCCCTTCGGACATGGGACGTAACATTCCCCCAGGTCCAAAGTGCCTTTTTTAGCTCGGGGTCGGGGTACGTCCCACCGAGTCAGCCCTTCGGACTGGGGACGTAACATTCCCCCAGGTCCAAGTGCCCTTTTCAGCTCGGGGTCGGGGTACGTCCCACTGAGTCAGCCCTTCGGACTGGGGACGTAACATTCCCCCAGGTCCAAGTGCCTTTTTCAGCTCGGGGTCGGGGTACGTCCCACCGAGTCAGCCCTTCGGACTGGGGACGTAACATTCCCCAGGACCAAGCATCTCTCTTGGCTCGGAGTCCTC
Organism: Zanthoxylum bungeanum; assembly: GCA_019454045.1. Lineage (NCBI taxonomy): Eukaryota > Viridiplantae > Streptophyta > Magnoliopsida > Sapindales > Rutaceae > Zanthoxylum > Zanthoxylum bungeanum. The sequence continues at coordinate 488,986 of SKCR01043586.1, forward strand.
AGGGACATACCCGATGCGTAGGATCCGTGAGAAGCATAGCACGGGGAGGGATGATACCCCTGTGGCGATTGCTTACTCCAGTGTTACCGAACATAAGGAGGAAAATGCCCTTAATGTATCGAACACTCTTTGATCCTCACGTACCCGATGTAATGGATCTGTGGGAAAGCATAGCACAGGGGATAATGATGCCCCCGTGGCGATTGCTAGCTCCAGTGATGCCGGACCTAAGGAGGAAAGTGCCCTTAGTATCCCGGACACTCTTTGATCCATTCATCATCCGGATCCGCGAGAGACACAGCACGGGGATGCGTTGTGCCCCTGTGGCGTGTGCCTACTCCAGCGTGGTAAGGAGGAGCCCTCATTACACATACACATGCTCCCCAGTGAACCGACGGTAGAGGATGTGCCCTCACCATTCAAACGCTCTACTGATCCAAATCCTGGTTCGCCGGGACACTGAATTGAAAGATTCAGAATTGTGTTTTGGAGACCTCGGGCAAGACGCTGTTTTGAGGCATCCGTGCTGTTGTTTACATTTGTAAAAAAATTTTCTTTTGGGACAAGTGCTGAGTCACCCCCACCTTTTTGTTCTTATTGTTCAAAGTTTTGATTTTGTTTTTCGCTGGTCTGGCAAGGGGACGCCCGTGCCAGATTCGGTAGGGCTTCACAAGGTTGATTCAATTCCCTTCTGAGCAAGTCCCAAAGATTACCTGGCACATGGCTGGATTCGTTCCGCCGAGGCCACTTGTCTATTCAGCTCGGGGCTGGATTCGTTCCGCCGAGGCCACTTGTTTATTCAGCTCGGGGCTGGATTCGTTCCGCCGAGGCCACTTGTTTATTCAGCTCGGGGCTGGGTTCGTTCCGCCGAGGTCACTTGGTTTCTCTCAGCTCGGGGTCGGGTTACGTCCCACCGAGTCCGCCCTTTTGGTCTGGGGACGTAACATTCCCCCAGGGCCAAGCGTTCATCTCAGCTCGGGGTCGGGTCGTGTCCCACCGAGTCCGCCCTTTTGGTCTGGGGACGTAACATTCCCCCAGGGCCAAACGTTCATCTCAGTTCGGGGTCGGGTCGTGTCCCACCGAGTCTGTCCCTTTGGCCTGGGGACGTAACATTCCCCCAGGGCCAAGTGTTCATCTCAGCTCGGGGTCGGGTTACATCCCACCGAGTCGGTTTTCTTCGAACTGGGGAGGTAACATTCCCCCAACTAGCTCAGGATTGGATTACATCCCTCCAGCTCATGTCGTCCCCCACGGAGAGGTCTCAAATGTTCGGATAAATAAAAAAAAAAACAAGAGAAAACACATAAAGATATATATATATATATATGTGTGTCAAGACACCGCTTAAAGTATTATTACAAAAAAGCTAAAGTATACACAGGGCCCCGTCCGGGTTACCCCTTCTCAATCAACCCGAACAAGGGCGAGACATTCTTCCTCGGCTGGTTCAGACGTTAGTTGGGTAGGCTCGGCCTCGGAAAGGGAAACAGCAACTTCAACCACGTCAACCTGGGAAACCCCTACTTCAGGGGCAGGAGCAGGAACCTCATAGCAGACTTCTTGGGGAATATGAGGGACCAGAGCAACCGAAATTGGGTCGGGATCCATCGCCTCCTCGGAAGAAAGGGGGAGCCATTTCTGAAACTCCGCCTCAGACATCTCCCCTTTGCAGAAGCGAATGGCCGCATGGATAGGCCCCATATCCAGGTCGGGCAATACCATAGGGATGATCTCAGTACAGTCCCCGACCCCTTCAAGTCGGATCACGTCTCTCTCAGCCTCCTGCTCAACTTCCTTCCTCTTCAACTCATCCCGGACCCGTACCAGCTCTTCATCCCTGGCCCTCAGCTTAGACTCAACGCTGCACACTTCCGCCTGAAGGATCCTGTTGTCGGCCCGGGTAGCTTCCAAGTCCTTCTTGGCGGCATCAGTATTTTTCTCTCCAAAGAAGCGGCGGCCCTGAGAGCTTTATTTGTGGTATGGGCCTCAACAGCAGCCAGCTCAAGATTCTTTATATCCTCCTCTTTCCGGACCAGCTCGACCTCCATTTCACTGAGCCGGTTCTGGAGCCTCTGTGCCTGGCCGCCTTCAGACAAAAGACTTATGAACAGGTCCTTATTTTTTGCCGCAAATAATTTGCTGCCGAAAGAAAAAGAAGTTAGTTGCAAACCAAGTCCGAAAGACACCTCGGATGAAGAAAAGAAGAAAAAGAAATAACCTGAGCCAGCTGGAGCACAACTTGGCGACCACATCTTCTGGTGAAAAAGTCCTCGAACTTCGGAACCTTCTCAGGAGGTACAAGCCCCGGCTCTAGCTCATTGAAGGCCGGGGTACCAAATGGGAGGTAGCCTCCCTGATGTTCTTCCCAAGGTCATTAATCCCGAGAACCACAGCACCCTTCAGTTTTTTGGAAGGACCCTCCTCCCGAACTGAAGTTTCTTGCTCGGTGCCTCCTCCTCCTCCAATTGAGGATCCACGGCTCCAAAACGACGTTTCCTCCTCCTGGAAGACCTCGGAGGGCTATCAGACGGATTAAACCCATTGGAAGCACCCCGAAGACGAAGACCGACCTTGAGAGCTCGGACGCCCCATCTCCTCGACCACCTTCCCGGCCTCAGAAGTTTCAGGCCGTTTTCGAGAAGTACCAGCTCCGCCAGAGCTAGTTTTCTTCGAAACACCGGACAACTTCTCGAGATACTTTGGTCTCTTTGACATGCCTGCAAGAAAGCAAAAAAAAACAAAAAAGAGAATCAGGACCCGAGCATACTGTAAAGAGAGAGAAAAAAGAAACAACATGAAACATGCTCAAAAAACATAAGAGTCGGCTAAAGAAGATCAACAAACATCTACCTATCCGACCCGAGATTTTTGGTGGAACGGTCCGAACAAGTCCCGACTCAAGAAATGCCGCATCATTTACCAACTCTTTCAAATAAGCGGCATACCCCCGAGCCCAGGATACCCGATTCCGGGCATGATGGGAAACCTTGGGAGCATCTCTCCAACAGGCTAGAAGGAGTAAAAGAAAAGGGGTAAGAATCCAGGAAAAAAAAACTAAGGGAAGAAGAGCTAAAAGTTAGTATCCTAACCTCCCGCCCTAAAGATGTCCGGGACCAAGATCTCCCCATCTTCCGACCTCAGGGTCCATCCCCAATCTCCAGTGGCCCAGAACCAAAGATCCTTAAAATTCTTATTGGATTCAGGGAGTCTTTTAACGACATTTGACGAGCTGTCGTAAGCTGAAAGGTAGTACCAACCATGGTGAGTCTTCGGGTTGGCCTTCAACCGATACAACCTCTTCACTTCTTCAAGAGAAGGCTCGCCGCACCCCGCCCGATGCCAGACTACATACAACCCGGCCAAAACCCTCCAACTGTTTAGACTCAACTGGCAAGGAGCAATCTCCATCTCGGCCAGCATCCAAGCAAAGTAAGGTTGAACCGGCAGCAGCAGCAGCCCACACTCGAAAAAGGCAGGAAGAAGTGCCACCGAGCCCTCGTCGGGTTGACTAGCGCGATCCATCAAGCCGGGAAACTTCAAGGGCGATATCTATCGGATATTATATCGCTGTCGAAGTAAGTAGGGCGAGGTCATCTTCAGTTATTTTGGAAGGACGGTTCATATCCAGAGCGGAAGAACCAAGATCACTGGGCTCTGGATCCCTCCGAGGAACCCTTTGATGGTAAGAATCTTGTTCAATCTCAGAAAGAGTAGGGGTGGTGTCAAGGTCTTCTACACTGGGTGCCCCCGAGCCCGAAGAGAGCTCTTCCGCAGGGGGAGTTGAGGGTTTAGCAGGATTTTCAGGGGGAGAATTATTGTCAGACATCCCTAACATCCGCAAAACAAAAAAAGAAGGGGAAGTCAGTCTATAACTAAGAAATTACTCAGGTTTCTTCCGTCTTAGCTAAAACAGGTGGGTTCTAAAAGTGCCCTAAAGCAAAATCCAACAAAGCCTTAAGTCGTTCCCTAGCAACATTCAAAAAACAGCAAAAACACAACACAAAAAAGGAAGAGGTCGTTCAGAAGACTTACTTGTTCTTCTCAGAAAAACCGGAGATTTGTGCAGTATGGCTTGCACGTCCCTTATGTTCGCAACGGAGAGAAAGAAAGCCCCCGGTTGAACTCCGAGAGCACTGAGTTGAGCGAGTCACGAAAATATTTTCAGGAAAGAAAGAGAAATTGCCAAAAAAGATTGAACAGTAAAAGCCTCGCCTTCTTATAGTCATGGCCAGGACGCTCGTGGCCGTTGGATCAAAAGAAGGAACCCGGATGAACGCCAAGTGTCGACTGCAAAAGAGGTCTGCCAAATTTAAACAGACGGTTGAGATCGGCGGACTGTGAAGACGCCTCTAGCACGGTAGATTCACTTCCCCGTTTGACGGGAATCTGACGGATGGTCGACAAGTGTCAAGGTTAGAAAAAACCCTAAAGGATGATTTGATGGGCATTTAAACAGACGTGACTGTTGCGCGTCTCGAGAAAAAAGTGCTTGAAAAGAGGCGACGGAAATTTCGATTCAACCCCGGGTCGACCACCAACAAAACGAATCCGCACACACCATCTTTTTATAGTTCCCGGCACCAACTCGCATACTCGTTGGAACCGAGAACTAGGAGACAGATGTTGATGGTGTTTTCTGGCATTATGGTATTTAAAGCAGCACATCAAGGGTAGAAAAGTAATTCCCTTCTTGAACAAGATCATTAACTCCGACCCGGCCCATAAAAAGTCAGCAACAAGGGCCCAAACGTTTCACAATGAAAGATCGACCACAACAGGAAGAGACCGAGCACTTTATGACCGGTGACCAACCACATTCTGTTCAGATAACCGGGCACTATACGGTCGACGGCAGCATTCTCAGTACAAAAGACTATCACACCCGACCTCATAGATACCGACCAGATGGCTAGGCGTGCCCCGGAAGATGACACCTCATCCTTGTGGATAAAGAGACAAGTTATCCTATTTTTATGGGAAAACTGGTGAGTCAGAGTCCTAGTAGGATAAATGAGGTAAAAGTAGTTCTTGACTAGGAAACCTTGCGGGAGAAAGAAATTGTATCAATTAGGAATCCTTATGCTAGAAAGAGTCTGATTTCTGTACTGTTATAAATAGGAGGGCAGAGTATGTGTAAAAGGCATCAAAAAATTAGGGATCTGAATCTTCAAGCTCTGACTTGTAGAAAACAAAAAGAGACCCGAAAAGAGTGTTTAAGTAATAAAAGTATCATCTGTTTTGCGCCCGTGGACGTAGGTGGGATCTGATCCGCCGAACCACGTTAAATCTCTTTGTTGATTGGTGCATTTATCTGTCTTTTGCTAAGTTTGCTTTTGGTCCCCCATAACCAAACAAATTCACTATTGGGGAGGATTTCCTCAGAAGCGATATTCCCATATTACCCTGATACCAAAATCCACCGTCAACACTCTCTAAAATTTTTCGTATCTTTTATATATAAAAAAAAACAAAAAAAATTTAATCAGTGAACATTGCAATGAAGTTACTACTCCAATATGAGTAATCAATTAGAAATGTTATTAAGTTGTCGTTTATCGTTTAGTTCATTTAAGATGATATTTATTGAAGCATGTTAGTGTTATCTAGAACATATCCACATGGAAATTGCCAATACAACACCACTTTTCGGAAAATTATACTATGCACTATTTTTACATCATTCATATAATAATTTAATAATAATTTATGTATTAAATTAGTTAAAAAGAGTAAAAGATAGTTATATTTAAATGGGAATTCTATATTTGATACAAAATTTGTACTCAAACTTACATTCGCCCCCCCCCCCCCCCCCAACCCCCCCCCCCCCCCCTCAAATCTTGCACAAAATTAATAATTTTGAAGTTTTAACACTATTTTGGAAAAAAAACAAATCAATAACACAATATGCACTGTTGCTACAATACTACTCTAAATTTAATGTGACACTGTTCACCTGTATCATTTTTTGCACATGCGCTCCCCACCAAACATCAGCGCCAAAGTTGACCTTGGTATCATCGGGACCTAATATGATTTTCACATTTTGAGACCATGACCATAGTAAAATATTATAACAAAAAAAATTTAAACTCCTAATCATTAATTATTTACAAATTATAATAAAAAAATTCAGGATCAAAGGGCGGCGGCCATCATGATTTGACCCAACTCCATACATTGCGAGGAAAATGTGTGTAAATGGCCCCACAAAGTTTCTTTGGTAGGAGTGATTACGTTCAAAAAGAACTTGCGGTTACTACAATATAGTTGGGGTGTCGATTCCTCAAAGAAATGGTACGAATGAACTGAATTACTTAATACGAACGTTAGCAATAACTTAATTAAATGAAAGGATTTAATTGACAATGTAAAATAAAAACTATGAAAAATACGTAAGAATATCAGTAGAGAAAAGTAGCAAAGTCGGGAATCCCTCTTGTATCAAGTCCCTATATTCAGTGGTTGATTCATTTTATTACTCAATTGAGGGTTTCACTTCCCAAACCAACAATCGGAAGATATTTCAATTAAAACACATTAAATTATAAGATAATCGCTGAATTACTTTCTATGTTAACAGCACACTATGTTATCATTATGACCTATCTAACATCGACAATATACGCACAGACAATACTGCAGCAGAAGATTAACTCATAAAACAACAATACCAATTATAACTGGGTTCCCCAATCACACATAGAAAAAGCATGAACATTCCAATATGAAAATTAATAAAACACAATCTCTAGATTATAAATCAAAAGATAATAGAGAATAACGAAACATCAATTGTATTAAACATTGAAGATCATTCAGGAATCAAAAACATAAATATAAGAAGGTAAGTACAAGAGTTCATCCCTAACTTTGCCTAGGAGATTAGTTCTCCATAGAAAAGAAAGACATAGCCTAAAGGGATCGAAGAGACATCATGTCTGGCCTGAAGCTTCATTGTTATTCTCTCTCAAATATGTGATTTGAACTCTTTGTTGTGTATTTTTGTTCTCCCCTTAGGGTTTTGGACGAGCTTATGTATATATAGAGAAGTCCTGAAGTCATTGTACATGTAAAACACGACTAAACTAAGTTTCTAGACATCTGTCGTGGCGCCGCGGCGTTGGAAACTGGCGTCGCGACGCCAGTTGATTTTTCTGATGTCATGTTTTCTGTGTTTCTGCCCTTCCTGTGCCCTTTCGATGCGTCCGTAAGGTCCCAAAACATGTACAATTGTTCCAAGATCCATGTTCCATTACTTCCTAAAAATAAAACATAAAATAAACTACAATTAAGATTAAATACTTGATAATAAAGCTGAATTAGTGATGTTCAAAGTACATTTTTATGCACTTATCAAGGAGTGTGCATTAATCGATTTTAACCGATTAACCAAACCGTTCCGACCAATTTTTTTAATAATAATTCGGTTATTGTGATTAAATCGGTTTTTTAGATTAATATTTTTAACTTTTTCGTTTTTCATTTTTCTGTTCGGTTAAGGTTATCAGATTTGTATAACCGAACCGACCAATTAACCGATTACAAATCATAATTTGACTTTATATATATTTTTAATTAAAACGAAATTAAATTTTTTACCTTCTGCCTTTACTGAGTGTAGTTGTAGACTGTTTTTGATGAATTTAAATTTATCTTCTGTTGTTAAACACATATATGATTGTCTTTCTGATGAATTTAAATTTGTATTAATGTGTTAATGTGGATTGTTATTTTTGGAGATTCTGGACTGGTTAATAACCGAATTAACCAAAACCGTTCGAAAAATAATGGTTAAGTTGGTTAATGATTATGTGTCATCATATGGTTAAATCAGTTAAACATTTATTTAACCAAATAATTTCAGTTCGGTTAAAAAATCAAGGATTAACTGACCGAACCGACCAATACACACCCCTATTTTTTTTGGTGCCAAAGTTTTGCTTTGCACGCAGCAAAGCAAAATGCCTCTCCTCATGTGAGAAGGCCCCTTCCGAATGGTTGACCATGTTCATTTTTATTTATAAATATTAATATTTATTATTATTTTAAAGTAGTACATGAATGGAAAGTATTTTTTTCAGTTAGTTACAACCTCATATCTCTTGTAACATCTCAAATGGGGCATATGTGCATGCTGAATTAACTAGCATCTATATATTTAATTTTAACTTTTAAGAGGTTTTAACGTTGAAAATTTTAGCAAAAACAGTTAAAAAAAAAAAAAAAAAAAAAAAGGAAAAAGAAAAATAACGAACACATCAACAACGATATACAATGATATTGTCGTGAGGTTTCACTAGAACAGTAAAAAGAAAAATGAAAGACAGAAGAATTGAGTGCAGGAGTGAGCACTGTAAATCACGAGAATGGAGAGATTTTGAGCCAGTTTGGTGAACATTGGACAAAATCATAATATCACAATATTAAATTATTTTTAACATTAATTTATATTTTAATATTTATTGCATAATTTATATTCTCTATCAATATTATCTACCAAACTCATCGGTTTTGAATTATCTCAACAAGTCATCGTGCTTTCGGTGGATTTGCACCCCATGTAGGTGAGTTATGAAGAAGGGTTTTTGAATTGAGTTCCTCAATTGCCAATTGGGTTTGGTCTCGTGCGCATGAACTACCTTTATGAGTCTGTTATCACTCTAAAATTCATTACAAGAAAATGGTGAAATATCGACCGAATACCGACCCATTAAAATTAACATTTTTATAACCAAATGCCGACCGATTATTCCGTCGATATTCGGTCGGTAAATAAGGCGCTGAAGACTAATTTAGCGTCAAGAAATGGCACCAAGCTTTTACTCATGTATTACGGACTGTAATTTTGATCGGTAAATAATTTTCTATTACCGAACGAAAATGACGGTCGATCATCTGTAATTTTTACTGACCGATTGTAATTTGGCTAGTAATATTCAATTAATTTAAATAAAATTATAAAAAAATAAATATTTACCGACGACATGCATTCCGATCGAATAGTTGGGGTAATTACCGACCGATGTAAATATGGTTGGTAAAATAAGGCGTCAAACACCAATTGAGTCCCAAGAAATGGCTCAATTACTAACGTATTATTGACATAATATATTTCGATCGGTAAATACCTTAAAATTACCGATCAAATTTTGTCGGTCGATAAAATTCCATAATATAAAAATAAACTTTCCTCTTCCCCTGACTCACTGCTCACTGTCTTCTTCATTTTCAGATTTATGCTCACTGTCTTCTTCACTACTCTAGTCTTAATAATTTTTTTTTTGTTTTTTTTTCTTGCTACCATATTAATTAATAAATATTATGTACAAATCAAATTAATTAGGAACTTGTATTTAGGGATTATATTTAGGTGTGGTTGTATTTAGGTAAGAAAATCAAATTATTTAGGTACTTGTATTATGATTGTGTTGATGATTATTTTGAAGTATTATAGTTTGATATGCTTATTTATGTAACATGGTGAATTGTTATATTCTTCCATTTTATAAGATAACAGAAATAAATTCAAACAGAGAGTGGATATATGCGAGGTTTCATAATGATGGCACACATAATATGTAATTTGTGAACGAGATACATGATTTTTTTGAATATATTAGTGGTCTGTCGGCATATATGCAAGGCAATAAGATAATGTGTCCTTACAAATTGTGTCATCTTCGGAAATTTAGAGAAATTGAAGAAGTTAAGTTATATTAGGTGAAAAAGGGATTTGTTTCAGATTATTATGTATGAGATCGACATGGGGAAACTCTTACAAGTTATCGTCCAAGCAGCTCGATAAACTTTTATAGTACGAAGAAATTAATTCAGGGCCTTTGACTGCCTGTAGAAAAAATTGATTATTATAATAATGGCTCTATGATATATTGGGATGATGATATTTCTATGACAATGTGTAAATTCTATTATCAAGCCAGATTTAAGAACAGAAGAGGATCGGCTAAACACAAGAACATGCCGTATAAGAAGATGTATTATTTTTTATTGACCCCAATGTTGCAATGACTATACGCTTTAGCGGAAACAGCCAAGCATATGAGATGACACAATGTGCATGAATAAGAAGAATGCGTTATGTGTCATATATCTCTGACTCGGAGATATGGAATTATTTTAGCCGCACTCATCTTTCATATGCATATGAAAGCCATAATGTTAGATTGAGGTTGTGCACCGATGGTTTTCAGCCTTTTGGTCAATCGGGACAATAATATTTTTCATGGCTAGTCGTAGTCACTATGTATAATTTGCCACCTTGGATGTGTATAAAAGAGCAGTACATGTTTTTATCTTTAATTATTCCGGGGCCTCTGAATCTGCAACATAATATAGATGTTTACCTCAAGCCTTTAATAGCTGAACTATAATTATTGTGGGTATACATGGCAGAAAAGTCTGAGCCCGGCCCAGGATACCAAAATCCCGAGCCGGGCCTTAGAGACCGAGCCCGGCTTGGGCTCGGCCAGGCTCGGGCTTAAATTAAAAAAAAAATAATTCACAAAAATAAAATTTTGATGTATTTGTTTGTGATTTTGTGGATTTTGGATTGTTAGTTCATGGATGAAATATTGAAAATTTTGATGTATTTGAAAATTTAGTGTGAATGTATGATGTATTTCAATATTTGTATAATATAAATTGTATTTTTTTGGGAAAAATCTGGCTGGATTTGGCCCGGGCCTGATTCCGGCCCGACTCGGACCGGGCTAATTTTTTTTTGGAAAGCCCAGACCCGGCCCGGCCCGTTACCATCCCTAATTGTGGGATGTGGGTGTGCAGACATATGATGTATCGAGAAAGCAAAACTTCAATTTGAGAGCTGCATTGATGTGGACAATTAGTGGTTTTCCTGCTTACTCGATACTGTCAGGCTGGACTACATTTGGAAAATTGGCTTGTCCTTACTGTATGGAGAATACACAGACATTCTTACTCTCAAGTAGTCAAAAGACTTCATGATTTGATAATCGCCGTAAGCTTCTTCGGCCTAATCATTCATTCAGATACATTAGAACTCATTTCCATAGGAATACTACAGAATTCTCAACACCACCACCAATGAGGACAAACAGAGAAATCTCAACAGCTAGGGTTGAGAAAAGTAACTGAACTTGATGTTGTTGAGATTAATAACTGTCCAACATGAAAGAATTTTGGATTGAAGAAAATAAAGTTCTTCTGGGATTTACCGTACTGGATTTCTAATTTGATCAGGTATAATCTCGATGTGATGCACATTGAGAAAAATATATTCGAAAATGTGTTCAACAATATGATGGATGTGAAGAAAAAGACTAAAGATACTACCAAAGTAAGGGAAGACACAATGTTATTATATAAACGACCAGAGTTGCAAATGCATGCGGAGTCCGGGAAGTATCATAGAGCATGTTACACATTGGATATAAAGCAGAAAGAATTTTTATCCAAATGTGAAAAGAACTTAAGTTCCCAGACGATTATGTTTTGAATATGGGTCGGTGTATGGATATGCGAAAGTATAAGTTATTAGGGATGAAGAACCATGATTTTCATGTGTTTATGAAAAGGTTAATACCAATTACATTTCGTAAATTACTTCTGATTCATGTTTGGCAGACACTTACATAGTTAAGTTTATTTTTCAAAGACTTAACATCAACTACTCTTAAAGTGGCTGAGATGGAAAGACTTGAAGAAGAGATCCCAATCATTCTGTTCAAATTAGAGCATATTTTCCTTCCGACCTTCGATTCCATAAAGCATCTTCCGATACACCTGTCGTATGAAGCAAAAATAACTGGACCCGTGCAATACCGATGGATGTATCCGTTTGAGAGGTAACAATCGAAAATAATCTTACTTATTATTCTGTCAATAGAATTTCCGATTGTACATTATCTATGTGATTGTTTTATCATATACCTTCGAAATTTAAAACATAATGTCAAAAAAAAAAAGTAAAAGTCGAGGGTTCCATTTGTAATGCATATATAGTTGAGGAAACACCAATATTTTGTTCACATTATTTTAAATCTCATGTGAACACGAGGTTCCGACAAGTTCCTTGTAATGATGATGGTGGTGATGATGAAGAGGTTGAAGGAAATCTCAGCATTTTCACATATCCTGGTCGACCATATGGAAGATGAAAGAAAAAAGATTGGAATATAAAGAAATATTGGCAGCACACACTTACATCTTGTTGAACTGCATTGAGGTTGTACCGTTTATGAAGTGAGTATTTTTATTTTTGTAATTACAATAATATTTATTTTCTTCCAAGTCATATTGTTCTAAGTCCTATTTTGTCATATATTTGTAGCATATACATTGACGAGTTAAAACAACTGGTGCATGCAATCACTGAAGTTGAGATTGATGTTGAAATTGATACACATTTTGCCAATTAATTCCAAAGATACGTAAGTAATGAATTAATAACCACTGTGATTAATATATATATATATATGTGTGTGTGTGTGTGTGTGTGTACATTAAATGTGTGTTACATTATATGTAAATAATTTTCACTTTATTGGATAGGTAGGTGACAACGAACACGCTATCAACAACATCTACATCAGAGATCTAGCAAAAGACCCTATGAGAACAGTCAATTATTTTAATGTGTATTTCATTAATGGGTAAAAATTTCACACTGAATCGCAACGACGAACAATGTAGTTTGTATAAAAGGGTCTAGGTACAATGATAATTCATGCTACTTCTATGGTCGATTGAAGGAAATTTTAGCGATAATGTACCCTGGTTTACATAATAAGAGAACCATATTATTCAATTGTTATTGGTATGATTAGATTAATGGGACGAAGGTTCATTATAAGCTGGTGGATGTCAAGAAAAGACGCCCATATACAATGTATGAACTGTTCATTCTCGCACTGCAAGCTTCACAGGTGTAGCACGCTCCTTACCCTGGCGCCAAATGAGACACAAGCAATTAGTTGGCCGTATGCAAGATCAAAGTTAGATCAACTGTGGATATTCAAAAATCATCAAATAAAACTCCTGTCCAGAGACAACATTCCAAGAAGATATTGTGGAGTATGTGCATGAAAATGAAATAACTATAGGGGTTGATGAACTTTGTCATTGGAATGCATCAACTACGGAATTGATTGATATAGACTCGGGGGATGCTGAACAAGAATCAGATGAACCAATTCTTCAATCAAGTTTAGAAGGGACAGAAAAATATGAAGACAATGATTTTATTAATGATGATGATCTGGACTAGTGTTTAACATTTATTAAAGAAAAGAACTTTTTGTTGGACTTATTATTTGTTAAATAATATACTATATGTGCCATTTTAAAAAATATGAACCGTTATTAATGGTGGACTAATGTTCAACATTTTTTAAATAAAAGAACACGTTGTAGTTCAAAAGTGAGGCAGAACATCAAAGTTGTTCTGCATCGCTGTGCCATCTCAGGCGAGTCGATGCCAGCAGCGTGAGATTTTCTTTTAACATTTTCCGACCTAATATTATTTGATCGATAAATTGAAATATTACCGACCGAACGAATAAACAATAGGTAAATTTTCAATTACCGCCATACAAAATCAGGTTGCCCACTATTTATCATTTACTGACCAAACTTTAGTCGGTAAATTGGATATTTTACCTACTGAATTAATTCGGTCAGTAAAAACATACTTTATGGACTAAATTAATTCAGTCAGTAAAAACCCTATACAAAAAAAATCTATTTTTCCTCGATTCACTCTCTGGTCTCTCTCTCTCACAGCAGCAGCAGATACGTTGTTGGAAGCACTCACCCATTTCATCCCATTAGCCCCCTAGGATAGTGTGGTGTTCCATTTGTACAAGAAAAATAAAGGAAATAGAACCATGAGTACCACTTTCATGGCTGATTTTTAAGGAAATTTGAGGATTTCTGGAAATTTCAAATTTTCAAGGTAAATATCTTTAATTTCTCGTTTCTTTTGAACTAATTAACTTAGTAATTTCAATTGGAATTTGTTAATTAAATTTATTTTGATAAAACGTTAAATGAATTTAGAGGTTTGTTTTGATTTCATAGATTAAGAAGAATTTGTTTTTGTTTTTGTGTTTTTTGATTTTGATTTTGATTTTTTTTGAGACACTGTAATAGTGCCTCAGTCACATAATTTGTACTTTCTCATTCATGTGTAGAGAAGAATATGGGAATAAGGAAAAAAAAGGTTGAATCCAGCATGATGTTTGCCAATATCATGATATTGTATGTTTAATTACTTCATTTATTTTCTTTGCAAGTAAATCTCATTTCCTGTAGAAATTTATTTGAAGAGTAGTAATTATATGTCGTCGTTGCATAGAACTATAAACAGAATAAATATTATTTGTGTTGAGACCAAAAATTTTCATTTAAATATTCCCTTATGATGGTAGTGTCTATATGTTTTTACATTACACATTTTTATGCTAATATTTGTATTGTAGTAGCTGAATCACTTAGATTTAAGTGATCTTATCCCACATTTTTAAACTTTCTGATGATGATTGAGATATTGCGATAGGGTTGAGTTTTAAAAATTGATTCTTAAAAGAATAGTTTTAACAAGGTGTATTTGTTCATATTCACATTTATATTTTTTTTTTCATTTTCAGTGGGTAGATTGAACAATCCAACATTTGTGCACACAAGATGCGTAAGATTTTAAAGGAACAAATGATTTTATATTTCTTTTAATTACTTATTAATTTTTTAAAGTTAATTAATGTTACATTATTTACAAATGGATATGAGAAACAATTGGGCTGTCACCATAGTACCTTTGAGATCTTCGTGCATACACACTTGAAGAATCACGACAGACATACGTTCTTCGATCAACGATCTCAGGATGTGCATGTAAGGTTTTATATATATTTATGTTCAGTCGTATTGTTTGTTACTTATATAACTTTAAAAAATTTATATTACGGTCTAACAAGAATTACATTTCTCATAGGATCGCTATACAGCTGCTCAGGATCAGCTGCTACAGATTGGGGAGTTGATAGATTAGGACCGACTGTTTATTGAGATTGTCGGAGGGGAGATGAAGAAGCATGTCTTCGGTCTGGGCTCCCAGTATGTACCTGAGGGTAGTTCTCCATCTTCTGCTGCCTCAGCTTCACTGGCGGTAATGCAAGAGAAGATCATTATACTGAGACAACAGTACACTGAGATGTAGAAGCAGATGAAGCAACAACAGAAGCAGATGCAGCAGTAATAGAAGCGGATGCAGCAACAACAGAAACAGATGCATCAACAGATACATGAACAGTTGTAGCAGATGCAACAACAGATACATGAGCAGTTGTAGCAGATGCAACAACAGATACATGAGAATATCCGACTAGCTCTTCAGTTGATGCGTGGGGAGATCACTATGCTGAGATAACAGTGCACTGAGATGTAGGAGTAGATGCGACATCAATAAGAGCAGATGCATCAACAAATATAAGAGTATGAGCAGTTTCGGTAGCAGATGAAGAACATGCATCAGCAGATATGAGAGCAATAATAGCAGATATAACAATAAATATGGGATTGTGAACATATCCGACTAGCTCTTAAGTTGATGCAGCAACAGATGCAGTTGCCTTTTGGTGGTCCTCCGCCTTCTCCTCCTAGTGTGTAGTATAGTAGTTGTATTTTTTCCATTTTGTTTAATGTATTCAGTACATTAATGTAATTTTATTATTATATTACATAATTTTATCATTAATTTATTATGAATTATTTATTTATAATTTATAATATTAAATTTTAATTTGAAAAAACTAAAATAAAATTTAATTAAATTAAAAATAAAATTTAATATAATTACTGACCGAATAATCGGTAGGTGGGCTTATTTACCGATCGAAAATTTGGTCGGTAATTATATTATAGCATGTAATATTTACCAACAGAATTAGTTTTCATCGATAATTCTAAGCTATTAGGGACCGAAATACAGGTCGGTAATATGTACATTTACCGACGTAATAATGTCGATCGGTAAAACGATGAGTTATTACCGACCAAAATTCATTTATATAACGACCGATTATTTTATAATAAACAGTCGGTACTTGGTCGGTAATAACACTGACATCAATATATTAAGTCGGTAACCGGTCAGTAATATTACCGACCAATTATTTTATAATAAACAATCGGTACTTGGTCGGTAATAACACCGACATCAATATATTAAGTCGGTAATCGGTCAGTAATATCACTGACCGAATATATTTCAGTCGGTATTCGTTTACTGGCGAGCCAAATACCAACATAATATTTTGGTCGATAATCAGTCGATAATATATTATATCGACCGAAATCTATTATTTACTGACCGAATATTCGGTCGATAATATTCTGTTTTCTTATAGTGGTTTGTTTCTTAATATAAACAAAATTTTTACTTTTTTTCCTTCCCAATGAGGTAGATTTTGAAATTTCCACACTATATTCAACAATTAACGCATAACAATTGTGATTAGAGTTGTTAATATAATATACTTATATAATTTTTAAGGTTATTTATATTTTATTACTAAAATGATGACAATAATAATTGAGTATTGTAAATTTTGAAATATTATATTTTACTACTAAACTTATAGTAAAATAACATTTTACTACTAAAGTTATACAAGATCTTATATTTTACTACTTTCCGTTAGTTGACTATCTATTGACATAGTTGAACTTAATGTTAAAATGTAATGGACAATTAAGATTTTGATAAAAAATAATAAAATTTTATTTTACAACAAATTTAATAATAAATACCCTAATTTTTTTTTTTTATAAATTAATATAAATTATCTTGGTAAAAAAATAATTTCATATGAATGCGCATATATATATATATATATATATATCTATAGAGTATGAATCCCACAAAAGTCAAAATATGACTGAAGAGAAGTTTAATTTATTTTCTACTAATATTTAGGTACTCTTAGATGCAATGCACCATTCCACAATAAAAATAAAGTATATATTGAGACATGCTCATTTATCAAATGATAAAAATTGCAAAGAAAGCTACAGAATTTTTAATTCCTAATTATAAATTAATTGACTAAATAAATGTTGCTGACTCATATATTATAAAATATGATTGGAATGAACCGTTGACAATGAATGCAACAAGATTTATTACTTAAAACACTTTGGAATTCCCGGCCGTCCGGATGAATAACACAAAGTCACACTCCATTCTCTAAATAGCATTAAATAAATAAGACTATAGTTTAATTTTAGGGAAAATAAACATAACCCTCACGTTTGACAAAATTAATCAAAGTCTCATAATGTTTAAAAATTAAACAAAATCTCATCCTGTTATAACAATATTATTAAATGTTAGCCTTATTTATCATTTTATTATTTTATCCCTTATTAAAAACGTAAATGTTTCGTAAATATTTCTAATTTTTTTTATTTAGGAAATATGAATAAAGTAAAATGATATAAAATTAAATGACTTGTATAGTTTAAAATATGATTTAATTCAAACATTTTAGCTTTTCTATGTTATTAATCATTAAGGATATTTAAATCATTTTACTTGATTCATATTTACTAAGCATTTAAATTTTCATAAGGGGCAAAACATTAAAATGAAAAATACAGATAATATTTACGAGAGCTATTATAACAGCAGAGGAATTTGTTTAGTTTTTAAATATTACGAGAGTTTTTGATTAGTTTTGTTTTTCCCTTTAATTTTAAGTGCATGTACTTTTTCTTTTTTCTAGAAATTCTAATGGCCGTTTAAAAAAAAAACATTTAGGCTCTATTTGGTATTGTGATGTGTGATGAACAAAAGTTGATTTATAAATGGTGTTATGTAATTTTATTTTCTGTTAAAAAATAATTGTGGTGTGTTTTTGTAATATTTTGATGGTCGGTAAAAGTTAAAAACTTTTGTTTTTACAAAATTCAGTTCATAAAAAAAATCACAATTAGTGATCCTATTTTTTTTTATTATTAACCAAATATTTAAAATTATATTTTGACTAAAATACAATTTTATCATCTCATCACAAGTCAAACCATAATACCAAACATAGCCTAAAAATAATTGTAATAAAATGATGATTTTAAATTTGGATGTTTTATACTACCCACTTAATATAATTTTTGAGACTAATAAAGCGGCAAATGTATAATATCTCGGTACTCATATCGGGGACACTGAAGTTGAAGTAATGCCTATTAAATTTAAAAAAGAAGATATTAAACTTGAAATTTCTAATATCGAACCTGAAATATATATCAATACCAAGTTGAATATAGAAATTTCTAGTTCAATGAACATAAATTTAAATTTAAAGATTCATATTTCAACTCTAATGACCCACCGATGATACATTAGTAAATAAATTCCCAGACAACAGATGTGAGGACAATAAACAAAAAGGACAGAAGGGGTCAGTATACTCGATGGTTGTTGAGAGGCTTGGGATTTTGTACTAAATATTGGATCTTTGTAACCCCTGATTAATTTAATATAAGCTTGTATTAAGTCAACATAATTGCCCAAAAACAATTTCAAGTCAACACATATTAAATGATTTCCAAAATTTCTTCAAGAGAATATAATTTTTTTAAATATATAATAAATAAATGTGAGATTCATGGAACTGGACAAAGGAGTTTATAATAACACGTTTATCTTCGTGGGTCAATTATTATTATTTCTTTTTAAATTTATGGTAATCTTTTTACATAATTATGTTGCTGAATTAAAGCTTAAAAGAAAAGAAGGGCCGTTACGTGCACAATTTGAAGGACTTTTGTAGACGGAGAATTTTGCCTTCAGTTCACAATCGAGATTTCGTAGGACGGAGGCACCAACGATCATGCAAAATAAAGACAAAAAGAGCGCATAGTAACTATCCACCGGTATGGTGGATGCCATAGGTACACCGACACTCAAGTCAGCATGAGTGATGAGCAGAAAAGAGGAAGAACAAGGCAAAGAGTTACCTCGATCTCCGTAGTTTGTTGCCTTGAGGGCGGTAGGCTGGTGTTTAGGGAGTTATGTGCTTTGAGAACTCGAGTGTGAGAGCCAAAACTTGAATGTCTCAATCTCTTGGACCCCCTCTTTATTTATAAGTTATGGAAACAACTTTTTATTTGAATAAATATTCCTTAGAAAAGTCGAATTCCGATCCTACTAGGAGAGGGTAGATGAGTTAGGATTGAGTTATGAGTGCCTAGGTATCCGAGATTAGGTGTAATCCTTATTGTATCTGCATTTGACTACCGTATTTGTAGGTAGTTTGTCTTAATCCAAATACTTAGTTTCCTTGTTGAAAAGGAATTAGTCGTGTGCAAACTGGTGGACAGTGTCTACTGCGACATTGCATAATATGGGGCAATGTCGGCTGATACATTGTTAAAGTAATGTTGGCTGAGACATTAAGTAATATTGCTTACGTCTCTTTGAGATCTTTGGGTTGTGTGGACCTTTTACCCTTGTGGGTGAGTGGGCTCATAGGTCTGTATACGAGTCTCGTATGTAGGCTCTGATTCTAAATAGCCGACTGTTGATAGTCATGCGGTGAGTAGTCTAATTTCAATACTTGTCGGTTGAAAGTACTCCAGTAGATTGGAATCAGACTGAGCCTAGGAGTAGGCCTAATTGGTAGGCTAACGAAAGTCTGATTGTTGATAGCCTCGCATTGTGCGTATCTTAGTCCACTAGATTGGGTGTCGATTGGAAGCGATAAGTCAACTGGAATGTCCATTATAATTGGGCTTTGATAGGAGCCAAATGTGTTATTTGGGCCTAATAAAGGCCATAAGATATGATTTCAAGCACGTGGGTGTGCTGGATGCCAATACATATTGTCTGGATAGAAGTGTCGTTTGAGAATAAATATCATTCGAGATCTTATCCCAAATTTGGCCCGTATAGTGTCACATACTCTCAAAGTCAATAAGTTACTGGCTTAGAGAGTAATCAATGAGTATGTCATCTGGAGTTTCCAAGTCGACCGCGTCTTAAATGTCGCTTGGACTTTTAAGATCCGGAGTTTCCAAGTCGACTGCATCTTTGATGTCATTTGGACTTCTAAGGTCGACTGGACCTTATGAAAGTCCAAGGGTTTTCTTTTAATGCCCAGAGTTGATGAAGCTATAGGATAATCTTCAGTTGACTACATCAGATGAAGGTATAAGAATCTTTAGTTGATTGGACGAGAAAAAGGTCCAGAAGAGCTTTCTATGTCGATTGGACCAGTTGAAGGTCCAATAGAGTATTTTATGTCGACTGAACCCGATGAAGGTCCAGGAGTCTTCAATGTCGACTGGAATAGATGAAGGTCCAAGAGACTTCTATGTCGATTTGACAAGATGAAGGGGCAGGATATTTCTATGTCGAATGGACCAGACGAATGTCTATGAGTCTTCAATGTCGATTAGACCAAATGAAGGTCCAAGAGACTTCAATGTCGATTTGACAAGATAAAGGTCCAAAAGACTTCTCTATCGACAGAACCAGATGAAGGTCTAGGAGTCTTCAATGTCAACTGAACCAGATGAAGGTCCAAGAGACATTTATGTCAACTGGACCAGATGAAGGTCCATGAGTCTTCAATGTCGACTAAACCAGATGAAGGTCCAAGAGACTTCCATATCGACTGGACCAAATTTTCAATGTCAACTGGACCAGATGAAGGTCCAAAAGACTTCTCTGTCGACTGGATCAGATTAAGGTCCATGAGTCTTTAATTTTGATTGAGCCGGATGAACGTCCAAGAGGCTTCAATGTCGACTGGACCACATGAAAGTCCAAAAGACTTCTATTTCGAATAAACCTAATGAAGGTTCAAGAGACTTCTATATCTACTGGACCAGATGAAGGTCCATGAGTCTTCAATTTCGACTTGACCAGATGAAGGTTCAAGTGACTTCTATATCGACTAGATTAGATGAAGTTCCATGAGACTTCTATGTCGACTAGACCAGATGAAGGTCCATGAGACTTCATGTTGGTCTCTAAGACATTCCAAGATCAATATAAGCAATGAAATCATGTGAATACAAAAATAAAGTATGGCGGAATAATACTTACAAAGAGTGGATGTTGGATGCGTTGAACACAAAAATTTACCTTTGAGAAGTCCTCCAAGATTCGGCCAAGGTCCCATTTGAATGTTGAATCCAAGCTCCAAGCTTTGATCTTTGATTCCAAGCTCAAGGGATGAGTTTCCCTAACACCTTGATACGATTCCTTTGGTGTGCTAGCACTTAAGAAAAATTGCAACAACTTTTCTTGTTCTTGTTGGAGCTCACGGGAATGAGCAAAGATGGGAGAGAGAGAGAGTTTTGTATTTGTTTGATTTTGTTTTCTAAAAACATTATCTCAAAAAGTCTCACAATATTTGGTATATGCTTATCCAAAAGCATAAAGCAAAATTGGAGGGAAAATGACATTCAATGCCTTCAACAACCCCCATCATGAATAGTGACTGGTTGTCAATCACTAAAAAAGTGACATGACTTCCATCACTAAAGTGACAGGTGATGTGACTTGCGATGTGACTTGTGAGCCGCACTTTAATTCAAAATACGAGTGGGCCCGCATACACATTCCGGGCTCAGGTTCGTTAATTTCGAATTAACGAACTTTCCATTGCGACGTAATTAAATCAAATTTAATTAAATAATTATGTATAGAAAAATTACTATTCACGTCGCACGCGAATTAATTCTAAATCAATTCGTTAGCCCGAATTAAAATCCAATTTTAATTCCGCATCGAAATCTAATTTCGTTTAATATATCGAATATATTATTTTATCTATTAATTCTAAATTAATCGTTCTCTCTCTTCAAATAGTATTTTATCCTAGATAAAATCTCTCCGTAATTAATCCCAGATAATTATGCTCGAATCATACGTCACCGGTGAATCTTCGGGAAGCGACCCATGAGATCCCTGGATATGTTGGCAGTAAATCTGGTCGTCGAACTATCCGAACACGTACGTACCTTGTACTATATTTTTACCGATTTACAAGACATGGTTGGCTTCTAGCAAAACACCATGCCTACCCAATTCTCCAGAAATATTCTTAATGGAATATATAATCTATGTCAGGCGTAATATACGTAGTATTGCGTATTGCGATCCAGTATCGGATGTCACATGCATGGCCTGGGGCTGGAATAGTGTCTGCCCCGTACGAAGCATATATCGGATTACAAGCAACTAGTCTCTTTAATCCGATAATCATGACCATGTCATATTATCCCGATGGTTGCAACCAATTAGAGTACCAGTTCTGTATCCCTGCGTGATCATCATCTCCATATGACTGAAGTGATACTTCCATCTTGACATCACACCCAATACACTACGATTCTCAATAAACCCAGAAGAGGCGTACACATAACCTGTTAAATCCTGGATGAACAAAACCAAAGCGTATTGATTGTCGCAAGTACTTGCGATGTAAGTCTCAGGTTAAGACCAAATACACCTACCCTGATGCAGATTCCCATAGACACATAGTCATACTACCAATGGGATTCCGCGGGGTCTATCCAGAGCGAAGCAGTTTCTGTACCATCGGTAAACACAACCTCATATCACACTTGCATAAGTATCTAATACTTAAATATATGAGAAATATGCTGTTACGCTTCCATAACACGCACAAGTGCAATACTAGTCTATTCCGTATTATCGATGTCCAATGTCGATAATACTACGACTAGGGATATTTAATGATTAAACCGTTATGGATTGATACTGTCTCATATCTTATAATCCGAAACTAATCATAAGGACTTTTATCATTTATATATTTAAGTAATCAAATTACAAAATGATAAAATGCAATTTCCATTGCTACATAGTTAATTTGTACAAAAAACCATAATGTCTTTTACAAATAGTGACGTTATGGGTCATTATTGTCTAACACTTCAATGTCGACTAGACCAGTTGAAGGTCCAAGAGACTTCAATGTCGACTAGATGAGATGAAGGTCCAAGAGACTTCTATACCAACATGACCAGATGAAGGTCTAAGAGTCTTCAATGTCGACTGGACCAGATGAAAGTCCAAGAGACTTTTATGTCGACTAGACCAGATGAAGGTGCAAGAGTCTTCAATGTCGACTGGACCAGATGAATGTTCAAAAGACTTCCATGTCGACTGGACTAGATGAAGGTCCATGAGACTTCAATGTCGACTGGACCATATAAAGGTCTAAGAGACTTCGATGTCGAGTGGACCAGATGAAGGTTTATGAGTCTTCAATGTCTATTGGACCAGATGAATGTCCAAGAGGCTTCAATATCGATAGAACCACATAAAAGTACAAGAGACTTTTATATCGAATGAACCTGATGAAGGTTCAGGAGTATTCAATGTCGACTAGACCAGATGAAGGGTCAAAAGACATCAATGTTGACTGGACCAGATGGAGGTCCAGAGACTTCTATATGTATTAGACCAGATGAAGATCCAAGAGACTTCTATGTCGACTGGACCAGATGAAGGTCCATGAGACTTCTATGTCGACTGGACATGATGAAGGTCTATGAGACTTCTATGTCGATTGGACCAGATGAAGATCTAGTAGTCTTCAATGTCGATTTGGACAAGATGAAGGTCTAAGATACTTTCATGTCGACTGGTCCAGATGAAGGTCCAAGAGAATTTTATTTCGAATTGACCAGTTGAAGGTCCAAAAGTGTCTTCAATGTCGACTAGACCAGATGAAGATCTAGGATTCTTCAATATCGACTGGACCAGATAAAAGTCTAGAAGTGTCTTCGATATCGATTGAACCTGATGAAGGTCCATGAGTGTTCAATGTTGATTGCACCAGATGATGGTCCATGTGTCTTCAATGTCTGCTGGGCAAGATGAAGGTCCAGAAGAGTCTTTAGTCGACTTGACCAGACGAAGGTCCATGAGTGTCTTCAGTCAACTGGACCATATGAAGGTCCAAAAGAGTCTTCAGCGGACTGGACTAGATGAAGGTCTAGAATATTTCATAGTCGACTGGATCAGATGAAGGTCCAAGAGAATCTTCAATGTCGACTGGATCAAATGAAGGTTTAAGAGAGTCTTCAATATCGACTGGACAAGATGAAGGTATATGATAATCTTCATTCTCGACTAGACTAGATGAAGGTCCAGAAGAGTCTTTATTATCGATTAGACCAGGTGAAGCTCTATGACAGTCTTCAATATTGACTGGACTTGATGAAGGTCTAAGATTTTTTAATGTCGAATGGACTAGTTGAAGGTCCAGAAGAGTCTTCAATGTTGGCTGGATCAGATGAAGGTCTATGAGAGTTTTCATTGTCGACTTGACCAGATGAAGGTTCATGATATTCTTCATTGTCGACTGGACCATTTGAAGGTCTAGAAGAGTCTTCAAAGTCGACTAGATTTCTGATGTCGCTTGGAATTTGGGTGTTTCCGGTATCTTTACATCAATGTTAGTCGCCACGTTTATTGGATCACCCATGTCGACTGGAATTACCAGGTCGATTGGAATCACATTGTCGATTGAAGTTATCGTGTCAACTAGAGTAGACAGACCGATCGATGTCTCATTGTTGGATGTCGAATGGAGATCTTGTAGGCTGGATCAGATGGAGGTCCTTGGTCATCGGCCGGAATAAATGTAAGTTTTTTCTATATCGATTGGACCAGATGAAGGCCCTTAGATATCGGCTGGAAGAAATGGTGGTCTTCACTCGTTGGTTGGAACATGCAAAGTTCAGATTGTTTCCAAATGATCAACGGTTGGTTGCTCTCAAGTTCAAAGTGTTCCTAAGCGACAATAAGGTTATCTTTGACTCCTCGTATTTTGAGTTTAGTCGGGCCTTATGAGATGAGACTTTAATAACTTGGGTTTTATGAGATAAGCCTCTAGTAACTGTAGTTGAGATGACCACAACTAGGGTTTCTTGAGGGCTCTTGGCGGGAAACAAAGAGTGGTTGGTAGGGACTGAAGGGGTTTTATTGGCGGATATCCGGTAACGCAGCGGAAACAGTGGAAAATCAAATTTTCCGATTTCAAAACTTTTTCTCGGATTAATAAAATAAACTTATTTATTTTATTATCCAATAATCAAATTATGAAATAAAACACTATAAATCAAATTTATGTGAATTTACCGAATTACCCATAAACAAGCATTTTATTATTTTAATCCGAAATTGTTCAAAACAATTTTGAATGATTCTAAATCATTTCTAGGATGAGTTTAACATATCCCAAATATCAAAATACAATTTGCAACAAAAAACCCAAAAAATCCATCCTTGGCCGAGAGCTCCCTAAGGGGAAATAATTGTGCATTTTGCACTTCCAATGTTCAAAACACATGTACGAAAAATCCAATCAACCCAATATTTTACATGCATCATATACACATCCAAATACTCCATATAAATGAAAAGCCTCAAATTTGGAAGTGGTCTCAAACCCTAATTTTTCAATTTCTACAAATTGGACAAATTAGACCAAATTGGTTAAATCCAATACTTGAATCATGTTTCTTCCATCCAAATCAAGTCTCAACACAATGAAATAACTATAGATCAAATCTAGGTCATTTAAGAGTGGGTCAACAACTCTAGATTAGCAACAAGGTTCTAAAACCATTAAAAGAATGCTTACTACATCATTAGTAACATTCTATCAACTATACATGCTCAACCCTTCTATCAAACTTTCATCCACCAAAAATACAAAGAATAAAGAATAGAAAAACTTAAGAACATCACAAGTGAAGCCCACAACAAGAGGAACAATTTACTCTCTAATGGAAGTTGGAAATACTTACTAAATTCCAAGCTTTTCTTTGATTTTTCTTTTTCTTTCTCTCTACCTTCTTTGCTTTGTTTTAATGGAGTTTTGATAAAGTGTATTAGGTTATTCAAACCCTAAAAGAAACAAAACAATATATACTTGTGTATTTTTAACCCTTGGCCGAATTTGGCTAGGAAAAAATAAAGACATTTTGTTTTAATTTCATTTGAATATCAACTTGCCAACTTGATTAAATGATCATTGCACTTTAATGATAAATTCAACAACTCAACAATTGCAACTTAGCCATTAAAACAAATATCATAACTAAAATATCTATACTTTTTAATTAATTTAATCATTTAACAATTAAATAATTAAATAATTAATTAAATACAAATATATTAAATATATGTATAATATTTAAATTAAATATTAAATACATATATCATTTATGATATTAGTCAAATATCTCAATTGACAATTAATCAATGCGTATTGAATTAATCAAGCATTAAATGCAAATACACAAAAATTAAGGAAATGACTATCGGGTCCCTACACATGTATTTTGCGTTTAACCTTTAAACGAATTTATAAATAATCAATATTATTTATAAATGTTGCCCTAGTGCTGTAAGAGTATATTTCATTAGTGAGACTCTATAGATTCAGGCATATCTGTCACGAAATCCAATTTCGTGTCCATAATTTATCCACCCGTAAATTATGACGATCACGGATAAACTCGCTGAATCATACAGGTCGAGGTCATGGAAAATGTATAATTCCTCCGTCACAGGTATCCGGATAAATCCCAGAGATATAGATGTTAACGTCAAATCTCTATAGGAATTATCCAGTCGACTATTCTATTAGCAATATAAAAAAGAACATTTAGAACTAACTTCTAAATTATACCACGGGCCCATGGTTTTTATCTGATTGCTAATCATATGGACTACCTATGCTCTGTTACACAGAACTGACGGATCCTATCTCGATACACACAAGACACCCTGAGGATCTATCTACACCCAACGAACAGGCGGAGGTCTGATCTAAATAGATCGGTAACGTGACTGCCATCTAAGTGTAGAAGATGTCTCATGTGCCCACAGTGGCATCTCAAGTCTAAGAATCACAAGTTATACTCAACCCGATAAGATTCTTATTGACGTTGGTGTACCATTCATTAAGAATCTTCGGTGAGTCGTTCAGTGTTTATCCGCTATAAACACCTACACGTCTATACTAGTCTCCAAGACTTATGGTTCATTGAGAAACCATTGAAATCATATATTCCAGTATACGACATGTACCGGTCTCAACAGGTTTACTATACTGACCAAGTAGTGTAAAACTTGACCAGGAACAGTCTGAGAATGACAACGTCATGATACAACTCAATGTCAGTTGCGACGCTTTTGCAACTGCACATGACTAGTCATTCTAAGGTCATTACGTCTTTACCATATTAAAAGATAGATTATATTATAGAAACTGCATATATTATTCAATAATAAGGTTTTATAGAAGAAGTATTCATAAAGAAATACAACCGGGAATTGGTGCTCTGAACACCAACCCCAACAAAAACTCCCACTTGCTCTAGTGCCAATAACGATTGTATCTAATACCCATCGACTCTACGTGTTTATCAAACAACTTCAAAGGTATGGCATTCGTCAGTGGGTCTACTACATTATCTTCACTCGGTACCTTGCACACGACAATATCCCCTCGTGACACAATCTCTCAAATGATGTGATACTTGCATTCCACATGCTTCAAATTCTGATGCGCCCTCGGTTCTTTTGCTTGCGCAATGGCTCCAGTATTATCACAGTATAACGAATCACATTCTCGATACTTGGGACAACTCCCAATTCTTTGATAAAGTTCTTTATCCACACATCCTCTCTTGCAGCTTCAGAAGCTGCAATATATTCCGCCTCAGTGGTGGAATCTGCTGTTGATCCACGTTGGAACTCTTCCAACAAACTGCACCTCCGTTAAAGGTAAATACGAATCCAGATGTAGACTTTCTATTATCGGGATCCGATTGGAAATCAAAATCCGTATACCCGTTAACTTGCAGCTCGTTTCCTCCATAAATTATTAACTTATCCTTAGTACCTTTAAGATACTTGAGGATATGTTTAATGGCCATCCAACGGTCATTACCTGGATTGGACTGATATCTGCTAGTTAGGATAACAGCGAAACTGATATCAGGCCTTGTACATAACATGGCATACATTATGCTTCCCAAACACGAATCATAAGGTTGGTTAGACATTCTAACCTTCTCATCTTCTGTTTGTGGACTCATCTTCTTAGAAGATGAATCCCATGTCTGAACGGTATGTTTGCTGTCTTACAGTTACCAAAATTATACCGTTATAAGATCTTATCTATGTACGTTGATTGGGATAACCCAATCAGCCTCCTTTGTCTATCTCTATAGAGTTTTATCCCTAAAACATAGGAAGCTTCTCCCAGGTCCTTCATGGAGAAATTCTTACAGAGGTACACTTTGACGCTTTGTAACATACCTAAATCATTCCCAATGATTAGGATGTCATCAACATATAGGACTAAAAATACGACCATGCTCCCACTGGCCTTTCGATACACACAGGATTCTTCCGAATTCTTGAGAAAACCAGACGATCTAATAATCTCGTCGAATCAAAGATTCCAACTTTGTGAAGCTTGTTTAAGTCCATAAATGGACTTCTTAAGCTTACATACCATACCCGAGTTTTCGTTGGACGCAAAACCTTCCGGCTGTTCTATATAGATTTCTTCATCAAGAAATCCATTTAGAAAAGCCGTTATGACATCCATTTTCCAAATCTCGTAGTCATGATACACAACTATTGAAAGCAAAATCCGGATAGACTTAAGCATTGTTATTGGTGAAAAAGTTTCATTGTAGTCGACGCCAGGTCGCTGCGTGTAACCTTTTGCTACCAGTCGGGCCTTGTAAGTTTCAACCTTACCGTCAGGCCCGCGCTTCCTTTTGTAAACCCATTTACAACCGATAGGAACAATTCCTTCGGGAAGCGGAACCAAGTCCCAAACTTGATTCTCATGCATTGAGTCTAACTCGGATTTCATGGCACTTTGCCATTTCACGGAGTCGATGTCAAACATCGATTCTCTATAGGTGAAATGATCAGTCTCTTCAACTAAGAGAACATCTAGACTCTTTTCTTGTATCAAATACAAGCGTTCAGGAGGTCTAGATACCCTTTCTGACCTACGGAGTGTGTGTGTTAAAGGTCCTTCATCTACTTGAACTTCTGGGTTCCTCAGTTGGTTCGTTGTTCTCAAGTTGGACTTCATCAAGTTCAACCTGTCTATGATTACCTCCTTCTGATAAAAATTCTACTCTTAGAAATTTTACGAAGCGAGTTACGAACACATTTCGATGCTCGGTATCATAGAACATATCCCCATCGTATTCGAAGGATATCCGACAAACCTAAACTTTTGCCCTCGAGGCGAAAGCTTATCTTGCTGAGTCACCCTGACATAGACAGGACAACCCCAAACCTTAATGTAACTAAGATTTGGTCTCCTACCGAACCATATCTCATACAGAGTCGTAGGAACAACTTTTGAAGGAATCTTATTCAAAGAGATGTGCAGCTGTTAAAAGAGAGTAGCCCCAAAATAATAGGGCAAATCTGTGAAACTCAACATCGATCGGACCATATCCAATAAAGTCCGATTTCTCCTCTCAGATACTCCATTGTGTTGCGGAGTACCTGAAGGAGTATATTGAGCGAGAATCCCATTCTCCTTCATATAATCCATGAACTCACCACTCATATATTCACCGCCTCGATCAGATCGAAGGCATTTAATATATTGACCAGTTTATTTTTCTACTTCATTTCAGAATTCTTTGAACTTTTCAAAGGTTTCCGATTTATGTCGCATCAAATACACATAATCGTACCGTGACAAATCATCGGTAAAGGTAACAAAGTACGCATAACCACTGTGAGCAGTCTGACTTAGTGGACCACATACATCAGAATGTACGAGTTCCAGTAAGTTAGTGGCGCGGTGTCCAACACCAGAAAATGGGGCTTTGGTCATCTTACCTTGAATACATGATTCACAGTTGATTGGATATGATCAATGGTAAGATCTGGTATCAAACCATTCCTAACCAATTGGGTAAGGCGTTTAACGCCTATGTGACCCATCCGCATATGCCAAAGTTCAATATTATTAATTACAGGTAAACTACGTTTATTAACTCCAGTATTTAAAATATCTTTTGAAGTTTGCAATGTATAATGACCATGCTGGTTTGGAAAACAAAGGATCTGAATATTACTTTTATCATATAAATACAAAGAACAGTTCTTAATATTAATACAAAAGCCTTCTGTATCTAATACAAAAAGTGATATAATATTAGCTACACATCCAGGCACAAAATGGCAGTCATTTAACAAAAGTGTCCCATTCGGCAATGAGATCTCGCATACTCCCACTGCAACTGCATCCAGAGAGTCTCCACTCCCGAATCACAACTGCATCTCTCCAGGCTTCAGTCTTCTACTTTCCTTCAGAACCTGCAACGAATTGCAAATGTGAATGGGACAAGCAGAATCTAAAATCCAGTTGGATGTAACGGCTTCACAAGCCAAATATATATCAATAACTGAAAAAATAAATGTACCTGATGTAGATGCTTTCTCCCTCCTCAGCTGGGATATGTAGTCAGGACAGTTCATTTTCCAGTGCCCGACTTTGCTGCAGTGATGGCACTTGTCTTCAGAAGCCCTTTTGGGCTTAGCTATCTTTGCCTGTGGTTGAGGACCAAAACCCTTCTTCTTATTCCCTTTCTTCTTCTTTCCCTTTGACCAAGTATGAGAAGAAGCAGAAAGTGAAGTAGGTCTAGGAGGGCGAGTCGGTACTCCCTTCTTGCGGTCCTCTTCCGCCATGAGCAACATCCTATGCATCTCTTGGTAGGTACAAATAATCCCGTTCATGTTGAAATACATCAAAAACTGGCGATAGGAAGTTGGGAGCGAACCAAGAATGACACTCCTACCGAGAATGTCATTTAGAATGAGATTATGTTGCCTCAGTTGATCGATCAAATCGATCATCTGAAGAACATGTGGGCTAAAAGCTTGCCCCTCATCCAATCGAGCATGTAACAGTTCCATTGCGACCTTGTGAACAACTACTTGTTCTTGGTTCTCAAACGATTGTCTTAATCGTGTCATCATAGTATAAGCATCTGACATGCCATAATACTGTTTCTTGAGTCCCGGTGAAAGTGAACTTAAGATGTATGATTTAACCCTTAAATCATCATCCTTCCAAGCTTGGAAGACTTCGCGTTCTTCCGGTGTAGCGTCCTCTGCCACAGCAAGGGGCAGTGGACCCTCAAGAACATATCCCAACCTCTCGGAATCGAGGACAATCCTCAAATCCAGATCCCAATCGGCGAAGTTATCAGCGCCTTTTAGTTTGTTCGCATCAAGCATACACACAAACTGATTTGTGGATGGTGCCGCCATCGCAAATCTATCATATAGATCACGAAAAACGATTAACAAATATTTAAGCAGTTTCATATAATATCATAAGCATAAACTAGATCAGAGATTTTTAATCTAAAAATGCCCCTCCCACTAAATCATGCAATACTATAATCCCCAAACAGAATACAAAGATTTAATAATTAAATTAAATACAAATAGTGAAAAGTGGATCCAGTGAATATATTTCAGCTCACAGCAGAGGCACGGTCTCGTCTACGTATATTCATCAGGTAGACAACTCATTTGTCAATCACTCACTAGTGACTCATGGGTTTCCGGTCCTGGTAATTTCTCGTTGTCGCTGCTAAGGCAGGCCCACAAGGAGACGTACCAAGGTTAAACTCGTCAATGATAAACTCAAGTTACTTGCGTAACCCTGACAACTAGGGCACGTTCAGGATTCCGCTTTCGCCTGAATTTATCTAGTATCTTATATACATCTGGTATAAATAAATCTCTACCGGCTACACCCTCACAGCAGAGGCACGGTCTCAGATGTAGTCACGGAGAAATATTTAAAAACCATATTGACAAGATGTACCACATAACATGCATCAAATACATAATTACATTTAAACCGTATTAATTAGGGATTTTCCGCTAAGTGTCATACACAATAAATCTAATCAAATTAGATTATAAATTGCATGTATAATGTCAAGAAAACATGATTAAACATTGAATTAAAGGGCTAATCATATTAGGGGGCCTAGAATCAGACTCGCTCTGATACCATTTTGAAGGGGTTTTATTGGCGGATATCCGGTAACGCAGCGGAAACAGTGGAAAATCAAATTTTCCGATTTCAAAAATTTTTCTCGGATTAATAAAATAAACTTATTTATTTTATTATCCAATAATCAAATTATGAAATAAAACACTATAAATCAAATTTATGTGAATTTACCGAATTACCCCTAAACAATCATTTTGTTTATTTTAATCCGAAATTGTTCAAAACAATTTTGAATGATTCTAAATCATTTCTAGGATGAGTTTAACATGTCCCAAATATCAAAATACAATTTGCAACAAAAAACCAAAAAAATCCATCCTTGGCCGAAAGCTCCCTAAGGGGAAATAATGTGCATTTTGCACTTCCAATGTTCAAAACACATGTAGGAAAAATCAAATCAACCCAATATTTTACATGCATCATATACACATCCAAATACTCCATATAAAAGAAAAGCCCCAAATTTGGAAGTGTTCTCAAACCCTAATTTTTCAATTTCTACAAATTGGACAAATTAGACCAAATTGGTTAAATCCAATACTTCAATCATGTCTCTTCCATCCAAATCAAGTCTCAACACAATGAAATAACTATAGATCAAATCTAGGTCATTTAAAAGTGGGTCAACAACTCTAGATTAGCAACAAGGTTCTAAAACCATTAAAAGAATGCTTACTACATCATTAGTAACATTCTATCAACTATATACATGCTCAACCCTTCTATCAAACTTTCATCCACCAAAAATACAAAGAATAAAGAATAGAAAAACTTAAGAACATCACTAAGTGAAGCCCACAACAAGAGGAACAATTTACTCTCTAATGGAAGGTTGGAAATACTTACTAAATTCCAAGCTTTTCTTTGATTTTTCTTTTTCTTTCTCTCTACCTTCTTTGCTTTTTTTTAATGGAGTTTTGATAAAGTGTATTAGGTTATTCAAACCCTAAAAGAAACAAAACAATATATACTTGTGTATTTTTAACCCTTGGCCGAATTTGGCTAGGAAAAAATAAAGACATTTTGTTTTAATTTCATTTGAATATCAACTTGCCAACTTGATTAAATGATCATTGCACTTTAATGATAAATTCAAACAACTCAACAATTGCAACTTAGCCATTAAAACAAATATCATAACTTAAAATATCTATACTTTAATTAATTTAATCATTTAATAATTAAATAATTAAATAATTAATTAAATACAAATATATTAAATATATGTATAATATTTACATTAAATATTAAATACATATATTCATTTATGATATTAGTCAAATATCTCAATTTGACAATTAATTAATGCGTATATGAATTAATCAAGCATTAAATGCAAATACACAAAAATTAAGGAAATGACTATCGGGTCCCTACACATGTATTTTGCGTTTAACCTTTACACGAATTTATAAATAATCAATATTATTTATAAATGTTGCCCTAGTGCTCTACGAGTATATTTCATTAGTGAGACTCTCTAGATTCAGGCATATCTGTCACGAAATCCAATTTCGTGTCCATAATTTATCCACCCGTAAATTATGACGATCACGGATAAACTCGCTGAATCATACAGGTCGAGGTCATGGAAAATGTATAATTCCTCCGTCACAGGTATCCGGATAAATCCCAAAGATATAGATGTTAACGTCAAATCTCTATAGGAATTATCCAGTCTACTATTCTATTAGCAATCTAAAAAAGAACGTTTAGAACTAACTTCTAAATTATACCACGGGCCATGGTTTTTATCTGATTGCTAATCATATGGACTACCTATACTCTGATACACAGAACTGAGGGATCCTATCTCGATACAAATAAGACACCCTGGGGATTTATCTACACCCAACGAACAGGTGGAGGTCTGATCTAAATAGATCGGTGACGTGACTGCCATCTAAGTGTAGAAGATGTCTCATGTGCCCACAGTGGCATCTCAAGTCTAAGAATCACAAGTTCTACTCAACCCGATAAGATTCTTATTGACGTTGGTATACCATCCATTAAGAATCTTCGGTGAGTCGTTCAGTGTTTATCCGCTATAAACACCTACACGTCTATACTAGTCTCCAAGACTTATGGTTCATTGAGAAACCATTGGAATCATATAGTTCAGTATACGACATGTACCGGTCTCAACGGGTTTACTATACTGACCAAGTAGTGTAAACCTTGACCAGGAAAAGTCTGAGAATGACAACGTCATGATACAACTCAATGTCAGTTGCGACGCTTTTGCAACTGCACCATGACTAGTCATTCTAAGGTCATTACGTCTTTACCATATTAAAAGATAGATTATATTATTGAAACTGCATATATTATTCAAAATAATAAGGTTTTACAGAAGTATTCATAAAGAAATACAACCGGGAATTGGCGCTCTGAGCACCAACCCCAACATGCAACCGGGAAATGGTGGTCTTCACTCGTTGGTTGGAACATGCAAAGTTCAGATTGTTTCCAAATGATCAACGGTTGGTTGCTCTCAAGGTCAAAGTGTTCCTAAGCGACAATAAGGTTATCTTTGACTCATCGTATTCTGAGTTTAGTCGGGCCTTATGAGATGAGCCTTTAATAACTTGGGTTTTATGAGATAAGCCTCTTGTAACTGTAGTTGAGATGACCAGAACTAGGGATTATTGAGGGCTCTTGGCGGGAAACGAAGAGTGGTTAGTAGAGACTAGAGTATAAGCCGGGGCTGCAATCTCAATTGCTTTCATTCGAAATTCTTTGCAATGTTGGAAAGTGAGAGAGCTCTTAAATCTTCAAGGTATTTCTTAGTCTTTTGCTTGTAGGGTCCTTCTACTTGCTGGTTGATGGGTTATCATATTTGAATCATTCGATCGTTTGAAAATGTTTGAAGTCTTCTCTTCATGGCGGTTACTGGGACTGTCACGTTTCTTGTTTCTCTTATATTTTTCCCATCGAATATTGACTTGTGTTCGGGCTATTGCTTGGTCTAAGTTGTAACACTTGAATTTAGTCAAATTCTTCTATCGTTCAATATATGCCAGTAGACCATTGCAGAAGGCTTTGACTGTTGTTGGCTGGTGAATGCCAGATATGAAAATCCTTTCCTTATTAAAATAGGTGACGTAGCTTTACAAGGATTCCTCCTTCCATTGCTGGATGGAGTTCAGTTCATCCGTGGTGTTCTTGAACTTGTAAAAGCTTGCAAAGTGCTCCACGAACATGTCCATTAGCTCCTGGTAGGATTGATGGACCAATATGTGAGATTGATGAACCAGGTTAACGCTGGGCCTGCTAGCGTCTCACCGAATCCTGTAGTCATGCCGACCTCCCATTGATTTGGCGCAAGTGCGATAGACATCATCTTGTACTTATAATGGACCACATGGTCATTTGGATTAGCAGACCCATCATATAGCCTCATGTTTAAGGGGCTGAACGTGTGAGGGAGTTCTACCAAAGTGATAGACTCGTAGAAGGGTCTGTTTGAGATCGTTCCAGTGCGGCTCTTCTTGATCGATAATCTTACACCGGGTAGGCTGGAGAGGACCACTTCATTGAAATCCTCCATCTCTTTTCACATGCAAGAGATAAATTGCTGGGTGGGCTCTTCTGGATGCAGATTGTTGGGCAATTGATGCCCCTGTGAATGGTCTGCTGGGGGCCGACTGTAGTCTGCATGTAACATCAGTAGTGCAGAGATGTTACCGGCAAGTGATGGATCCTCACCACCACCTTGAGCCTCTGACCATTTTTAAACTTTCTTGATTATTCCTTTAACTACGCTACTATAACAGACATTTATTAAGCTATTTCACAAGCTATTTAGTGTTGTACAAACAAACTTAATGACTTTAAATAAAAAATACTTTTTATAAATAACATTATATACATTTAGACTTGACTCACACCGACATACATACATTCTATCTGAATGTGAACAACAAACTTAGCATGGTGTAGGCATTGCATTTTTCGCATGTGAAACTCGATGATGAGTCTCAGTTGGAGGCACTACTTTTTTAGCTAAGGATATTGCGAGAAACGGAGGTCGGAAGGGGAAATTCAGAATAAGTGCGTCATCAAGTTCATTCCACAAGTTTTCTGTCTTCGTTGGTGCTGCGTTCGTTACTTCGTTCAAACGTCAGGAAAATTGCGGACGTTCGTGCCACGTTCGAATTGGCGTTCGAACGGAGTCGATATTTCTGATTTTGCTGCTAGCCTCACATCAAGCCCAATTCGCCCAAACCTTGGCCCACACGCCCAAGCCCACTTAAAACACATATTTAACACATGGTGAAATCAAAACAAATCTAAAAATCAATTACCAACTTAAACTAAAATCATGCCTAATTTAAATAATTCGTATACTAAAATTAAAATAAGATATGCCTAATTAAAATCAATCATAACCAATCAAAGCTAATCAAATATTTGACTTTCTAATCTAATAAGACATCTACCAATTTAAAATATTTGACTTCCTAATTCAGTAAGATACCCACCAATTTAGATTAGTTGACTTCCTAATTTAAAATATTTTGTCCCCCCTCAATCTTGTATATACCATTCCTATCACTCCTAATTTGGAAACAAATCTCTTCCTTGTGAGACAAGGGCAAACCCTAGCTCTCTCCTATATAAACATGCACTAACCTAGCCACCTCGACGGTCCACTCTCTCGAATCTCCCTAGCTCATTCACAAAAATAGCCCTCTCAACTCTCCACTCTCTCGAATCTCCCTAGCTCATTCACGAAAAAAAGCCCTCTCAACTCTCCACTCTCTCTAGTTCACGCCCATCACAAACAAAAAAAGAAGAAAAGAATTTCCAACCCCTAGCTCATACAGATAATAAAAAACAATTCTCTTCACCCCCTCCAACCACCAAAACAACTCCTAATCACCACCGAAAATAGCAACCCCCTAAGCCTCCACACATCACCGAAAAATATACCCCCAACGACAGCCCAAACACGCCCCAAACAGCCACTAAAGTACCCCCGAACAGCAGCCCCCCTTCCCACCAAAACTGACCCAAACCAGTCCCTAAATCACGCCCAAACAGCAGTAATTTAACCCCTAAAACAGCAGCAAAATACACTTAAAACATTGCCTAAAAATCTTAAAAACAGTAACATAAAGAGACTGCATTCATAATCCTTAAAATAATCACACACAACTGCACTAAGAACCCACACAAACTTGGAACAGTTCATTGAAACGTCAAAACAGGTGGCCTGAGCAGTGAGCAGCAAAACAGAGGCCGAACAGGATCAGAACGGAGTTCGAACCGCAAGCAAAACAGCAAAGCAGTGAGCTAGGACGCTAAACCAGTGAACCGAGAAGTTGAGGAGCTGTACCATTCCGACGTCCGTGAAACGCAAGCCTGAAAGTTGGCAAAAAGGTTAGACCTGAGGGTACTTTTCACACCCGTGTTTATGTAACTTTCGTTATTTATTTTGACTGTATTTTACTTATTTGTCGAATCTTGTTTGTGTATGATGTGTGTTGTGGGTATTGGATGAATGGAAGAGTGTCGTCTCTTGTGGTATATAGGATGGAAACCCAGACGTAAATTCCGTAGTCGAATCCGAATGGACGGTAGTGCGGTCTGTACTTAGGATACAACTCCACGTACCACTTGAGTAAACGGCACCCTCTTTTGTTTTGTGTTGCTTTGGTTTTGTTTATTTTTTGTCACTTAAATTCTGCATGTTGCTTATTTGTGCATGACTCGATCGAGCGCATGGGCTTAGTAAGTGGAATGACAGATCCCCTATGGGGAGGGGTTAAAGCCCTTTACCACGATGCTTTGCCGCGCCGGTTGATGTGTGTTCGGTTGGATGTTAGATGTGTTCAATCGGGCATACTTAGTTTGATATGATTGTCTTTATGTTTGTATGCATGATGCGATCGAGCGCATGGGCTTAGTAAGTGGAATGAAAGATCCCCTATGGGGAGAGGTTAAAGCCCTTTACCACGATGCTTTGCCGCGCCGGTTGACGTGTGTTCGGTTGGATGTAAGATGTGTTCAATCGGGCATACTTAGTTTGATATGATTGTCTTTATGTTTGTATGCATGATTTGATGTGACGCGCATGGGCTTAGTATGTTGGTCTAAAGGTCCTCTCTTTGAGAGATCAAGAGCCCCAAAAGGCCACCTTTACGGCAGTACTTCGCCGTGCCCCTTTATTTTGTTGTTTATGTATTGCGTCCCATTTCATGCATCAGGTCTGTTCCCGTTCGAACGCGTTTACGAACGCAACTCGAACGCGCATGCATTTTGCCTTATCATGCATCAGGTCTCATTTCCGTTCGAACGCGTTCACGAACGCCATACGAACGTGAGCATTCTGTTTCATTTCTGTTCGAACGCGTTCAAAAACGCCACACGAACGTGAGTATTCTGTTTCATTCCCGTTCGAACGCGTTTATGAACGCTACTCGAACGGGAACCTTATGTTTACCGTTCGAACGCGTATACGAACGCTGCACGAACGCATATGGTAAACAGATTCTCTCGCATCACATTACGACATGTCCATCTTAGCATATGGTTACCCCCTTTTTACTCTATGCATTTGTATTACCTCTCTAGTCGTCTATTTCTGTTATGCGCCTACAATATTATCTGTCGTCATTTTGATTTCCTTTACATTACAGGCAAATGTTACCATGACTGTTTGTGTTTATATTTACATGAATGATTGAATTCTTATGACGTTATGTGTTTGTTGTTGCAAAGGCCTACCTTTGAGCATGTGAATTTGGCAATAAGATTTGGTTTAATGTATGTTAGACGTAAACTATACTTTTAAGTATGTGAATCTATGATTGTGGTGCACTTGGAAATACGTGTCATAGGCTTGGTTGGATCATTGCATAAATCTTTACATTACAAGTTGCATAAGTAAGGGACCATTCCGAACCCAATGGTTTGAGGTCTTCCCTTGCGAGGGGTGAGTGCGGCCTTAAATCTTTGTCCCGGTTCACACCAGGTGGCACTCCCTTATTCTCCGGTTTAGTCCTCTGTTGGCTACTCCGTACTCCCAACTAGGCCCCTGAGCCTGGAACAGCATGCGTCGTCCAGTTTCTGTGTTCCCACACATGGCACATATATACTTTAGTGAATGCAGTAAACTCAACTCCCCTATCCTAGACAGGTTTTCGGCTATGGCTCCCCTGATAAAGCTACCTTCAAAATAAACTATGGAGTTGAGGGGGGGTCAGATCATTTGAACGACCTGATGAGTGGACAGTTTAAGACATGAACTATAATGCTTTATGAAAAATTTATTTCCTGAAACCGAAATTATCTCATTTTACAAGAAAAATAATCTTCTCTAAAAACTTTTTTGGTCTGAAAACAAATCGCTTTCTGCAAAACTTTTCTAGAAGCTTCTTTTTTTCCTGTAAAACTGTGAGATCTCTTGTAAAACTAATTATTCCTAAAAATATTTCATAACAAACAAACTTACTGACTTTAAAAAAAAATACTTTATATAAATAACATTATATGCATTTAGACTTGACTCACACCGACATACATGCATTCTATCTGAATGTGAACAACAAACTTAGCATGACAGACCAATACTCTAGTGAATGCAGTAAACTCAACTCCTCGATCCCAGACACTTTTTTGGCTATGGCTCCCCAGATAAAGCTACCTGTAAAATAAACTATGGAGTTGGGGGATCAGATCATTTGAATGACCTGGTGGGTGGACAGTTTAAGACATGAACTATAATGCTGTATGAAAAATTTATTTTCTGAAACCGAAATCGTCTCATTTTACAAGAAAAACTAATCTTCTCTAAAAACTCTTTTTGTCTGAAAACAAATCTATTTGTGCAAAATTTTTCTAGAAACTTCTTTCTTTCTGTAAAATTGTGAGATCTCTTATAAAACTAATTATTCCTAAAAATATTTCATAAAACTGCCGTACTGAAAACCTCATCTGGAAAACAATTAACGTATGTGGGCGTTACGTATCACCGTCCCCCCACACGCCTAACTAGTGCATTGGGGTGTTACGTATCGCCGTCCCCCATGTCATTGAACTAGAGATAAGAGCGCTAATCAATGCTGTCATCCTGGCCCTGAAATTAGGATCTAGGGGCGTCATATAGTACTGTCCTTCTAGTCTTAAAACTATATGTGCACATGTCTGCTGTATTCGTCAATTCCCTAATCCGTCAATTCCAAAGTCTCTGAGATTGGGTTTTTCCCCAATACATAAAGAAAATCATAAAAGAACTCATCTCAATATATCAAAAGAATAATAATATTTCTCAACTGGTTACAAAATATTTTTAACTCATCAAAAAATTTTGGAAACTTGGTTTCATCTCAAAGTATAACTTAAACATAAATACATTAATTGAAATTTATAAAATCAATAAAACATTATGAAAATAAAATATCCACTCACAGATTTGGAAACTAACTGACACTATTTTACGGTATTGAAGAAAATCACGGTTCTTTTCGATAATCAAGCCATTCATCTTGCTAGAGACACCACCAAAAATTTCATAGCAAGAGGCGTAAGAAGAGAGTGGCAGACTTGAAATGAGGGATGTGAAAGAGAAGCTCAAGAATGATTCTATTTCTTTTTTTTTTTTTTAGACAATGAATTGTTCTAAGGGTGGCAGAAAAGCCCGGGCCGGGCCCTATAATCAAAGCCCGGCTCGGGCTCGGGCCCGATCCGGGCCAAAACCAATGTATATATATATATATTATATATATATATATATTATTTAATATATTTGTAGCATTTAAATTGTTAATTTATCGATGAAACTTTCGATTTATTTGTGAATTATTTTTGTATATAGTGTTAATGTATTTATATTTTTATATTTGTAATTTTTTTTAAAAAAACGGGCCAGATAAAGCTCGGGCCCGAGTCGGGCCGGGCTGGGCTTTTTTTCATTTGCCGGGGCCCATTTCCATCCCTAAATTGTACTAGGCTTATATAACATGAGATGGACATTAAAAGATTATTATTTTTTAACGCATATGCTAGATTTTTCTAGGGCAGTCCCGAACTACTACAGTACAGCCATAAATACTAGTATTTTTGTCTAGGTTAAGGTCCGAATTTGAGAAACTTTCAACATAAAAGTTGTAGATATTTTTCTTAGTTTCGAAACGCCACCAAGATCACTGAAATCGAACATCAGTAACCAAAGTTATGGCCAAAATACTAAAGGTTGATAAGCACAGAACATAAAAGAATTTGGTACTGGAACTGTAAATGATTCCTCGAATATCCAAAAAATAGTTCCGCAAGTACTTACACACTCAAGCATGATTTATATCACGTATTAAGTCATCCATAATGAAGTGGTCATCGGTATTTATGTCGAAATTTTTGAAGTGTTACATTCTCCCCCCTTAAATAGGATTCGTCCTCGAATCCCATTTGGGATTGAATCCTGGAATCCGCCTAAACTTGAGATTCCTTGATGCTGAGTAGCTTACCAATACTTAATCTGAGCTACATGTTGTTTCATATCTTTCCAACAACCAACTGATTGTATTATCATCACCAAATCTACCTTATCATCTATCATATATTGTATCCTTATGGTTTTCCATACGCTATCATTCTATCATGGGACGATGTGATTTATATGCTGGAACTTATATGTCTTGAATTGGAAGTCATAACTGAGGCTGTAGTTCATCACAAATTCATGTAATATGATTTGGAAGTACGAAAGAAAACTTGCAACGTGGGCTGGAACATGCATTCATGGTATGGATTTAGGCGGATTATATATTTGTCCACGTGAGTCCATATTCTGATGTAAGTTATTTTGTATCATTTAGATTCAGCTAGACTCATTAACTAAATTCTCTACCAAATGCCTTCTTTGATTTTGTCTTACCTAAACTTTTTTCATTCATTCAGTCTTAAAATGCTCTGTTTGTGCTTTTCCCTACAAAATAACACACAAAATTAAAAACTCTACAACATGTATACATAAAATATGAAAACAAAAATCACAACAAATTTCATGGGTTGCCTCCAAGCTAGCGCTAAATTTTATGTCTTCAGCCAGACGTGACTGAAATCCGTCTGTCAAGGAGGTTTTAACGTCGTTTTGGATGTCCGATTAAAGACACTCCCATGAGCGTTGCTTTTGAAAGGTCTTTTCCAACGGTAAGGTAGAAAAAAGAGTTTTTGTCCCATTCAGTGCTTGTGCCACCTTTTGATCTTTGTTGTTCCAATGGTTCCTGCAAAGAAAGAATTAAAATCAGGAGGTCTCGTATGATGCTTGACTTGGAATGGAAGTTCCATTATGTCAAGCTTCTTGGTGATATCTCTGATTTGTACTCCCCGATACAGCGATGTTTCTCCTAAATGCTCTGGATTTTCAATTTGGTCAGACATTTGCTCCTCCATTTGCTTTGCTTCTTGCTCCACCTTTTCTTCACAGATGAATTTTAGGATTTATGTATTCAGCTTTTCATCTGTCATCTGTGAAATATATTTTTCAAAATTGTCAACCTGAGGATGAAAAGAAATGTCAGATTTTAGGTCTTCATCCTCTGATATGACTAGAATGGATGGTTTAGGAAGATCTTCTTCAAACATCGTTGCAAAGCATGCTCCAAGATCTTCATTCTGAGGATGGAAAGTTTCATCCTTCCTTTTTGGTGCAGTTTGTACAAAAAGCTCAGTTTCTTCATCCTCGTCAGAGTCAAAATAATAAAAATCAAATTGAGACTTTGTTGGTGCAGACTCCTGAACTGATACCTCTGATTCTTGATACTGCTCAGCCTTTTCCTCTGTTATGATGTCATGATGAATCTCATGATATTGAAAGGCTTCTTCAGTAGTATTTGAATTTGCTCCGTGAGATATGTGATTCAGGTTATCTGTTAATTGTCTAACTTGATCTGTCATCCTCTGTATAGACGCTGCTTGACTCTGAATTTGTGCATCAAATGAGCTTCTCGTTTCTCGAGCCAATCTTTGAGCATGTCATTCAACTGATCTTTCTCTGATGGATCTGGTTCTTGATGAAGATCGTAGATGGATGGTGGATAAGATGGAAAATGTGATGATTCTTCGTACCTTGAATGATTCCAATAATTCTGCCACTCTGAAAGGTAAATACATTGATCGCTCGGGTGGTTACCATCACATATTACACATCTCCCAATTTCATTATGTTGAGCAAATGTAGAATTGCTTGGTTCTGGCATCCAGTGATAGTCATTGGGCTGGACAACAAGCCTCAGAAACCAGACTGTTGCTCCCGGATTTGGGGTGTATCTTCTTATAAGGCTCGTAATCTTTCAAAATGTTCCATTTTTTAATCACCTGAAAACAAAAGGAAGAAATAAAAATTACAGATAAAAATAAAGAAAATTAGATACAAGTAAATTGGATAGCTTCAAAATTAACAACTCAAGAAAAATAAGTCCCCGGCAACGGCGCCAAAAAACTTGACCGGCGTAAACACACACGTATAACGCAAGCGCACGTATCGTTCAAGTAGTATAAAAATATCGATCCCACGAGGACTTAATTCTTACTATTGTTAGTAATTGTTGATACTATTTAT
Source organism: Zanthoxylum bungeanum (assembly GCA_019454045.1). NCBI lineage: Eukaryota > Viridiplantae > Streptophyta > Magnoliopsida > Sapindales > Rutaceae > Zanthoxylum > Zanthoxylum bungeanum. The sequence goes on from SKCR01043586.1 coordinate 532,690, forward strand.
TTACAAATATCTAATTGAAGGAGAATGGAATTGATTGCTTGATTGATTTGGTTGATTGTAGATTTGCTAAATAAATAAATAAAAAGACAAAATAAATTACTAAGGAAAATAAAAGACTCAAAGATCTAGGGTTGTGAATCTTTCTAATATCTTTAAGAAGATGAAGTGATTATTTTAAGTTTGTGTAATAAATCAGTTTACTAAACTGGATCACGAATTTATGTGAAAGCATCTGTCGATGGTCAGACACAAATACCCAGTTTAATCCAATTGAACCATATGTCTATGTCAACCAAATTATCTGGATTCATTAAGTTTAACTTCTAATTATGGCTACCCCTGCCCGACAGGTATATGTCTATCCTGTAAGGAAATCTATTAAAGGGTTATCTATCCTCAAGGAAGATCGTGGGCTATTAAGTCAAAGGTTGAAACCTAAAATCCATATGTCTAGTTCATTTTAGATTTACCACATCAATCTTATTGGTGATCAAACAATAAGAAGCATTAAGCTTAAGACTTAATAAGTAAACCTTTAAATACCCAAATTATAAAATAACCTCTTATAAACCGGTGATATTAGATTTCATCACAACCTTAGAAAACTAACTTAGTTATGACACATAATTAGGACTAGTAAAAAGACATAAAAATTACTTAAAAAGTAAATGCAGAAAAATAAATAAAATGCTAAGGAAAAAAGAATTAACTTCTACTATTTACTATTTAGATATCTCCCATAAAATAATATATATACTTGTGATAATTTTACCAACCAGCCATATAGGCGGTAACCTGATTAAGTCAAATTAAGATAAACCAGCCATAAAGGCGGAACAAGAAATAAAACAGCCATAAAGGCGGAACAATAATTAAACCAACCGACCAGTATGGCGGTATCCTCATTAAGTCAGGTTTAACCAGATTAAATTAAATAACCAACCGACCATTATGGCGGTATCCTCATTAAGTCAGGTTTTAAATAGTTTATATATTATATTTTAGGGAGATTAATCTAAATAGCAATAGTAAAAGAATTACCTTTTTACCTTGACATGGAGAAGTTACCCTCGCATAGTAAAACGGTAAAAAGTAAAAATAAAATTACTATTCAAAAAAATAGAATTACTATTATTACTTCAGAACTTAATTAAAACTAACTACAAAACTGAAATTAAAAGAAACTAAGTAGAAAACTCCCTATTTACATAAGAGGATTTCAAGGAAAAGGTACATTTGAAACTGAAATTTGAAGCTGAATTTATAGGCCCCGGTAGACCTTGGGCGTCGCGACGCCAAGGGCTTTGGCGTCGCTACGCGATGACGTGGCGCGACCTTATTGGTTGCTTGGCATCTCACCGGACACGTGGCAGGGCGGCTGAAAAATTTCGGCTCGTTGAATTTTTGACACGTGGCAAGGCGGCTGGCTGAAGTCGGCTCGTTGAATTTGTGACACGTGGCATGCGGCGCAAGTTAGCAGATCGCTTGTGATGATGACACGTTGCACGGCGCACGTTAGGAAAGTCAAACTTCTCAAATTCTAACTTGTGGACCCGGCGCACGTTAGCAGCTCTCGGTGCACGTTAGGCGTCGCGACGCGAAAAATTACAAAAATGCCCTTTTTGCAAATTTTCACAGTTTTGCTCTAAATCACCTCCAGAATGTCCTGAGACTTTATTTATCTACAAAATAACACAAAACACATCAAAATATTCACAAAACTCAAGAAACTATACAAAATAATAAGTTAAATGAGTGGGAAATAGTGATACATTTACCACTCATCAGCACAACGTCACCGAAAAGTGGCGTTGTGACGCCCAACTCTCAGACATTTTGTATGGATATGGGCGTCGCGACGCCAGTTGAATTTTTGGTTTCGCCGATTCTGTGATTCAGCTCTTATTGCGTGCTTTCGATGCGTCCGTAAGGTCCCGAAACACGTAGAATTACTCCAAGATTCATGTTCCATTGTTTCATATAAAAAAAAATAAAATAACTATAATTAAGATTAAATACTTGATAACTAAGCTGAATTAGTGATGTTCAAGGTACAGTTCATGCACTTATCACTAGCCCTAACCAGCTTATTGCTAGTCCCTAGTAATTCAAGCACAAAAAGAAAATATAAACTAAACTAAATTAAAAAGAAATAAATAAAACTATCTAAGTCACTTTCGTAGGGATCACGATTGCATTTAGCGTATGCAATAAGCCTTTAAACCCCTAGGTGGCCCTAGTGGACAAGTTATAGTCTCGTGAGGGCTTACATCGACGACATCCACAAACGTCATTCAAAACATATGTAATCATGCAAAAATAGCAAAATGAAATAGTCCCACTAGTTATGCATATTATTGTCCTCAATGAATGCCTAGTAATGAAATCAGAGTATATTCAAAGTACTCAATGCAACTCAAATCCAAGTAATTGAATAAATCATCTAAGCCAGACTCACAGTGTGTGTGTGTAAAGGTTCATTCACAGCTCGACTCCTAGGTAAGCCACCTCAATGATTTTGTTTAAAAATTGGGATCCGATGGGTCAAATCAACCTAGATATCTCAAATGTGCTATGTAATTGCCTTTCTTTGCTCAGTATGATATGATTTTTTTCTTTTTCTTTTTCTTTTTCTTTTTTCAAAACCTTTTCTTCTTTTTATTTTTTTCAAACACCTACCATTTAAGGTAGCATTTCTCCTCATGGTGGTCCTAACACTAGCCCATGGGTAGCTTCACGCTTATCGGTTATAAGTGGTTTAATTTCTTTTTTTTTTCTTCTTCTTCTTTCTGTTTTTATTTTTAACCATACCATACATCATAACACTAGAAAATCAAGATAGACATCTAAGCAAACGGTCATTCATCGACATGTAATTTCTTCAACTAGTCACTTTGCCAACTACCTAGGTTCTTACTGCTAAAAACCTATAGTTAAGTGCTTATGAGTCTAACCAAGGTCAACTACTCAAGGCATCAGATAAAAGTACATTAAAGAACTTATCGTTTCTAAGATTTCATCCTAAAGCAAACAATAATCATCATTGGACTTATACTTTACTATTAAGGACTAAAAACTAATTAATATATTTTTCTTTGAATGAAGATATGACAATAGGGATAATTTTTTGAATGAAGATATGACAGTATGGAAAACGCATGAACAACTCCATAAAACATATGCCATTACCAGCCCCAACCTAAATCAAACATTATCCTCAATGTAAGATAAACAGAAAGAAACAAGAGAGAGAAACAACACTACCGTGCATGGAGTTGATCAGGCTCCCGCTGGTAAAAATTTGGTTGTGTGGGTTGCGCTAACACCTACATAAATACCCATGCAAATAATGAACATGCAGTTAGCACACAATAAAATAAAACTGAAGTAACGAAAATAAAATTAAAATAAATAAATTTAGATGCAAGGGTTGCCTCCCCGCTAGCGCTAAGTTTAACGTCTTCAGCCAGACGTAATTCCCCAAGTGGTCATGGTGGTTTCCACTGACGATTAAGACATGAAACATAATTTTTGACCAGTTGTCGCAATTTATCAATGGATCCCCTAGGGTCTATCGATGGTGGAAAGTTTAGGTTGCATAAATGGCCAAATTGGCTCAACCTCGTTTTTAACTTTCCAGAGACCATCTTCAAGTGAGCACTGAGTCTTTTTTTCCTCCTTTTATGGTTCTTTGGGGTTAGTTCGAGTTCGGGAGGGTTATAGTCATGTTGTATAGAGGCTATCTCCGATAAGACTGTGTCTATCAAGTATGTATGGTGATACTCATCATCAGCTTGTGGTTGTTCTCCGACGTGAAAAATATTCACTTCCAATGTCATGTTCCTTAATGATAATTTCATGAGACCATTCATGTATTAATAAGGGCATTAGCTGTAGCAAGAAAAGGTCTACCTAAGATGAGAGGGATTTTTGACTCAGTTTTAACCATAGACTGCG